>CM040912.1:3147500-3532500 GCA_023029165.1 Gobiocypris rarus
GCAGATCACAGCACGTGCTCCAACTAGGGACTTCCCACTCAGCGAGTGAGTAAAAAAAGTGCCTTCCGCCTTAAAGGAGCAGCACCGAATTGTACTTGTTACAAACTCTCTATAGACCTGCTAGCTGGAAAAACCAAACTTTGGTCGGGCCAATCACATCGTGTGTAGAGTCGGTGGGCGGGTTTAACAATGACGGCAGAGTTGCCGCGGTTCCACGTGCTGCTTGTAAACAAAGAAGACGGTACTGAAGTCATTCTTAAGAAAGGAAGATGTGTTCGGAGTTTTGCCGACCGGATACGGCGTATGTTTAATCTATCGACTAGCTCCGCTTCACGTTTTTCTGGTTGTTTGTAGCGCTATCCTAGCCTGGCGTGGTCATACTCAATTCTAGTCAGAATATGAGTCTGGTACCGCTCCATTGAGCTTTGATTATGGGGCGTGTTTCAACCGAGCCAGGAAAGACCTCAATTGGATAGACCCACAACCAATCAGAGCAACGGAGCGACGCATAACGTTAGTTGTCAAATGTCAACAGAACTCAACTGCACTGTGTTGCCAAGTCCGTGTTTTTCTCCATGTCCGCGGGTTGAAGCGACCCCAATTATGTGATCATATAAACCCAGGAATGCAAATTTTAGCAGGCAACCTTGCCAAAATAACATTTTGCCTACCAAACGCCATTTTGTTCCGGAGAACCCCCCGGAAAGCTATTGTTTTGGGCTTTAGTTTTGAGTAGCAATTGTGCGCGACATTGCAAAAAAATGTGGCAACCCTGTCTGCACGCGCGCTGGATTAAGTAACGTTAGAAGAAAAAGATGAGTGTAAACGATCTTTGTCAGTGTTGTAATAAAAGAATTTAAGGATACACAGAGTACTTACCAATATGATCATCGTTTCTGAAAGAAATAGTGAAGGTGAATGCATATACGAACAAGTTCTCCGTTTAGGATAAGAGCAAATTCAACCCAAAGCATCTTTGATGACGTGGATGATTACGTTACTGTTGATCATCTGTCCATCATCGTCTAAAGCCCGCCCTGAGAATTTCATTGGTCCGAACAGTTTCTGTTCAGGCATAATAACTCCTCTATGGAGCGATTCCAGACCGAATTGCCCGAGCAAAAACTTTTGTGGGCGGGACTAAATTCAGCTGGCATCTAGGCTAGCGCTATCCAATTGCGTGCAGAAGGAATTTGAAAGACACCCGTTTATCCCGCCCCTCGGATTGAGCCCTGCCAACGGTGAGTTCCCAGACCCAACATCTTAATGGGAGTCTGGCTTGTCAGGCTAACCGTGTCAGGCAGGCTACACAAATATTGATCTTGACATTGTTAGCCTCGTCTTTTTTTCATGTCTTACACTGTACATTTAACTTAAAATATTTAATTTCGTACAATAAAACGGCATAGGCTACAAAATAAATTATTGAAATATTGTAAAGTGGTAATGTGAACTACACGAATGAACGTTTAAAAAACAATATGCAAAATCAAAATTGAATAGCTCCGTAACGGATCGCGAAATGTGCGCCCAAGCTATTGGAAAGAGCGGATGAGTCATTAGTTGGGTAGACATGTGCCGATATTCGGTAATGCGATATATCACGATAATGAATATGCACGATATTGTTATTGTGGGCACTTTGAAATACCGTAACTAATAATGTATTAACAATTATTAAATTTTTTATAATGCATTAGGCTATAGAATACTTTGCCCATCAACCGTATAAAATGCTCAACACCGCTGTATTCTGCATCAAAGGGACACGCGCTCAGATGTAAACAAGCGAGAAGCACGTGGCTGAACGAGTGAAGGAGACGCTGAATGAAGTGCAGTTCTCTGACAGCAGAGGGCGCTGATGGAGCTGCAGAATATGCAGCGGTTACCCCGAAAGTTTTTAAAACGCTCCAAACAGCCAATCATTTTTTGTAATCTCAATGTTGTTCATCACAGCACCAAATACTTAATACTTAAAGACTTAATAGGCTATTTATTTTCAAATTTAAACATTTAATATTTTAATCTGGACTACAGCATGCCCTAATGATTAGACATTTTCTGATTATTTGTTATTGTTCAGGTCAACTTTGTGACATCATTAGTTAACATGTTAATTCATTATTACCAAACAGTTGTATTCAGAGTTATTATTGTTATTACAAAAAAAGTTATTAAACCTGTTATAGCATGACAACACTTTTTTTGCAACTTATTTCAATATCGTTATAATACCGTATACCGTGATAAAAGCTTTAGCAATTAATCGCAACATAAAAAAATTATACCGGCACATGCCTATAATTGGGTTAGTAAAATAACGAAATTATAGTTTTTAATAGGGGTGGGCGATATCTCGATATTTAAAATATATCGAGATATTTTTTAAACACGATATGGATTTGACATATCGTATATATCGATATATTGTTTATATTTAATTCTGGTTCCGCCACTTTGCTTGTTTGCCTTCTCTGTGCTGTGCTCGCCCCCCGCCGCCTTGCTTTTGTTCCCCCTCCCCTCGCGTGTTGTCTCATTGAACATGGCGACGTTCGCAATCAGCCCGGAGGCGAGAGCTCGTCTATAAAAAAGAACAATTGGCTACATTATATGGAGATACTTTGGTTTTAAGGCCGGACTAACAGCAGACAGATGTCCACTGCCGTGAATCCCAAAGTTGGTGCCAACCAAAGCTAGCACCACGAACCTTTTCCACCATTTACAGACGAGGCAAGCTCGCATACGAGGAGTGCAACAGACTAAAGGCCGCAACATACTCCGCAAGAACAGAGAAATTTGTTCGTTTTCGAGGTGGCAAGAACAAGAACAAAGTTCGTTCTGGCCAGGACATTACATACTTCACGAGAACAGCAGGTGCCGAACATCTCCATTTCTCCGTTAAACCCCGCCCACTTTAAATCTCTGACAGTTCTCGGACACCCACAAGAAAAAGTTCTGCTCAGACGATGTTTCAAGAACGAGCTGCGAGAACTCCCAAACCATGGCTCGAGAACGAAATGACGCCCATTTGTTCTCGCAGCCCTGGGAACTGGAACTTTTTCTTGGTTCTTATGAGTATGTTGCGGCCTTAAGGATCCCGCCACTAAACCCACTAACTTTTTCTTTAATTTTAGTTAAATTATTATGTAATCAGGGATATTTTTTTATCTTAAAATATCGCAGAAGCACTTTGTTCCTGCACTGCCTACCTCGAGTTGAGTTTTATTTTTGAATGAAAAAGGCAATAGGTATTATTTCTTCCTTTATTTTATTGTTAAATTATTATTTTTGTATACAGAGATATATATATATATATATATATTTTTTTAAATGTTGCAAATGCACTTTGTTCCTACATTTGCACTTCAATAAAAAAAGATTGTGGTATTTGGCATATTTGTTTTTGCAGTAGTTTTTGGGGGGTTATTTTTCCTGCAAAGATATCGAGATATATATCGTATATCGAGATATATTTTTTGCTCCATATCGCCCAGCCCTAGTTTTTAAGTATAAAAAAAATTATATTTAGTAAAGAGATATAGTTAAACAACTTTTTATTCAAAGAATCTTGAAAAAGGTATCACCAGTTCCCCAAAAATATTAGGCAGCAAAATGGTTTCCAACATTAATAAATCCTCATATTATGATGATTTCTGAAGGATCATGTGACACTGAAGACTGGAGTAATGATGCTGAAAATACAGCTCTGATCACATTACATTTTAAAGTATATTAAAATAGAAAATACAGTGTTTTAAATTGTAATAATATTATTTCACAATATTAGTTTTTTTCTTTATTTTTGATCGGTAACACACACACGTTGTGTTTCCATGTTTTATGGGGACATCCCATAGGCGTAATGCATTTTATACTGTACAAACCGTATTTTCTATCCCCCTACTTCTAAACCTACCCATCACAGGAGACATTCTGCATTTTTACATTTTCAAAAAACATCACTTAGTGTGATTTATAAGATGTTTTCCTCATGGGGACCAAAAAATGTCCCCACAAGGACAAGGATTTTGGATATTGCCATCTTTGTGGGGACATTTTGTCCCCATACTGTAGGGATTACCAGTCCACACACACACACACACACGCACACACGCACGCACACGCACTAATATATTTTAACTTGATCTGGACAATTCTACTTTGTTTTCCCAGGAGTCAAAAGTAGATGTATGTGTATCTTTCCATCATTTCCTAATTCCAGCTGCACTGAAGCATCTCAAGTGAGTCATGTGAGGAAAACACAAAACACACACAATCCAGCAGAATCTGATTTAAAGCTGAACTTTTGACTCGTGTTATATAAGAGTATTTTGTTTTCCAAAGTGGGTGAGAGGCAGGATTTAATGCGTATGGAGTCGTTATTCTCAAAGAGTGATCATCCCAAAATTAACATTTCGTCTTGATGCAAAATGGCTTTAATGATCCAAACAACAAGGTAAACATGACGAAACGTGGATAATAAACGGCTGAAGCTAAGCCTCCTTTTTTTGGACACAAAATTCCCTGTGAATTCCTCAGCAAACAATGGCGTACTGTTTCCTCACAGCGATGTAACAGGAGCGAGCCGCTCTTCAGCCTCGGAGGCCACAGGAAAACTCACCGAGGGAGCCGTCCCACTGCTCTTCATGAGGTTTCTTGGAAAGCTCTCCTCAATGATGAGGAAATCACATTATCCTACAATGTTGTTAAAAACTTGATATGGGTCCATTGGAGGCTAAAACTGCAATAATAACTGACCTTAGATCAAATCATCACGTACCTTCAGTGATCAACATTCAGAGAGTCAGATGTCCTGTTGTTATTGTTGACAATCTTATCCCTAAATGACAGTGATTCTGCTCTGTCTATTAAACCTTTGACAAGTACGATCACAGCGATCATTCAGATCTGTGTTCTGACCCAGAGAGAGCCGCTGTCATATATAGATATGAAACCACATTATTTGTGTCTTACGATCATTCAGATCATCACAGAAGAACTGGGATAAGAGTTTATAGTTCAGATATAAACACTGATGTCTATGGTAGTGATCAAAATAGAGGAAATCACCTTTTGAAAGTAACGACACTTCAAATAATGATTGTATCATTCAGTGTTAATTTCATTGACGAATAATTTTCGTCAACAACCTTTTTTCACTGACGAAAACGAGACGATAACTAAATAGAAACTAGATTTTCGTCATAGTTTTTGTCATCCAACACTACTGTCATTTTCGTCAACGACTATCCAATACAGCGCTCAATCAATGAATAGCACACATTTATAACAGGCAATTGTTTATGAACTAATGCTGATGAATAATGACAATGTTTACTTTACCATGTATATATCTATATTATGTTTTAGACGGTTGCATGGGCATCGGAAGCAAATAAAATGCGGGTGGGTCCTCTCTCTCACAGAATTTTTTTTACTGGAGTAACGTTAGATGCCATTTACATTAAATACAAATATACCGCCATTTAGCTTCTAAACGATTGATTGGGCCAGACAAAATGATGGAAATCACGGAGTTATTCTCCGTGGCAATAGTGTCGGGATAAGACGCATGGTATCAAGTTTTGACGCAAATCGATCAGAGGTTCGAATCCAGCTTTTGCCGAACTCGCTCTGCTCTCTTTTCCCATCACATATCAGATCAGAAAGGCATCTATTTTCAATAAAAATGAAGAAAATATTAGAAAAGTGGAAATAAAGCGTCTAACATGTGTTTAATAATACGTGTTTATCGGGTATTGGTATGGGTAAACAGACATGAGCTGAATTAGAGACGATAAAAGTGAGTGGGTCCAATATCATTGGTTGTAAAAAGTAGGTGGGTCTTGTCCCGTCCACACACAATGGCTCCGACGCCCATGGACCGTTGTACAAATGCATATTTTATCTCCCTCGTCTGAACTTGAAAGAGCAACTACAATAGTATGGCATTTTAAAATAAGAGTCCCGGTGTATTTCAAGCTTGTTTATAATTACAAGTCACGCATTATATATTTGTTTTTGGTTACATAATAAACTGTATTTAATTTCATTCCCTTTTAATTCATAGTCAGGAGAAAAGACCAGTATTTGACACATATTCAGTATCAGGGTTATAATAGTTACATAAAACCATTAAAAATCTCCATTACTTAAATAAATAAAGAAACTTAAAGCTTTAGCTTAACCTGATATACTAACTAAAACAGAAATACAAAGTTATAAAAACTATATAGATGTTTAAAAAAAGTGAATTGAGCGCTTTCGTGTATTTTTAATGTCACAATGTCAGTTCAAGTAACAGTCGGTTATGTAACGCTTCAATGCATTACAATTTAACTAAACTCATTAGATTTTAGTCGACTAAATCTACTGTAGATTTAGTCGACTAAAATCTTTTGATATTTAGTCGACTAAAACTAGACTAAAACTAAAAACAATTCAGGTGACTTAAATATGACTAAAACTAAAAGCCATTTTAGCCAAAAGACTGACAAAAACTAAATCAAAATTGCTGTCAAAATAACCACTGGGTCTATGCCGTGTTTTGGTGATGATCTATTGGATCTATTTGGCTATTTGCATTTCCAACATGACAATAAATATAATAATTCTCAATGTATCCAGAATGGTGCCGCTCTAGACAACACTAATCCACTAGATAATACAAGCACAAAATCAACACTAATGCTTCATGGGTGCTTTGCGAACTGTAATAGTGTGACTGATAAAGCTCTGGCTTCTAACAATCCATTAATCAGAAATGAGGCGTGCTGCCGTTTCAGACAGGAAGACGGAGGCTATTAGGACTGTGTTCTCCGCTAATGCATCAATAAACCAATCCGTTATTGACAGCTGAACAGCATGACCCAAACCCTGCCATACCGGCTCTTCTAAACACGCACTAATGGCTTCTGGTGCTCAGTGTTACAGCCGACATTTAAAAGCACAAGCAAGAGAGTTCTCTTTCAAATTAAATCTGTACCCAGAGTCACTGCCACAACGCTGGAGCTGAGGTCGGGATGCACAGTATGCATAAAGGTTATCGAAATATGGGATTTCTTAATTTATCCATCCACCAATCCAACATACAATGTTCTATTAATCAATCCAACTGTCTTTTCATCCACCTTTCCATCCATTTTTTCATTCATTCATCCATCCAATTTTCTATTCATCCATCAATCCAACTTTATATTAATCCATCAATCCAACTTTATATTAATCCATCAATCCAACTTTATATTCATCCATCCATCTAACTTTCTATTCATTCATCCATCCATCCATCTTTCTATTTATCCACCCATCCATCAAACCTTCTATTTATCCATCCATCCAACTTTATATTCATCCATCCATCCAACTTTCTATTCATCCATCCATCAATCCAACTTTATATTCATCCATCAATCCAACTTTATATTCATCCATCCATCTAACTTTCTATTCATTCATCCATCCATCCATCCATCCATCCATCTTTCTATTTATCCACCCATCCTTCTATTCATCCATCCATCCATCCAACTTTATATTCATTGATCCATCCATCCATCTTTCTATTTATCCACCCATCCATCCAACTTTCTATTCATCCATCCATCCATCCATCCAACTTTATATTCATCCAACTTTCCATCCATCCGTTTGTTTCTATTCATCCATCCATTTTTCTATTCATCCATCCATCAATCCAACTTTATATTCATCCATCAATCCAACTTTATATTCATCCATCAATCCAACTTTATATTCATCCATCAATCCAACTTTATATTCATCCATCAATCCAACCAACTTTCTATTCATCCATCCATCCATCCATCCATCCATCCATCAATCCAACTTTATATTCATCCATCCATCTAACTTTATATTCATCCATCCATCCATCTTTCTATTTATCCACCCATCCAACCAACTTTCTATTCATCCATCCATCCAATCCAACTTTATATTCATCCATCCATCTAACTTTATATTCATCCATCCATCCATCTTTCTATTTATCCACCCATCCAACCAACTTTCTATTCATCCATCCATCCAATCCAACTTTATATTCATCCATCCATCTAACTTTATATTCATCCATCCATCTTTCTATTTATCTACCCATCCATTCAACTTTCTATTCATCCATCCATCAATCCAACTTTATATTTATCCATCCATCCATCCAACTTTGTATTCATCCACTCATCCATCCATCTACTGAAGAGTTATCCTGGTTCTACCAGACTCTGGAGTATTTCATTTGTACAGAGAGTCTGGCAACTCTCCATTGACGAGTGTTAACTTCCTTGAAGGCGGGGACTCTGTTGAAGTTCAACTATCGGATCTGCCCAGAGCCACTCTGGATCTGCCATAACCAATCGCTAACGTTTGGTCGAGATGCATGTCATCTCAAACTAACGCACAACATCAATGTCATCGTTCTCAGCCACTCCGTCTGTTCGCGGATTACCAGAGAATATACAGCAAACCTAGACAGATTACTCAAGGAAAATGAAAATTGAGCAGAAGTACATAGGAGGGCGAAGCCAGGCTACCGAAGAGTGCATGCCAGTGAAATTAAGAATAGATTCATAATAAAAGTGTATGCTCTGGGTAAATTGTTAAAGTAGACGGCTGCTTACTGGCCCATGCCAAATAAGCCCACCCGCAAGTCTTAGTAGATCAATCATTACAAACATGTATGTGATGTATATCCTTTAGAAACTGCACCTGGATCACATTCAGGTTAAGTTTGAGCTGTGAGGATAGAGTATGGGTCATTTCTTACTGCACAGTCACGGCGGGAGGAAGAGAAAGAGGAGGACAGGGGTGATTGCTTATCTGGTAACGGTTTCCAAAGCTGTGAAGTGCAGTGGTCCAGATAAACCACTGATCCAGAGCTCAGAGGCAGTTACCCAACCTATGAGCACTGACTCACTCACACAGCGCTTATTCCATTCCTTCAGTCGCCCACCAAAAGAAACAAGAGCACATTGTCCTGCAGACTGACCCCATCTGACCGACACTATTCCTCCTCCTGCTGCGCAGCTGATAGCACAAAATGATGCAGATTTGGATAATGTTACAAGGGGACTGTATCCAAGAGCGGCTATTCGTTAACACTGAGCTTTTGTCACACAGACGGACTACAGCATTGTGGGTATTAGGGATGTAATGTTATGCATAAAAACAGAAAAAATAAGTGTAATAAAGTGTAACAAAGCAAGCCTTCAAACTAACAAAAACAGTAGAAAATAAAATATTAGGGGCCTGATTTACTAAACAGGGCCAATTAGCGTGAGCTGCGGTGGGAGTGGAAAGTTCAGTGCGTGATCTACCGACGATGTGCAAATGAAAGAACAGACGGATCATTTCCATAATGACCAACACAATCTGGTTTAAGATGTGCTTCTTTTGGGTGGTTATAATAGCGCAAACACCAGTAAATTGACAGAAGCACAAACCTTTGTAAATCACCTTGCATGATTAATTTAAATACTCCCATGAAACTCCTACCAAAGCATATGCAATAAGGTCAAAAATATCCCTGTCCACACCTTTTCAGTGCTAATTATTCACCACGTCACCGGAGTCGTTTTTATCAATGCCAAAATAGGGTTTGTGCTGGCGCAAGCTTTTAGTACATCTGGCCCTGGCTATGGACGGATATCAGAATCTTGGATAATATTGATAATTTTTCCTTATGTCCATTAAAAAAACGGCAATAAATAACACCATACATTATTAACTGCATATACGAAAAGTTAATTTTCCTGATACAGACGTTGCTCAGTTCTCCAGCTTCACCACTCAGCTCATTCAGAGGGTTGTTTAGTAAGATCTACAGATTTCTGAAATCTCTATCATAAATATTGGCTTTAGAAAAAACATGACCTTGCCCCTGGTAACAGCTGCAGTGTTTCAGACGCCATCCACAGTATCGATTATGAAGCTGGCAGGGTTGGATGGGGCTAAACGATCGGTGACAGTGGGCATGTGTGAGCGCTGAACATAAGCACCAGCTGCTCCAAAATAAACATGCATGGTTTGGATTACTGTGATTTTAGCAAATATTTTGACTGATGTGATATAATAGACAAATGCAGCTGTTTCATAGATATCAAAGCATTCCTCAAAATAAACTGGCAAAATTTGCAAACAAGGGGCTACCAAAATTGCCGTAGTACCAATACCAGTAAAATGTTGTGGTTCTCTGTACCAATTTTGGTACCAGAGCAAAAAGCGTTGAATTAAGTACTTTAATGTTGCCACGTTTTGTCTAGTTTGTTGGTTATCGCTGTCAATCATCACTGTTTCAGCTTCAGTCACGCATTTTAATAGTGCTGTAAACTCAGAAACTGTGAAGTGCACTTAGTAGCATTATAAAAACTAAACTTGTATTCAGATAACGAATGGGTAATAAAGCAAGAAAAGAGAATCCCTTTATAATCAATAATGTTATCAATCTATAAAGTGACTTGTGTTGAACAAAACAAACCTTGTGTGTTTGCAGCAGTGTTAGGTGGTTTCTGACTAACTTCCTGACTAGCACCATTGAGCAGATATGATTGCAATTGACTACAATGCTCAACGCTTGTAAAAACAGGCTGTAAATAGACTAGGGGCGTTGAAATGAAATGTTTGCAATGCGAACGTGGACGATTTTGCATCGATGCAGTAATAGACCATAATCGATTATAGCCTACTGGCATTTCTCAGACGTCATTCGTCACACACGTGCTTAACATGCAAGTGAGTAATAAAAAATAAAAAAAATCACCCACTGTAAATGTTAAAATAGTGGGTGAATTTTTGTATTACTCACTTGCATGTTAAGCACGTGTGTGTGTGTGTCCTTGTTTATATTACATGGTGGGGACCAAATGTCCCCATAAGGATAGTAAAACCTGAGATCACCTACATTGTGGGGTCCCCAAAGCGGTCCCCACTTTTCAAAAGGCTTATAAATCAAACAGGAAATATTTTTTTGAGAAAGTAAAAATGCAGAATGTTTCCTGTGGTCAGGTGTGTGTGTGTGTGTGTAGGTGTGTGTGGGGTGTGTGTGTGTGTGTGTGTGTGTGTGTGTGTGTGTGTGTGTGTGTGTGTGTGTGTGTGTGTTGGGTAGGCTTAGGCAGTGTGTGTGTGTGTGTGTGTTGCAGGTTTAGGCAGTGTGTGTGTGTGTGTGTGTGTGTGTGTGTGTTGCAAAGGTAGGTTTAGGCAGTGTGTGTGTGTGAAAGGTATGTTTAGTGTGTGTGTAAAGGTAGTGTTTAGGCAGTGTGTGTGTGTGTGTTGGGTAGGTTAGTGTGTGTGTGTGTGTGTGTGTGTGTGTGTGTGTGTGTGTGTGTGTGTGTGTGTGTTGGGTAGGTTTAGGGGCAGTGTGTGTGTGTGTGTGTGTGTTTAGGGGCAGTGTGTGTGTGTGTGTGTAGGTTTAGGGGCAGTGTGTGTGTGTGTGTGTGTGTGTGTGTGTGTGTGTGTGTGTGTGTGTGTGTGTGTGGTAGGTTTAGGGCAGTGTGTGTGTGTGTGTGTGTGTGTGTGTAGTGACAGTGTGTGTGTGTGTGTGTGTGTGTGTTTGTTTAGTGTGTGTGTGTGTGTGTGTGTGTGTCTTTAGGTGCAGTGTGTGTGTGTGTGTGTGTGTGTTTGATCTCTTAATGTGTGTGTGTGTGTGTTTTAGTGGTGTTTAGGGGCAGTGTGTGTGTGTGTGTGCATTTGTGTTTAGATGAACAAGTGTCTGTGTAGTGTGAGGGCGATAAATGATGTGTGTGTGTATTTTCAATTTTTCTGTGTGTGTGTGTTGTAATGAGGTACAAACAGGTGTGTGTGTGTGTGTGTGTGTGTCATGTTGAGGGTAGGTTTAGCAGACACAGTGTGTGTGTGTGTGTGTGTGTGTGTGTGTGTGTTCTTGAGCAAAGCTCTGGCACAGTGCCGATGGAGTGGCATCTCTGAGCATGTGTGTGTTGGTGTGTGGTGCCAGGGTTGTGTTGCACTTCTGTGTGTGTGTGTGTGTGGTACTACAGGACTAACACAGAGAGAAAACCAGCTACAGTGTGTGTGGTTCAGACTTTGTATTTAGGCTATGACAGTGTGTGTGTGTGTGTGTTGGTCATTGCAGAAGGGTAATGTTAGTGTCTGAAACAAGGTTGGTTCACTTCATCTTGGTATGTCTGTGCTTCAGAAGACTTGAACTAAACTGCTCGATTCATATGTATTGCGTTTACGATCTCTTAATGAACTTTTTGAAATGTCAGTTTTAGTGGAAAGAATTTCACGCAGTTCAGTTTTTATAGGGTTTCTTCATTTGTGTTTCAAAGATGAACAAGTGTCTTTAGACCAGCATGAGGGCGATAAATGATGCCAGAATTTTCATCCCTTTCAATTTTTCTGAAACATTCATGTTGCAACACTTCCCTTGACTAATGAGGACTACAAACAGGAGGGTCCAGCTTTGCTCTGTTAGTGTCATAGTTCAGAGACGGTCAGTCATTCTAGCAGACACACGTGACCTGTTGAGTGTGTTGGAGTTATTCGTGTTCTTGAGCAAAGCTCTGGCACAGTGCCGATGGAGTGGCATCTCTGAGCATGCGGTGTTGGTTTGGTGCCAGGGAAAGCCTAACCTCAGTGAACCCATTACACACTGCACTTCTGTTTCTGGCTGCCGTTACATCACTCAGACGCTGTCGCTGGTACTACAGGACTAACACAGAGAGAAAACCAGCTACAGTTAGGTGGTTCAGACTTCACAAACTTATTTAAACTCTCTGGCTATGACAGTGACTGTATTATTGAGATGTTGGTCATTGCAGAAGGGCTCAATCCCACCACTTCCAAGTCCAAGTCTTTTTTTGAAACAAGAAAGTTGGTTCACTTCCATCTTGGTAATGTCCTTGTGCAGCTATTTTCTAGTAATATAACCCGACCAACCAGAACTACACCAACATATGGACGTTTGGGAGCCCTGCAATCCATGCATGGTTGATCGTGGCTAAAGAGACATGACTACTCTGTCAAAAATCAGATAATGATATTGAGTAAATGCTCTCCGAACATAGTATACGATCGTCAAGTGGTTTTTAACGGTTTCTGCCAACTTACCGATATTTCTGAAAGTGCTGACATTGGGATTTAGCGGGTTTGAAGCGAGCATGATTCCATGTAACGGCAGCCAGAACCCTGAAGTCCATCAGAAGACATCTCAATGATTTCAAGATGAATGATAGCGTGTGTATGAGGTGGCTTTCGATTGCCGCACTGCGAGTTTTGTCCGCAGTTACAGTTGCAATGACGGGATTTCACAAGTAGCAAGTAAACACAAACAGTGTTCCTTGTGCTGCTGTAAAACTGTGACAGAAACGAACATGTCACTTCAGCTACTGTGTTATGCTTTCATAATCTGCAATGTTTCCAGTTGCATCTTTAGTGATTTTGCAACTGTTCACTATGTCTTGTTGTCCAAAGAGGTGGACTTAGCTGGTTTTGCAGCGAAAGACAGTTCAATTTGCCACAGCCCTACTTCAATGGCAACCAACGGTTGAAGGTCCAAAACAATGCAGTTTCAAAGGAAGGGCTTCAGAGAATCTGCACCATCACAGACAAATTAATCATTTGTATATTTTTAACCTAAACAGCTCATCTTGCGCTGCTCTGCGACTCATGGATCACGCTAGGCGTAGGTCAAAGTACCGACCCAAGAAAACGCGGAAAGACTAATACTAACATCCTTTAAATCTCCAACTTCAAAATCGTGACATCATTGTTTAACCTTTTTTGCTAAAGGATGTTTTTATTAGTCTTTGCTCAATCGCTTGGGGCAGTACTTCTGTCTACGTATAGTGTGACCTTTCTGACAGGAATGCACAATCTGTGGTTTGCAAGATGAGCAATATAGGTTAAAAAGTATATAAATGTTTTCTTTTATATTTTTATTTTTTTACAGCAGGGGAAATGTCTGATGGTTTGTCTAGATCAGACCCTATTCCCCATCTGGGATTGTGCAGCCCCTTCCTTTGATTTTGTGGAGAAACATTTCTTAAGTTTTTCACTTAAAAAAGACAAACATCTTGGATGGCATGGGAGTAAATTATCAGGACATTTTCATTTTGAAGTGAACTAATCCTTTAAAGGGGTCATGAACTGGCTTTTAAATTTTTTTATACTGTTGTCTGAGGTCAACTAATGATGTTCGTGTGGTTTTTACATTCAGAAACATCAATGAATCAGTAATAGGCTATTTTCTACACTGGTTTTGAGGCTCTCTCCTGAACGCTAGGTTTTGATGGGCGTTCTGCTCTGGAGACTTGGAAGTAAACGCCAACGACTAGGATTGGATAAGATTTGATTGGATAAGAAGAGCTCCCCTGTCAGTTCACATTAGGGAGGGATCGTTTTGAAAGCGGCAACAGGAATGATTCTCTCGATCACAGGGCTCGTAAACGTCTTCATCAAACAAACACAAAGATTTATTTCTCATCCACCCGAGATTGATTGGAATATTATTTCTGTATTTCATGGCCCGCCCGATCAGTGGATAAGCATGAACCACACACACACACACACACAGACACACGTGCGCGCGCGCCCAGATCGAGAAAGGAATATTTCACTATTTGAGATTCATAGGCCTGCCGACCATTACATATAAAAAAGACGTTTTACTCGCATACGTTTGTTGCTCCATTCCTGTCGAATCCAATATAGAAGGCACAACACTGTGTCTGCAAATCCAGCACCTGAGACTTCATTACAAACGATCCCGCAGTGAAATGAAGCGAACACACGTACATGTCTTCCCCACGTGAGCTGAAACTTCATTAAAAATAAAGTTCAACCACTCATTCCTAATAGTAGCATCCGAAGGAAGCTTTTGCAGCGACTGTGTTCTTCCACAACTGGCACAGAGCAATATATTACTGTGCTCGCTATGATCACTGCTCTGTAAACCTGTAGCTCCACGAATCTGTGGGCGAAAAAAAAAAAAGGCTCTGTGGCCAGGGCTTCAGAAGCACTCATACATATTCATCAGTTGAGTTGCGTTTCGTCTTCCCATAACGTCATTGGATTCCAGCTCTCGTTCTCTGGGCCTGGTGTCTATAAAAGCTTTTCTTTGACTAACAAGGACGTTTTCAGCACTGAAACTTACAGAATATTCTTATATCATGATCATTGATATATCAAAGGCTCAAGGGAAAGTTGGATTCTCAATTCATCACCCCTTTAAAAGATACAGTGTGTGAAACGTAGGGTCCATCTAGCAGTGAGGTTGTGAATAGCAACCGCTCACTTCTCCCTTTCGAAGCTACGGTGGCCGACACACAACAAAAATGTCGTTGTCTGAGGCAGCAGAGAGTAGCTACTGCTGTGTAAAGATGTTTGTCCTGTTTAGGACTACTGTAGAAACATGGATGCACAAAATGGCGATTTCACCCTAAGGGTGTATGTAGCTCTGTGCACACAGTACATTACGTAAGGTCTTTTTACACCACAAAAACACAAACTTATGTATATTATATTAGATCCTCATAAATACTACACACTGCACCTTGACTTGACATGACTTTTGCATCTGAACTCTTCATATATCTGCATATAGCTTGTAAATCTTATTCATATCTGTTGTCCGGAGCCAAATAGAAAGTTCAAACTCAACGGCGATCAATCTAAACAAATGGAGTGACCAAGAGTGTTCTGGGTCATCTGAGATTACAGCTTTTGGCTAGTATTAGGTCAATTTGCCCTTTCATAATCAGGCCTATCTCTGAGTAAACAGATAACGACCTTTTCATCACGCACATACACAAAGTTGTGTAAACACAAGTTAACACACACCAGACCGAGATTGATTCAAAACAAACTTTGAATGATAGTCTAAAATTGGGGGGAAAAAATGATAGAGTTAGTTTACCCAAAAATGGGTCATAAAATATATAATTTAAAACGTGTATGACTTGATGTCTTGATTCAGTGGAAAACCGAACACATTTTAAAGCGCACTGTAAAAAAAAAAAAAAATTTTGTAGTTTTAAATAATATGATTATTATTTAGGAGTATTTCCAGTATTTCTACTTCAAAGCCTCAATTCAATGTGCTTTTTTTGTAATTAATTGATTTACTAGCACTTTCTGAGTGAAAATAGTCTCTACACCAACATTTTTTTCAGTGCGTATGTTGAAATGAAAGTCAATGGGGTCCAATGTTGTTTGGACTGCAATGTTTTTCAAAAGATCTCGTGTGTTTTACAGAAGACAGGTTTAAAACAACATGAAGGTTGTTTTCATTATTTAGTGAACTACTCTTTAAAGTGAAACTGATTGAATGGCAGCATTAGATACACCGTTTAGAAGACCTGGGATATTTCCATGCTAGTGAACTGCGTGCTATTCCCACCCCATGTAAGTGTGTGTGGGCGTGTAGGTAAATGAGAACTGGGTGTTTTAATGCTGTGTTGGTGGGTGTAAATGTGAGTTTTAAAGCACTCTGGTCCATTGCTCATCTATTAGTCAGCAGCACATTAAGCAAGAATGAGCTCTTCCGTTGATGGCAACGGTCTTAAACTGCACACGCCCTCAGTCCTGTTTGAACGATCGCCGTAGCCGAGACCTAAGGACGCTGACAGGCTGTGGACACGTGTGGGAGCAGGAAGAGGAAAGCCAGAACAGACTGCAGCCGAACATGAAGAGGAGCTTCCCAAATGCTTACAGGAGATGAAAAATAAACCACAGATCAACCATAAACTGCCTACCTGACACATCTCAAATCGAGGGCAGGAAGGAGGACTCCCACATCTTTTTAAAAATGGTTGCATTTAGAGCAGATAATCCGATAATACATTGCAATGAGCTGGATGAACTTACTGAAATGGTTGTAAATGTGTTTTATTCAATACTCAAAAAAGTTCTTTAAAAGCTTAATTCTAAATTAAAATGATCTGTTTTGGCCAAAATGTGTGAGGTTTTTTATACTTATTAAAAAGCCACGTTTCTGTGTAAAACTGCATTCTTCCATTTAAAAAAAAAAAAATCTAAATTATGGCACATGCTTTCAATGCAAAATGCTGAACAGTTAGTTCAGATTATAATTTAGGATAGATTATTGTAATGCTCTACTGGGTGGTTGCCCCGCTCGCTTAATAAACAAACTCCAGCTTGTCCAAAACGCAGCAGCTCGAGTTCTTACTAGAACCAGGAAGTATGAACACATTAGTCCGGTTCTGTCAACACTGCACTGGCTCCCTATTAAACATCACATACATTTTAAAATCTTGCTAATTACTATTACCGGTTATTTCTTGCATGTTTTGTGGCAGTTTTTCAAAGCTCTCTCAGTTTTCTCTGAAACAGACGAATGTAAATGTGGCAATGTATTATTAAGTTGGTTGTTGTATATATCACATCAGTTTTTAAATGAAATGTCCGATGAGCGGCAGGTTAATGTTCTTTTGCGTTTGACAATAACGCACCACTAGGCAGAAAAGCCATGCATGTGCAGCTGATTATGGGATACAAATCTCAAAATGTATTCCTTTACCTATCATGCACTGTGATAAAAGTGCTTTGAGGACATAATAGTACTGTACAAGGAACCACACAAATAAAGTCTTTATTAATTGATAATCTGTCCCTGTAATCATCATTTGTTTGGAAAGGTTGTTGGTGTTTTACTGCCACTTGTGTTCATTTCAAATGGCAACTGCAGTGAATTATATGTGAAAACAGGCAGAGGCATGTTTTTCTAATGAGCCTGGTGTTGTTCAAACTCATTTATTTATGAGTATTGTTTAAGTCTGCATGTTGAAGTCAGCTGCTTATATAGGCAGTAGACAGTAAGCCAGCTCACTAGGGTTTGTAACAGAGCTCTACAATCATTGAACTTCAACAGCAGAGAATAAACCAATGCTGAGGTACAAAAACAGGGAATCTGACCTACAGAAGCTTTTATGGGCATATATTTTATGGAATGAGTGATATCAGGAAACTGACTGCTTTCCCAGAGTGATGGGTGTTATCTTTGTAAAGCAAACGCTTCAATTTGTGACAAAATGAAGTACCAGACTTAACCCGAAAGTCAAAAGCAAGTCTATGCAAGACTGAACTGCCAGTCTGCATAACTTGAAACACCAAAAGGCTAAACACTGTCTAATAGTTCTCATGATTAATCGGCTGTAATTGTCAAAATTAGCGAGATTTCTTCTTTATCAGATACAACTTAATCTTCAATATGGCATAGAGTCTAAAGAGACGGCTTCTGTATCCCTATAAAGCCTTAAATATTTTAGAAATCCAAAGAAGCCATGTTATCAGGCTCGACAGGGTAGGGCTGGACCATGTCCACAAACGTCTGTCCAACTCTACAGATCAGCATGATTTAGTTTGGAGCATTTCCCAAACAGAAAAAATACTATTTACCCAGAGAAGCTGGACAGTATCTTCACAATTCAATACAGCGAGGAACATTTTCAATCAATTCCAAAATTTCCAAACTTTGGAAACACTATTTCCAAAAACATAATGAGAAAAAAACTGAATACCGATATTTCTTTATATTTATAAGCAGGTAACCGATATATTGGCCAATAAATCAGAAACCACATTTTTATCAAATTTGAGAGCCTGCATGATTACAAAAATTAACATACATCGTCCGATACCGCTAACATAAAAAATGAACATATATCATCCGATACCGATAACATAAAAAATGAACATATATCGTCCGATACCGCTAACATAAAAAATGAACATATATCGTCCGATACCGCTAACATAAAAAATGAACATATATCGTCTGATACCGATAACATACAAAATGAACATATATCGTCCGATACCGCTAACATAAAAAATGAACATATATCGTCCGATACCGCTAACATAAAAAATGAACATATCGTCCGATACCGATAACATACAAAATGAACATATATAGGCGGAAACTGATAACCCAAAAAAATGAACACACATCGTCTGATAACATTAAAGGTACACTATGCAACTTTTCCGTCTGCTAGAAGTCGCCTATTCAAAACAAAGGCATAGTTTGATGATGCCAGGGTTGAGTGCAGAATCTTGGGACATGTGGTCTTCACCTCACAGCCGGTGGAAAAGAATCAGGATAGGACTCTGGCAGAAATCATATTCATGGATGCGATTATTAACGTTACTGTAGTATGAAGCAGAGCAGGGGCGAGTGCAGCGGAGCTGAGTAAGGCCGCCGGAGCGATTGTTAAAAAACACTTGGCTCGCGGACAACGGGACTTTTATTATGACGGGACACAGTTGCCGGCGCAATCTCCGCTTTTCCGGTTATGAGTTACGTCCCGGTTCACTGGTAAAAATAGCGATTTTCTCACAATTTACAAATAGCTGAAAACATTTGGGATATTGTAAGAACTCAACTGAACAAAATATATAACACTGGCCTGGCGGTTTTTGGATATTTGACAGCAAAAATACTACATAGTGTACCTTTAAAAACTGATATATATCAGCCAATACGATAACATTAAAAATTAACATATAACCGCCGATACCGACAACATTAAAAACTGATACATCAGCCAATACCGATAACAATATAAATGAACATATATCGGCCGATACAGATAAACATACATGTACATTTGTACATAAAATGGCCAAAACCGATATGGTGGCTGATATATCGTGCATCCCTAAAAGCCATCCATGTTTGGAATTAAATGAGGGTGAGTAAATGACAGATTTTTATTTTAACTTAGCCAACATTAAATGAAAATTCTGTCATTATTTAAACATTCATGTCATTCCAAACCCATGTTTTTCTTGCTTCTATGGAACATAAACAAGTTATGTAGAATTTTGCAGCTGCTCTGTTCCACATCAATGGGCTTTTGGTCATTTTTAGTAGCAAAATAAATGGCATTGGGACAACATTAGGGTCAGAAAACAATGACAGAATATTTGTTTTTGGGTGCGCCTTCCCTCTAAAGTTGGTTTCAAACAGAGATAATGATTCTCCCACGAATCGGAACAGACAACTGAACAAAACAACAATTTACAAGATGTTAAATTGTTTAATGAAATGGTCTGAGTGAATGATTCAATGACTCACTACTTTTACTGGATGAATCAGTGTTTTTGAACAAATCTCATGAATAAATGATTAAATGACGACAAATAAATGTTTTCAATAGTCACGTGTTGCCACCTACTGGTGAAAGAATGCAATTGATACAATCTTTATTTGAAGTGTTGTTACTTTCAAAAGGTGATTTTCCTAAGCTTCAGTGTTTACATCTAGAAACTATTATCCCAGTACTTCTGTGATATAAATTTTTGCAACAGAAATAATAATAATGTGTTGTTAAAACAAAATACTGTTTGTGAAGCTGTTTCATACCTATACACTATGCAGCTCTATCACAGATACATAATTTATAATAAATGCTGCAATATTCCATAAAGAAAAAGAATCATCCATTTTGATTGAATGGCGACTTTAAACGTACATGGTCGCCCACACATGGCATAAGTGTAAACAGAACCGCTTTAGGGCTGCATTGCAGTTCTGCGCTATTGCTTGCTAAGAAACAGGTGGTAACCAGAAACACAGCCCACATTAATCACATGGGCCCGGCTGGCTGCTGGGGGAGGGGGAAACCCACATACTTTAAGCAAACCATCCCACTTGGAGCTCTGAGAAATGCGGCGAATCTGATTAGCAGTGACAGTGAGACAAACAGAGGATTCCTTCCAGAGTCCTGCTGAGCGTTACAGGTATCTAGTGCACTCTGACCTCTCAGTGACCAGTATGGAAATATCTGACAGCAACCCGCAATGCAAACAAAGCAATATGCAAATATTTAACACTGTAAAGGTTCTTCATATATGACTATGAAGCATCACTGCAGGTCACTTAGGGCCCTATCATACACCTGACGCAAGTGTTGTTTGCTAGTTCCAGCCCGACGTAGTCATTTTCACATCCAGCGCCACGTTGTTTAAATAGCAAATGCAATCGCTCATCTGTTCACCAATGGGCTTTAGGTCTGAAAACCAGGTGTGTTCAGGTGCATTGTTGGTGTGTTGCTATTTTGAGGAACTGAAAACAACATGTTTCAGAATTAGCCTACCTACCTTTCATGCACGCAAATACACTTTCACGGTTTTTTTTGTTTGTTTTTTTCTCAGAGAAATGTGATTGGTGGTTCAAAAGACCAAACACTGTTTATTGGTTGATGACAGTTTCATGAATCTGGGCATGGGGGGGTGGGACTAATGATCAACGATCATTTATGTTTGGCTCAGGGAAACAACCCACATGCATTTCCTTGAAGAATCAATGCTGCAGATTTGAATGACGCATTCCAGATCAATTGTGAGAAATGTGATACTTCTGAAAAGCTGAGATTCTCCTCTTTACGGTGCATTTTACTGCATTCAGATTGGATTAGCAGTTTAAAAGTTATTAAACATTTTAGAACAATGGTTCTTTTTAGCCGTGGGTGGCTAAAAAGACTTATGCTCATCATAGCTGCATTTAATTGCTCAAAAATACAGCGTCAACAATAAAACAATGTGAAATATTATTACAATTTGAAATAATTGTTTTGTAATTTATTATATGTTAAAATGTAATGTATTCCTGTGATCAAAGCTGTATTTTCAGCATCATTTCTCCAGTCTTCAGTGTCACATGACCCTTCAGAAATCATAATAATATGAGGATTTGCAAGCTTTGAAAACAGTAGCGCAGCATGTTTTTTTTTTGTGGAAACGGATGCATATTTTTCAGGATTCCTTGATGAAATGAGAGTTCAAACGAATAGCATTTATTTGAAATATAAGCTTTTTGGAACAATTTTTTTTTTTTTTTTTACAACTGAATGCATCCTTGCTGAAAAAAACCATTACATTGCCAATGCAAAAATCATAATGGTCCCAAAATGGCTTAATTTTATGCAAGATCTGCAAATGTAAGATTGCTAAATGTAATTTAATATAACTTTTTCAGTTGAGGTGAATTATGAGTAAAACATGGCTATGAAATGAATCTTTAATTCATTTATATTTTAATGTAAAACATACAGAACAAGCGTGCATGTTTTATGTGTTAAGAACAATATGGTAGAATATGAAAACTGTACTCTTGGGTCTTGATCCGCATTTGGTGACCGCTGCTTTAGACCGTTAAACATCAAAACAACCTGCAGTGAGAGTAAAATGCCCACGTAAGCTGTAACTCACTGGAGAAGTTTCTGACCAACACAAAGCCATTGCAGTCTCTACTGACAGTCGTGGACAGTCACACCAAAGGCAACATTCCTTAATTACAAGAGCTTTATTCTTAGCAGGATCCTCGTGTGCTTCATATAGTTACAGGCCATACATGCACAGGAAATGGTGCATTAAAGGTGTCTTAAAACCATCTTAAACCATGTCCTAAGCAGACAAGTCATTTTTCTGTCCTCAATTAAACCAAAATGCGGTGTATGTAGTGGCTAAACCACAGCCAATAAAAAAATTAAACGCGGTAGCATAGGGCTTCAGTGCACCGGTCTTCATTCAGCGCTTCAGCTCGAGCAGCTATAACAGCAATACATAATAACTATGATTGGGACTATCATACATAACATCAATGAGAACACAATTTTAATAAATAGTTGTGAATTCATTGAGTTTAGTTGCCGTTGTTCCAGGAAGAGCGCCACACATTCTGCGTGTGTTGGTGACGTCGTATTAGAGGTTTATTTGATTATGAAATATTTAATTAAATGATCAATCACATCGACTAATTTTACAATCCTATAACCCTTTATTTAGATTAAAAACCCTTTTCATTGTTTTGTTTTTGAGCAGCTTTTGCACACCATCATGCTGTCGGCTATAAGCCGCTGCTGTAGACGCATGTTAACGATTAATTGATCATTAATTTAATCAACGATCAATCATGGGAATTCGTGGAAACTGACATCCCTAACGTCAACTCAACTGCGATCAAGGGCTCTCCTCTTTTTTTCTCCGCCTTACGAGAGCAATGTTTTGGTGACCTTTAAAGATTGAAACACTAAATAATCATTTCGTCCGCATCTACTGCGTCCATTGCATATCGCGCCGTTTTCATCTGCAATGGCATGAGAGTGAGGAAATGTTGGGAGAATGTTTATTTTTGGGTGGAGTATCCCTTTAAGGCAGCTGTTCTGTGTGGAGGAATAGTGAGAGTGTGGCCTTCACAAACAACCTGCATTATGTGCGAACGGACAAGAAGAACATCTGCGCCCGACTAAAGCCCTCCAGCATCACTAACACATCACAGAAACTGTACATTACAGACTTCTTAAGCTATATGCAAACATTTGTGTCGTAACTTTTAATTTCGACATGTTGAGAAGGCTGGAATGCGGATGTGACCTTCCTAAATGGCATGAGTATAATTTACAAGTTCCTGTGGCTACAAAACGGCGTAAAACCTTTTTATATACACGTGAAGATTAAGATCTCGTCGTTTGCTTTAACTAGTTCCATCACCACCGTTCACAAGATCTGCTAGTCATGCTGTCTTCACTACCAGACGTGGTGTAAAAAGCATGATGGATTTGTAT
Organism: Gobiocypris rarus; assembly: GCA_023029165.1. NCBI lineage: Eukaryota > Metazoa > Chordata > Actinopteri > Cypriniformes > Gobionidae > Gobiocypris > Gobiocypris rarus. The sequence continues at coordinate 3,171,071 of CM040912.1, forward strand.
AAATAATGCACAGCTGTAAGGAGAAGAAAGCCATTCATTGGCATGGACAGTGTGTTTACTATGTAACGTTCAGCAATGCAAGTCATGCACTGATCTGAACATCTATGTGAACTAAGTCAACAGTCAGGCCTTTTACAACAATAAACCATGCCAACAACGAATGAGCTTAATGATTGCCAATCTTCTTTGTCAGACTTACTACGAACAACTCAGGTTACAAAGGTCAGTGTTCCCTATTCTTTCTTTCCTTGCATGCAATCAAAAGTGCATCACAATGTTTGAAAGTTTCAAAACTAAAGTTTGGCATATCCACTCAAAGTGAATGAGCGTTAGCGCAGCGAGAGGCAATGACGACCAGACGAATCAAACTGGTTTTTAATTGCTTTCAGAGATTCAGCAGAAAATCCTGAATAGCTGAGCCACACTGACCCTATATGGCAAATTAAAGAGTTGTAACTGTGTTTGTGAGAGGTGGAATCGTACATTGCTGTACGCAAATCACATCTTTGGAAAGCAAAAATATTGATGTTAAAGGGTTACTTCAGCGATTAGCATTAAGCTTTGTATCAGTAGAAACCCGGGACTATATTCGAATGATTGCACTTTCCCCCCTCATATCCCCGAGACAAGAGATTTATGTATTTTATTTCTGGAAAAGATGTCATTTTGCATCATCGGAGGAGTTTTTGTCCAGAGGCTGAAGACTACAGCCAGCAGGAGGCGCTATTTCCACATGTTTTCAACATCACACTCACAGCACTGCTCATGGGAGCTGCAGAGATTCATGTAAACGGAGCGGTGGAGAGCAAAGTGAGAGTTTTAACTTTTAAAATGAACTTCCTATGAAAGTTAAGCTTCCAAAGACATGAACTGAACACACGCCAGACTGATCACGCGCTGTGAATGCAGCCGCAGCCGCGAATCCCGCGATTACCTCAGCTCATGTGATGAATGTAATCCGATCCTGCTGCGTTTGTGCCATGACGCTCAATCGGCTCACTCGCATTATATCGAACAGACACGTTCAGTTTTTAATTGTAGTGTCTCTAAATGAACGTGGTGGGCAAGTGTTCCCAATTGTTGTCTTTGTGTGTGTGTGTGTGTGTGTGTGTGTTGCGCTATTCAAATAAACTTGACGCACCAAGTCTAATAACAAGAACAAACTGTGTTAAATAAAATTTGAAGTATAAAGGTATTCATCCTACAGTGTTTTTTTCTACTTCACCACAGTAAAGGATGTGAATGGGTATCATTTATATAAACTTAATTATAAGCAAATGAAAGGAAAAAAAGTTTACAATTCCCTGCGAAAATGAGTGTGACGCGAGTAAAGATTTGGGAAAAGAAACGAGATGTCCAGTGGGATAAAAATGGACTAACGGTTAGCCTTTTGGTTATGCCTATTGTTAAAGTTCACGGAAATCTGAAAAATCGGGTACGAACATATTTGAAAAGCAGGCAAATCTTTAATTGGGCTCCGCCTCCCTCTCTCATTCAGCATGAATCCCTAGCCTGTGTTTTCATTGCTGCGATGTAACTGCAAATGTATTTCCTTTGAAAACAAAGCTTTGTGCGTCACTCCTGTGGTAATATATTCACGTAAAACAGCATTCACATACAAAACACTGGGTTAATAACGAAATTATAGTTTAAATAGAAAATAGTATTTATGTAAGGAGGTATATTAAAATAAAAAGTGCACAACTCTTTAAGTGGAAGGAAGCTACTTTGTTTCCCCTCACGTGCAACCTAGTCCTTATTTGGGTTAGTAAAATAACGAAATGTTTTTAAGTAGAAAATAGTATTCATGTAAAGAGATAGTAAAATACAGATATAGTAAATTATATATTAGTATAAAATGACGGTACTATCGCGATGTTTTACTGTAAATATCGTCAACTCCCAATTTAGGGCACACCGCCCAACCCTAGATGCTACAAAACAGGGAAACATGACTCGTGTTATGCACAGCCGTGTGCATGTATCTTGAGTAACTCCTGTGTAATAAAAGACAAACATTTGTCATTGAGGATATTGTGTTCTCCATAATTTGAAAGTCAGGAATATTTCAGTTCTGTGGCTAACATACTTCACACTCTTGGGTTTCTAAATAAAAAGCATTGAGTTTCACAATCTTATGGCAATTCATCACTATGTATTAATACAATCTCATGCATACGTTTTCATATTATCTGCATTCTTTTTCCCCCAAAATAGTTGCAATATCTACTTTTATAGAAGCAGAAATAGACCATAAATCCAGTGAGCCTCAACTTTACTTCACTGACCGTACAGCTTTATGAAGTTCAACGAATATAAACGAATATACCATTGGCTTTAAAACGGTCCAGAACATTTCTGCCAGGATAATGAATACTAACATACAGTAAATCCCCCAAACTCTGCCGCCCCACCCAGTGCAAGCAGTAATTCACAATAATCCCAGTAGCGCATTAAGACTAATGACAGTAGGCATTAAAGATTCATTATAGTCTGCTGAGGAGGAACGGCCATGCTGTGACCTGGGCTGACTCTCATGTCTCTAGCAGGAATGTTTCTGTTGGACTGAAAAACACCAAGCCTCACTTAGGCCTGGAAACAAACTCAAGCAACCTGCCAAACTCCCAGAGACCCTTACCTCACACACACCCTCACAAGAATACCTTCATACCCACCCAATCGCTGAAATAAACTAGAGAGCTGAGAGCATTGTGCCACGGTTTGAAGATTGTGAAAACCTGACCATAGGAAATGACGACAAAAGAAACTGCTTTTGAACAAAAATGCCCCCAAAAATTCCCTCAAAGCTTCCCACAAATGCATTCTGCAAATTACCATTAAGTTAACATGACACAAAAATGTACTGTTATGAAAATCTGAACATGAAAAATTAGGAAAATTTAATGCTATCAAGTCTTTCAGATGCTTTCAAACATATTTTGTAAGATTGTATTGGTGCTCGAATTGATTTAGCCAATTAAATCTTAAGATTTCTCTATCATTCACTCAAAAGATTCATTCAAAAACACAGAGCCAATCACAAACACAAAACAGATGACCGCATTCATTTTAAAATACAGATATAGCAGCTAACAATAACATCCGTTTCATCAAATCCCAACATTACTTTATTTAGGGATAACTGATATGAAAACTTTGGCCGATAACCGATAATTCTTTATATTTGAGAGCTGATAACCGATATATTGACTGTTAAAGCCAAATCCAAATTATTAAATAATTTCTAGAGAAATTCTTATTAGAAATACACTAATATGAACATTTTGGCCGATACCGATAATTATTTATATTTGAAATCCGATAACTGATATATTATCCGGTAAATCTAAATTATTAAATAATTTGAGAGAGAAATTGTTATTAGGGACGCACAGATATGAACATTTTGGCTGATAATGATAACCAATATTTCTTTATATTCGAAAGCCGATAACTGATATATTATACGATAAATCTAAATCCAAATTATTAAATTATTTGAGAGAGAAGTTTTTATTAGGGATGCACAGATATGAACATTTTGGCCGATACTGATAACACTCTATATTTGAAAGCCAATAACCAATATATTGACTGATAAATCTAAATCCAAATTGTTATTTCATTTTTTAAAAACATGATATACACTTATTTTAATGACACCGATATTTCTTAATATTTGAAAGCCGATATTCGATATACAGTCTGATAAATCTAAATCCAAATTTGTATATAATTTTTGAGAGCCTGAATAGGCTCACGAATAAAAACCATTGGATCTATAACGATAACAATATTGTGGCCAATATATCGCACATAACTATACTAGTGTTGTCACGATACCCAAATTATGACTTCGATACGATACCAGACTAAAATACCTCGATACCGATACTGAATCGATACCATGGCAAAAAAAACAAACAAACAGTAAAAGTAATTGAATAATATGCTAGAACTTACTATTCATTGTTTAATATATGTACAAAAAAAAAAAACCCTCACTTGGTCAGCATGTTCCTTCCCTGCTTTTTGACCATTCCTCGTCTCACTGCAATAATAATGGCATGCCAGTTTAACATCCTTACAGAGAGTTTACAAACATCACACTATCAGTCATGTTGACATTCAATAACCTTTCACTATTCTCAACAGGTTGGGATGACCAAAATCTTAATTCATAATATAAGTGATTTAATATTTTTTTAATGTAACTTTATAATTACAATATAGATATTTCTTTTAAATATGGCAAAAAATATGACAAACAGTGCTTTATTTTTCAGCTACAGTCTAGCATTCAAGATAGAAATTAAATAATAAAAAAATTGTACACCTAATACATATATTAAAGTTATTCAGTCAATCATGTGGTGATTTTCTATTTGTATTTTGTTGTTTGATTAACATTAATCATGAAGAATATTAGGTCGGGCCCTTTAAGAGTTGCACGGACCAAATGAATTGGAACACCTCCGATTTCGCCAACTGCGCGCTGCGCTTTATAAATAGCCTACAGATGAAACCATTAAAGTTACACAAGCTGATCAGTCAACAGCAGTAAGTGATCGTTTGTCTTTTTGTAGTTTGAATAACAAATAACTGCTTTCCCTTTAAGACCTGACGCAAGCATCCTAAACACTGTTCCTGTTACTCTGTTACTGTTTACGTTAATACTCTTCAAGATGTGCACTCACTGAGACATTTTTTGAGTGTATTTGACTAATAATAAGCTGGAAAAAGAAGCAAATGTTTGCACTTGTTTGTCAGAGGCGGCTATGTGTGTGTGTGTGCACACATTAGATGTGAGCGCGAAATCTGCTGGGATTAGTAGAATTATGTGCAATCCCGTGCGAAATTCAGACCGATCACACACTAATGCCTGGCTCACACTACAGGAGTTTTAGAACGATTTATACCCGATTTCCCCCTCCCGAGATTCGGAGAAAAAATCTTGTCCACGACCTCGATCGGTTCCGATGTTCGGCGCTGATTATCTGGTAATGTGAGACGTTCACAGATAAAATCTTGCCCCTCCCGATCTGCTCTCACATAAATCGGGCTCTCCCCGATCATATCAAACATGTTTGATATTTATCGGGATGAGCAAGATTGTAATAACGTCAGTACTGTCACAATAGCCAATAGGAAACAAGAAGTCTACGACTAGACGGAAGTGATGGACATTTCGAAATGGCGACCCCGAAACCGACAACACGGATAACAATAATTATATAGATAGATAGAGAGGGGATTGTTTGTGCGTGTGTGTATGTATGTATGTGCGCGCGCGCTGTGTGTGTATGTGCGTGCAGCCCACACGCGCTGTGTGTGTGTGTGTGTGTGAGAGAGAGAGAGAGAGAAAGCTGCAAACCCTTGTTTCTTATAAGTAGACACATTTCATAATACATACTATACTAGCATCAATTGTATTTTCATATTACAGCACAAATCTACACTGGAAAAGGTGACACTATCGCTTCTGAACTAGGCAGGCAATATTATAACGGTAAACATTCTAGCACACTATGATACTAATATAAGGTACATTTTACCTCCATTTCTCGCTGAAGAACTGACAGTCCATGTTGATCCCGTCTCCCCAAACATTTTCTCAACCACACTTGTTTATTTTTCCACTTTTGTTTTTTTTTTCACAACAAACGATCATTATTGATAGAGCAAGTTTTCGGTTTACAGTATCCATTTTCCCCGATTACAATCTGTTGCGTAGATCACGTGATGCGCTTCCTCTGGCACGATAATCTTAATAACATTTTGTAGTGTGTGATGCTTTGCAAATTTCAAATCTTGTAGTGTGAGCATGTTTAAGATTTGAGGGAAGAAAATCTGCAAAGATTCTCCTGAAGTGTGTGCTGCAACCAGATTTTACAATCGGATAGGATTTTAAAACTCCTGTAGTGTGAGCCAGGCATAACACTAACACACTGTCATGAGTATCGTATCGTATATTTCAGTATCGATACATATCGAAATATCGATATTTTTGACAACACTACACTAAACATTATATAACACTGTTCATTATAATTGCTCTGTTTATCTCACCTCCCTTTCCCCCCCAAAGATTCAAAGGAATCAACTCATGGAATCGACTCCAATTCCAAAAACTGACATAAAAATCCTGGAATCAAACTGCCTTATGCTAAAGTTGTGCAAAATGTCAATGTCACACACAACAACGGCTATAGTGCCATATGAAGTACCAACAGAGGCCCATTGTGTGGCTAACATGTCTGGATAATGAGACTGAAGTCTTTGCTAACCGTTTGATGAGTTACACAGTAACACTGCTATGAGTAAAAATACCAGCAGCACTGAGTCAACAACCCTTTAAATATGACAGCAGGTTTACTGGGTGAGTAATCCTCACCACATATTAGCCAACTCCTAACACAGACTCCCAACTATCAGCGCTACTGCTCTGGCAGAAAGCCACCACGAGATGAACCTTTGAAACTGATATTCTCACTCGAGCAGAAACTTTAAGCTTCAGAGAAGATTATACCAACACAAAATCCTGCAAGAAGAAAGTACATGTTTAGGCTCATGCCTTTGAACCGCCAGGCTTCAGTTGACTGCCATTTCCAAATACATCAACTTCTTCCTGAACTTCTGTTAAGATCAGGCTGCATCACATCAATGCGCTTAAAGGCTGGGACGTCAAAGAACTAGCAGCGATGAAAGCCACTGGTGCGGTCATCTCTCAGGCTTAAAGGAACAGTTCACAATATTCCTCATTTAAATAATATGCATATGCATAATAAAGGGGCGGGGCCTGAATGAGTTGGGAGGGTGTTGAAACTGGCGGTTATGGTAAGATGCGTCATTTCCCAAACAAGCTGGAAGCGCTTGACCAATCACGACACACTGATCCAGCTGACCAATCAGAGCACATTGTGCTTTTCAGAAGGAGGGGCTTCATAGAGACAGGAGCTAAACAGAGCGTTACTGACAGACTGGGAAGAGAGGAGCTGCAACAATGGAGAACATGGGGAAAATAATCAACATTAAAGCAGAAAACCTACTTCTAGACTTTTTAAAAAGAGCCAAACAGCTCCCCTATGACATTTGTAAAAAAATAAGCTTCAAATCAGCTGAATCATGCATCCAGAAATAGTTTTTGTGGTGTTTGGCCATGCAACATTTCCCATCATGAAGTTAGTGTTCTGGGTGGTTGCCAGGGTGTTGCTATGCGGCTGCCTGGTGTGTTTTCAGTTAAGGTAATAACTTCTGAAGATATGCCTCAGGTTCTCCTCCTCCAGTGTAAATCTATGACATTTTGGAAGCCTTGTTAAGACATGTTTTTTGTTGTTGGACGAGTTAGACTCCTCAAACTAATCCAGCACTAAGGGCAAATTCTCATTAATACTACACTTGCGTGTGTGCGTGTGTGAACTGGAAGGGGGAGGAGTGACAGATGTGTCACCTCCTTGTGAGTAAAGAGGAAGAGACGTCCACTCCACACGCTCCGCATTAATGAGTAATGAGCAGATCCACAATCTCACTCTGCAAACAATTTAAGCCCGTCCTCTCCACTCAAGAGCCGTTCAATCGTGACAGATGGTTGGACATTAGCCCATATGCTTAAACATTAGCCTTTTGTAAGCATGTGGACGGCAAGTCAAAAAGTCAGATTATACTGAGATTATTAGATTTAAAAAATAATAATAATACATTTCCACTAGTAGGCTCTGAACATTTGAGACCCTGGAGCACAAACCCAGTTTTGCATCTCACGGGTATATTTGTAGCTATAGCCAACAATACACATATGGGTCAGAATTAACAATTGTTATGTTATGCCAAAAATCATTAGGATATTAAGATCATGTTCCATGAGGATATTCTGTAAATTTCCTACCGTAGATTTTTTTAAAATTCATCATTAGTAGTAATATGCATTGATAAGGACTTCATTTGGACAACTTTAAAGGAGATTTTCACAATAATTAGACTTTTTCAAATTCAGTTGTATCTCTGCCAAATATTGTCCTATCATAACAGATTATTTATTCAGCTTTCAGGTGATGTATAAATCTCAATTTAAACGAATTGACCTTATGACTCAGGCAAAGACTGAGCTTCTCGTCTTCCCTGCCAATCCGACTCTACAACACAATTTCACCATCCAGCAAGGTTCATCTTTCAAAACACGTCTTGTCTTCAATGAGTCCAAAAGGGCCCATGTCACACCAGATGCCTTCCCAACAGATGCCTTCGCTCAGGTAAGGAGCGTAGGCTTATGGTACCATCACAGAAAGGCATGAAATCCCTCTCCAGAACTTTTTCATTTACTGTTCCTGGCTGGTGGAACGATCTTCCAACCTCCGTCCGGATGGCAGAATCACTGTCATCATTCAAAAGACAGCTAAAAACTCATCTCTTCTGTGAGCACTTAATCATATCATTAAAAAAAATTATTTCCTCCATATATCTTTTATTCCCTCCCTATTCTAGCTTAAGGTTACTCTAAGTAATGTCCAAAACTTGGTATTTAAGGCACTTTTTGCGTTTCTTCGCCTATTCATGACTGACCGCTTCCTGTACTCCTCAGCTGTAAGTCGCTTTGGATAAAAGCGTCTGCTAAATGCATAAATGTAAATGACATTGGTCCAGGGTCACATTTTAGGCATCTCGAAACCGAAAATAGTGCAATTCTACATTAATGAAGCTACATATCTCCCTTCCTGCAAAACAAACGATATTACTCGTCAGAAGACACTTAGGTTGTGTGTGATTATTATTTATAATAAATATACTTTTTTATTGCACATGTCTTAAAATGCTGGCAACACAGTGACAAACGCAATAGGTCCCAAGAGGCATGTGTTGCATCAATTTTATCATCCTATTATGGTTAAGGTAAGCTTTAAACAATCAGGGCTCCAGATTGCAGCCAAATAGTGGCGTTTTGCGCCCTTTTTTCCTGCTTGTGTGACTAAATTTAGTAAGAGGTTGCACTGGTGCGACGACCACCTTGCCCAACTGATGAGAGCTGCCATTTTCAATTAGCAATTTTTAAAAATAGTTGGAAACATATGGGATATTGTAAGTACTCATCTGAACAAAATATATAACACTGGCCTAGTGGCTTTTGGATATTTCACTGCGAAAATCCTACATATTGCACCTTTAAGTGCAAAATAATAGCCTAGTCATTTTATGATTAAATTAACCAGCACGTCCATCTGTTGAACTTAGTGTTAGTCTGGAGCCCTGTAAATGCATGCAAACGGCTTTTAAAAACTTATCCTTCCAGGAACAGAATACCCTTCCGGTAAACCACACACAGAAAAGGACCAAGCACAGTAACTTTGATAATGTTATCAAAACAAGATCATGTGCTTCTTGGTGATAAAAGCCGAGTGGAACTACAGGCATCACTGGAATCCAGAAGAGCCGTTCTAGATTATGACTGTAACATTGTATCGCATGACCTAGTGTATGCCTCTCTAAACTATCATCACTCAAGGGCTTATCTAGGCCACAAAAGCACACAGAAACTGGAAGCAAATCAAAGAATGTGACAATTGCACACAACACAATAACTTGTTTATTGAAGGTGTGACGTTGAGCCTTTCTAACAGAGGCCGGGCGGCTATCAGACCTCAAACGTCACGGAAGACGCACGAGACAAAAGCACACGTTTTTCTGCTCACTCTGAAACTGAAAATGTAGCATGGACACACACAATAAGAACACGTTTAGTGTTTAATATACAGATACCAAGCATGACACGACTGGAATAGCAAGCAAATGTCTCATCACATGCCACAGTTGTTTAGGTCCTGAGTCAGAAATATTATTTCGCTCTCATTAAAAGTATCAAAGCTTCCCACAAATGCATTCTGCAAATTACCATTAAGTTAACATAACACAATATACACATGGGTTTATAAGCTCACCGTTGCACAAATACATATCCTGTGACAGCTTTAATTCAATGCACATTTGTTCTCTGCATCGAAAATATATACAAACACGCTGTTCATACCTTTGATAACTTTTGAGGCTTATTTTGAGTTTTATAAGCCGCTTGGTCGGTTAAATGGCCGTTAAGAGTGGTTACACTCAGGATCTATTGAATGTTTGATGGTTTGGAAATGCTTGAAATGTGATTGAAATCACCTCAAAAAAGGAAAATACAGTCACATAGGTAGGGCTGGGCGATATCTAAACAAAAATTATATCTTGATATTGTCAACATTTTTACGATATTCAATATACATCTCGATATGTTTGCAATTGGTTTTAAATAAACAAATACAGATGTATTTTGCCCCCATTAAAAACAACAAAAACTATTTAGATAGAACCAAATTAAATACAAAATGTTTAGGTTTACTGAACAGGTCGGGATGACCAAAATCTTACATCATGATACTAGTAATTGTATATATTTTTTTAAATGTACTTTAATAATTACAATATACATTTTTAATTTGATATATATTTTAAAACATAAGCTAAACATGCAAATTACAAACAATATGACAAAAACAGTGCTTTATTTTCAGCTACAGTGGGTCTATTTAACAGCAGCAAGTCAAGAAATAAATCAAAAATCTAATACAAAAAACTGCTCAGTCTTCACTCTATAAATTAACTCTAGGCTACACTGATTCTTAATAAATATATGAAAGTTGTTTAGCCGAGCATGGGGTGGTTTTCTCTTATTGATTGTTGTTTGATGAACATTAAAATCACACAGAATATGAGCTCCGGCCCTTTAAGAGCTGCACGGACCCAATACACCGTAACACGATTTCTCACTCAACTCTGTGTGCGTTCACTAAAGACATACACTACTGTGTTTAATACTCGCCAGGACGTGCATTTTTACATTTGTTTGACCATTGAAACCCAATAATCCATGAAAGAGCTGAATCCCGATCGCATGTTGTCTGAAAGGCGTGTTCGAGTCCCGTGCCGCGCTGTTATTTCTCTCATGCGCGCATGTTTCTGTTGCTTTCTTTGTCATGCGCTGTGCGTATATATTTAACTCTTCTGCTTACAATGTTTAATGAACGGTGGAAGCAGACCTCTGCGTTATCTGGTAATGTTTTTTGGGAAAGTATGCATGTTGAATTTGAAATATTCGATATTCACGATATTTTCAAATTTTACATCGTCGTCAAAATTATTGCGATATTATCGCTAATATTCGATATATCGCCCAGCCCTACACATAGGCTAAACAATTATAATGAGAACATTATAATTGTGTGCTTGGGACATGGCTGAGACTTGTTTTTGTAATCATCCTCTCAAAAATTATATAAAAACTGGATTTTAGGTTTATCGGCCAATATACCAGTTATCGGCTTTCAAGTATTAACGGTTATTATATCGGCCAAATTTTCATTTCAGTGCATCCCTGGTTAGGACAGAATGGTTAGGCTTTTTAAAGATCATCTCTAAGCGCAAACCTATAAAGAGCTCTTACCTCCAGCACTGGTCCGGCACCCAGAATGATCTGCTCCACTCCACTAGCAAAGCCCTTCTGACTGAGAGCCGTGAGGTGGTGGATCAGGAAGTTGGTGCTTTGGGTCTTGCCCGATCCACTCTCCCCAGAAATAACAATGCATTGATTCTGCTTACTCTGCAGCATAGCGTGGTAAGCCACGTCCGCCACCGCATAGATGTGCGGCTCCAGCTTGCCCAGCTGGTGATTATCGTACATCTTAACGTATTTGGGATTATAAATTGGCAGGAACTTGAAGGGGTTGATGACTATGAGGATGCTGCCCACGTAAGTGTAGATCTTCTCCTGCTTGAAGCGACTGCGTAGGTTGTCCAGCAGGGTCTTCTCGTTGAGATTCGGCAGGTTACAAAGGTCGTCGAAGTCCTTCGGAGAGGGCTGTGGAAGGAAGCCCCGCTCCACCATGCGCCGCCCGCTCTTCCGTGACCTGCAGCCACATCTGCAAGTTGCCGTAGTGGATGGAGCCGTCGAGGTTCTTCTCCCGCAGCAGGAAGCGGTAGTCCTCGCCGCTGAAGCGGTTCTCCAGGGCCATGCGAGGCCAGAGCATCATGCGCTGGACGGGACAGTCGGTGGGGTTGAGGATCCATTCCTCCCCGCCGAACTCCTTCACTTCCGCTAGGACGTAGCATTTCGTCCGATCCAGCTGCAGTCGGTCAATGATTTGCTCGATGACCTCCGCGGCTGAAGTGATCTTGCGGGCGGTGATGGGGCAGTAGATGGTGCCCTCGGCGATGACCCCTGGGTAGATGCGCAGGGTGAACTCAGAGTCCTCAAAGCGTCGTCTCCCACCAACATCATGAACACTCATATTGGAGCAGCAGTTTCCATCAGCACTCGCTGTACATCCTTCAAAAGGGCCAGATACTGCTTCAAGACATTACAACTGCAAGAAAATGAGAAGGAGGATAAGAACATTAGTAAATATGTTGATGCCAATGTCTATTAGGGATGTGATGGTACATGTATTCTTCCCGAACCGCCATGGTGCATACAATCAGACTATTTTTTTCAGAAAAATCTAATTCGAACGGATATCAAATATCAAGCAATGTATTCGAATATCTACTGTTCGCAAAGACCAGCCCCCTTTAGTTACTGTTGCCATGTCCGACAAGCCGTTGCGCTCAAAAAAAAAGTCTCAACTTTCAAATTGTCATTGTTTAAAGAAATATCAATAAATAGCATTTTGTGGCTCTTTAATGTGTCTTGATCACTGTAACGCCTCAGTTAAATGAGCTTGTGAACTGATCATCTCTTCCTTCTAGTTCATTGATAAGCATCAAATAAACATGAATGAACACTAAAAGAAATGTTGTTTCATCTGCGGAAAGATGTCATTACACACCGTTTTTCAAGTTCAAGTCCACCAATGTTAATCTCCTGACTGCTTTGTTGGACAAAATGGCAAATTCGGCAATTTGATTGCTCAGATCTACTGTCAATCAATCTTGCTGCGAAGGGTGAATTGTCATGGGCCTACCCTACAATACGTTTATAGCGCCCTCTATTGGATAAGAGGGCAAACAATAAAATAGAAAACAAACGGTCTAATGGACTGTAAAAAATGCGCTACATGGCACTTTAAAAACCGGATCGTTTATTTATAGTTTGATTATGGATATTTCACGTCATATTCGAATACATATTCGAATATCGAATAAAAAGTGACAGCCCTAGTCACCGGTGAGTCCAGAAGGGGGCGCTCAGTAATGCTAAGCTGTTTGCAAACCGCCACAACAAGAAAAAGAGCAGACACATTAAGAAGCCACAATTAGATCATGATAACCTAGCAAATTACAGACCCATTTCAAATCTTCCATTGATGTCTAAAATACTAGAAAAAGTTGTGTCCGCTCAATTGTGCGCTTTCTTGCGAGAAAATTATATCTATGAAAAATTTCAATCAGGATTCAGGCCGCATCATAGCACAGAAACTGCACTCGTTAAAATCACAAACGATTTACTTCTAGCTTCTGACCAAGGCTGTATCTCAATACTAGTTCTACTCGATCTTAGTGCTGCGTTCGATACTATAGATCATAAAATATTCTTAGATCGACTTTTAAAAATTACACTGGTGTTCAGGGACAGGCATTAAACTGGTTTAGATCATACTTATCAGACCGCTACCATTTTGTCTGTCTAAATGGGGAAAAATCAAATAACGTCAGTAGACTATGGGGTGCCGCAAGGATCTGTGTTAGGCCCTCTGCTATTCTCAATATATATGCTGCCACTTGGTAATATTATAAGAAAACATGGAATTAATTTCCACTGTTATGCTGATGACACTCAATTATATATTTCATCACGACCAGATGAAAACGCTAAATTATCTAAACTTTAAATTCTGGATGACGTGTAATTTTCTGCTATTAAATTCAGATAAAACGGAGGTATTACTTATTGGTCCAAAAAACTGCACACAAAACCTCTCACAATATAACTTTAACTTGGAAGGATGTCCTGTCACTTTATCCACTACAGTAAAAGACCTGGGTGTTATATTAGACCGCAACTTGTCTTTCGATAATCATATTTCATGTTACAACAACGGCATTTTACCACCTTAGAAACATTGCTAAGCTACGTAACATGCTATCTATTTCTGATGCAGAAAAGTTAGTTCATGCATTCATGACCTCGAGACTAGATTACTGTAATGCTTTATTAGCTGGTTGTCCTGCATCCTCAATAAACAAGCTACAGTTAGTCCAAAACGCAGCTGCTAGAGTTCTTACTAGGTCAAGAAAATATGATCATATAACACCAATTTTATCATCTCTACACTGGTTACCTAATAAGTTCCGTATCAATTACAAAGTATTGCTACTGACCTATAAAGCCCTAAATGGTTTAGCTCCAGTGTATTTAACGGATCTTCTATCCCCCTACAATCCATCGCGCTCTTTAAGATCACTAAACTCGAGGATTTGAACAAGTTTCGGAAAGTTTTTTCAGAGTATGGCCCTATATGACATCATAAAGGGTGGAATTCCTTGTATGGGCATTTCTCCCGGACGAGCATACACACACACACACACGAGAGCAAGAGCGCGTCCATCAACGAGGTTTGTTCGGGTTACTGAAGCCATCGGCAGCGCTGAGATCAACAATGCCACTAAAGAAGTGTGTTTCTGGTGTGAGGGAAAGATCACCTTGTTCAGCTTCCCAAATAACTCCGCGTTAATGGAAAAGTGGATGCAGTTTGTTTTTCCGAAGTTCTGCAAGTGTGTGTGTGTTGGTTCCCGGTCATGAGTCAAATCTGCATCAAATTAGTGTTGTCAAAAGTACCACCGTGACCAAATTGGTACTGAAATTTTAAAAATGTGACGCTTTGAGTGCTGTCGAGCGGAATTATAAACACCTCTGATTGGCCATTGTGCTCACAAGCTCATCAAATATGTCTGTGATTGGCTACAACGATCAGCGCTGCACAAACATGTTATAAATATACATCAATGATGCTTTTCACAGAGTGCTTACACAGATACACACAGGAGCGTTTGAATGCAGGCGCCTATCAGCCTACCGGTCCGCTGATCGACGCTTGCTTGTGCTTTCAAACGCTCCCAAAACACTTACTAACACTTCCGTGTGCTTTCACCCACTGCCGTGTGTTGATCATTGTAGCCAATCACAGGCACATCCGATGAGCTTGTGAGCACAATGGCCAGTCAGAGCTGTTTACGATTACAGCTCGACAGCGCTCAAAGGGTCACATTTTTTTAATTTCAGTACTGATTTGGTATCGCGGCCGGTACTTTTGACAACACTACATCAAATGTGTGTGTTTTTGTTGGCAATCGGCTCGCAAGTGCCAATAATGTGAACATCTGTGTGTGTGTGTGTGTGTGTGTGTGTGTGTGTGTGTGTGTGTGTGTGTAATATCAGGACACAAATGTGTATAATGACATGGGTATGACATAGTTATTACAAAAAGAGGGTGAAATATGAGGACGTTCCCCAGGTCCTCACTTTTCAAAATGCTTATAAATCACACAGGATGAGGGTTTTTTTCACAGAAAGTAAACTGCGCAGTCTCCTGTGATGGGTAGGTTTAGGGGCAGGGCCAGTGTGTGTGTGTGTGTGTGTGTGTGTGTGTGTGTGTGTGATGGGTAGGTTTAGGGGCAGGGGCAGTGTAGGGGGATAGAAACTACGGTTTGTACAGTATAAAATGCATTACGCCTATGGAATGTCCCCACATTTCACAAAAACAAACTGTGTGTGTGTGTGTGTGTGTGTGTGTGTGTGTGTGTGTGTGTGTGTGTGTGTGTGTGTGTGTGTGTGTGTGTGTGTGTGTGTGTGTGTGTGTCTCTTTAGCTCCGCCCACTGCCCACCTCCACTTGCTCGGCTGTTTCAGGAAGAATCGGTACAGTGTATCAGTCTTTTATAAATATGATAACACTAAAAACTCTTGGGAGATATGAAGGAAGCAATGCTACTATAGATACTCAAGACTAACATGAGACTTATGTACCCTTTAAGAGATTAAAACAGACTGACTTTAGAGTTACTATGAAGAATGGACAGATCCGTGTCTCAGCACACACTGGGTCACTATCAGTGGACTGCATATATATATATAAATGCAGTCCATTTATCAGCTCTCAACAGAGCACAGAAAACCAGCCCGTTGCCAAAATCACCAGCTGCCACCTTCCCTAACAGACACACAATAACTTGATTCACAACCGTCCACTTAATAAAGCCTGAACAGCCTCCAAGGGTTACTATTCATTACAAAAGCACTGTGTATACTGACGCAAAGAGAAAAAAAACACGGCAATTACTTTGTTAAATTGCTATAAACGTTACATAAATGTCGATGTTTAACATAAAACAGCTGATTTAGCTGTAAAAGTTAATCTACTGAAATTACACCCACAGCTCCACTTTCAGTCTTCACACGATCTGAGGGCAACAGGCTATCTTTGAAACAACAACTCAGAGATGTTTCAATACAGGAGCCCGTTCAGGAGCAGGGCTTTATTTATTTATGCTTGTGAGGTCAGCGTGGCCCCCGTCTCTCATCAGGAGCTAATGAGGCCCCCTCTTGTGCAGCTGATATCTGGAGTCGGGCCAGCGCTCTCAGGTGCAGAGACAGGTCCCCTGTTCACTCCTCTATAGTGATGTTATTGATACAACAGACACGTTCATCAACACTGGGACATTTGCAGCGAGGGGCTGGTATTTAGACATCTTTCAAACATCAGGATTGCTTTAGAGCTTCACTGCAGTCCAAGACTTGTTCGAGTAGAATATTTGGATACCATTTGTGGAAAAATAGCTGTTAGGAAAAACGAGAGTGTCAAAACGAACAGATCCTATCATCCTGTAGCTGGCTACATTTATGAACATAAGCATACTGCATTTTGTATAAACCAATCAGGCATAACATTATGATGTGAATAACACTGATTCATCACGGCACCTGTTAGAGTCCAGGATATATTAGGCAGCAAGTGAACATTTTGCCTTCAAAGTTGATGTGTTAAAAGCAGGAAAAATGGGCAAGCGTAAGGATTTGAGAGAGTTTGACGAGGGCCAAATTGTGATGGCTAGACGACTGGGTCAGAGCATCTCCAAAACTGCAGCTCTTTTTGGGTGTTCCCGGTCTGCAGTGGTCAGGATCTATCAAAAGTGCTCCAAGGAAGGAACAGTGGAGAACCGGCCACAGGGTCATGGGCGGCCCAGGCTCATTGATGCACGTGTGGAGCGAAGGCTGGCCCGTGTGGTCCGATCAAACAGACGAGCTACTGGAGCTCAAATTGCTCAAGAAGTTAATGCTGGTTCTGATAGAAAGGTGTCAGAATACACAGAGCATCGCAGTTTGTTGTGTATGGGGCGGCATAGCCGCTGACCAGTCAGGGTGCCTGATCGGTGTATAATGCATCATTCGCTTCACCGTATCTGAAACACAGAGAGAGAGAGAGAGAGAGAGAGAGAGAGAGAGAGAGAGAGAGAGAGAGAGAGAGAGAGAGAGAGAGAGAGAGAGAGAGAGAGAGAGAGAGAGAGAGAGAGAGAGAGAGAGAGAGAGAGAGAGAGAGAGAGAGAGAGAGAGAGAGAGAGAGAGAGAGAGAGAGAGAGTTTGGTCTCTTTTTAAAGACAACATTCTGCAGATTATTGCTGAAGTCGAACACATTTATTATTATGAAAAATGCACAAAACTATTTAAAATGTTATTTTAATATACAATATATATTTATTCCAAAACAAGTTTTACACTAAAACTGTGAGAGCATCAAAGCCATAAATATATAATTTAAGCAAGTTGTTCCAAATTTGAGCTTGATAACTTAAAAAATTAGCTGTCAGTCAGATTGTGTTTGGGTGCAGTACCAAATGCTTCCACTAGATGAAAGTCGTCTCCCATTCAGTACCAATGCGACCATTTTCCACCATGAACAATACAAGTGTGACTATATTCTTTAGGACCAATTAACCTTTTCAAATCACGTCCATGATTTTTCATGCATGCATGTGCTTGTGTGTAAAAGTTTAATTTAAAATTGTCCATATTGGACCTAAACATGTTTAGAGTGTAGTATTTTCTATCCTACATGGTAGTAGCACGTTTGGTATAGTGTTGTCAAAAATATTGTGATTTCGATATACTGAAATATCTGAAACCAATACAGTCCAGTATCGTGCCAACGCTAGTTCTTGATATACTACATTCAAAGACCACATCCTACTTTGTGATTTTTGGCTCACGTAATGCACACACAAACACTCATATCCACCTCAGCGCACTCAGTAATGCCTGACCAGATTGCATAGGGAGGCATAAGGAGAGTATTAGAGGTGCACTTTGCTGAGCTCTCGGAGGATTTGGGGACCTCACAGCAGAGCAGATGGTCAGCACGCTACTTAAAGGATAGCAACAGATTTAGAGGAAGAGTCCATACTGCACCTTATTTACCATAACAGCTCAATCAGCTAATGGCTACAGCCAGAGGACATCAGGAGTTCACACTTTACAAACTTGAACTAGTCAAAAAGAAAACACATATTTGAGAAGTTCCCAGAACGGAAAATAAATTATTGTTTCCCAATCATACAAATACAGGTTGGGTCACATAGTAGACGTACTAGACATTATGAGACTGATAAACTTGGCAAAGGTATTCTATAATCTAACTTTAGCATCAGTAGGGCATTCTTGAACAAAAAAAAACATGTGGATAGTGAGGTTTCGGCTTGTGATCAAGAGTGTGAATCTCTCAGCAGGAATTTGCAACAATCTTTATCACATGTGAAACTCTGAGGGCTTTCTGTAGCACGTCCTTGTGGATGCATAAGACGTGATGTAATTGTCATAGACAGTGGATGAGTGTGGCTGGTAAAGCTGGGGGACCCAAGCAAATCTGCAACCAAAGAACACCACAACTGTGCAGAAATGTGAACGGCCTGCATTAAAACTAATATAACATGCAAATTCTCCTACAAGCTTAAATGTCTAATTAGACAAAATCACGGCTCCAGATTGCGGTCAAATGGTGACATTGTGCAACCTTTTTTCTGGCCGTTGCAACTTAATTTTTCTTAGAGGTCGCACTGGTGCACCACGTTGGCCAACTGATAAGAGCTGCCATTTCTGTTGCATATGAGAAAAAAGCGGAACAAAACTGTACTACTCGCTTGAGGACTGTTTACCATCTCGGTGCAATAATAGACAGCAATCTCCGTTACACGGTGCTGGGAGATCCAGTGAGAAAGTGTTTGAATTCACTGCAGTATTAAATAACGTCACATTGAGATCTAGTGGGAAGCGTTCAGTGCAGAATTCTGTTATAAACCACAGATATCCGATCAAACAGCGCTGATGTGGAAACCAGGAGAAACACAGAGCATAAACAAAGTTATAGAAGGCTTTTCAATCCACAAACCACCAACGTTCACCATGGATTTCATGTAATAACTCTTACTGTAACCATGGTATTGTGGCAGAACTAATCAAATGGTTAGTTTTACATTAGGCTTTTCATCTCAGGGTTTGTACAACCTTTTGAGAGTGAAATGCAAGCACTTTTCACTTTTACCACTATAACCAGTGGATGGCAGCAGAGGAGCACTTACAGACTTTTAAAGTCACAGTCTCATGAAAAATCTCCTTTCATAATCTCTGAAGCTGTTGGTCAGTTCATTGCGATACTATAAAAGAACAATGGCACATTTGATAAGAGTAGAATATTTACATTTTCCCTTTACAAATTAGGTTTTTGCACATCACTGTTGTTAATAAAAGTGAATTTTATCTGCATATCAATTCAAGCTCAGTGCTTCACTGTTACATTTCCAATAAACAAATACGTACTATTATTAGTAACTGCTCTTATTGAATGTAAAACAATAGCAATTATAAGATTTTAAAACCATGTAAAGCAATTGTGACCATAGACACTCACTAACATGCAGTTGTGCACAGAAGAAATGGCCAAGGTCAGGATTTTCGCTAAATAACACATTAAGTTTCTATTTGTTTTTCACCAAACCCTATCATATATCCCCCAGAACACTTGAAATTTACAACACATGTAACATCAGACTAGTCTGTGATACTTTTGCCTTTTTTATTTTATTAAATTTTTTTATAAAAGCTTGACACTGGCTGCTATTCAATGCCTATGATGACTAGATATCAAAATCAACTGCAGGTGGTCGATCCTTTTCCTATTTAGCACCTAAACTCTGGAACAGCCTTCCTAGCATTGTTCGGGAAGCAGACACACATCTCTTTACTATGGCATACACATAGAACATTATCAATTTATATTATTCAAATCAGTAAATGACTGTTAGGCTGCATTATCTAGGTCAGCCGGAACCGGGAACACTTCCCATAACACCTGATGTACTCGTTACATCATGAGAAGAATGGCATCTACGCTAATGTTAGTCTCTCTGCTTATCCCGAGGTTTACTGTAGTCAGCCGGATACGGTGGACCTGCGGCTGGACATGACCAAGGCATCCCTGAAATGTCTGCAGAGAGCGGGTCAATTCCTCAATAAACCCGTCTCCAGCGTGATGACTCCAATCTTTTGTATATTCCGATCTAATATATCTTCTGACCTGTAATGTTGCCAGAATCATAATCATACACTGTTTGTTCGTCAGCTAGAGGAGAACTGGCACCCAGACTGAGCCTGGCTTCTCCCAAGATTGGGACTGAAGGAGTTTTGGTTCCTTGCCACTGTCGCCTTCGGCTTGCTCAGTTGGGGACACTAAATGATCAACTATATTTCTGATCTGCCCGCATAACTGAAATGAGCTGGAAGACATCACTGTTCTTTCCAGAGCGGCTGTGCAGCCGAATCAGATTCTGCTGCATTATTTTCCTGCTTAACACTGTGAATCTGCTTTGAAACGAATCGGCATTTAAATAAAGGTTCATTTTCATTTTAGGGTGAACTATCACTTTAAATTTGTATGAGATTCACCAAAAGATAAATTCCCGACGCAGTGCGGTGAACCCAGAGGAAACTCCAACACAACCAGCCCAGCGACTCATTTGCCGGACACTTGGAGACAGAGGTCCATTCAAACACGCCCTGACTCAATCAGTCAAACGGGCCCTTTGTTCTACAACCCAACGCTGCTTGAGACCCTTTGCAGGGTAACAGTTCCTGGAGCGGCTTTCCCTGATTATAGAGACTGGCCAATGATCCGAGCACTGGCCAATCAGCAGAGAGCACGGCGACCAAAGTATCTATGCAGTTGAAACCGGGATTAACGAGGCATGGAGGACCAAGGGCTCGTTCCTTATGTTCTGCTGCTTTTGCAAGCGCTCAGATGTCACCGTAAGAGTCAATAATGCTCTGAGAGCGCAGGAAAGGGGAAATCACACTTTTAAACACACAAAAACATTACCCTCAAAAAATGCAGAGGACAAACATCCATAATCTCCCTGTGTTCACTGCCTCTGGGCTTGGGTTTATTATTGCTGGTAATAAGCAAAGATATACTGTTGCAAAACAAACATGTTTCAAAGTAAAGGAAGGGGACTGTTATATAGGACTGCTGCCAAAAATAAAGACACAAGGGAAAATATGCTGAACATTAAGTGAGGGAACACATGCATTACTTTAGTCAGTCCCTCCAGAAAAATGCGGCTTATTTTTTTGGTGATTGTTGCAGGAAAAAATCCTTGATTATGCGGCACGTTTTCTTAAAAACCGCGATGGAATATGCAGGATATTTATCCAATTTTATGCGATGAAATTGCGGGAACTTGCAAAAACTGCGGTTTGATGAAAAAGAGAAAAAGTGGTTCCCCCAACACCCTGTCCTCCCCAGGCTACTGCCTTAATGTAAAGAGTCATGTCTTATCACTTCCTATGATAAGCAACACTACATCACAGAAAGGGCTGGGAATATTTCAGATCTTAATAAACACATGGCTCAAACTTACTAAACATTGATGAGTGCGTTGACTGCGTTTTGCTCACACCCAAATAGGGGCAAATTTGACAAGCTATAATAAATGACCTGTGGGGTATTTTCAGCTAAAACTTCACAGACATTCTGTGAAGAGATTTATATTACATCTTATGAAAAGGGGCATAATATGGCCCCTTTAACCAAAGACGTCTCAGTCTCAGGGGTTCAAAAAGGTTATTAAATGTTAGATGGTTATACAAATGAGAGGCAAAGATATGCTGAAGTATTTTTGCCAAATTACGTATTTTTGTAGACCAACATGGAAGTTTGCATTCCCCTGGTTACACGATTTTTCATTTGGCTTTTGGATTATTTCAGAAAATAGGGTCTGTAACCAACAAAAGTTTATGATTCTTGCACATTTAGCTTAATTTGTGTAGACTATCACAATATCACGTTTTTGAAGTTAATACAATCGGCAAAATTAAAAAGCGAAACTTTTTAAATTAAGACTTTTTAAGATCTGCTTTACTAACAGTGGTCATGGCAGAAACTCATTAAAATCCCAATTAAAAACACGATTATACATATCAGTGATGAAGACAGGGCGCAGGATCAGAGGACCGGGCTCATGCAGGGGTCTGTCTGGGAAAGGACGGGTGAGGGCCGTGAGGCCCAGGCTGTCTTGGAGATAAAGCAGGACTGCAGGATGAGATAATTGCACAGATAATGAGCCGATGGCAGCTGGCCCTTTGATTTATGACAGGGGTAGAGGGGTAAAAGAGGCCTGGGAGGGCATACCGGTTCAGGCACCAACTCGCCCCATGGACATACTCCCCTCACAAATGTCTGTGTAATTACAGGCCAGGCCTGCAGTCAAACAGCCACACATGTTCAGAGACGAGAGCTCTGGCTACTCACACTAAGAGGCGGCAATGACCTTGTCAGGGCAATTTCTGTTTGCGTTAGAACAAAGGACACTGGTAGCCAAATGACCACAGATGTAATTGACAACTAGTACAACAGATTGGGTCTTACTGAAATATATATATATATATAAATAAATCTGAATATGCTGATTAATTATCAATGCTGGAATCAGTTGTTCTGCTTAATATTTTTTATAAACTGTGATAATTTTTCACAATTTATTGATGAGTGAAATGTAAAAAAAAAAAACAGCATTTATTTAAAATATTAATATTTTGAAACAACATACACTTCCGTTCAAATGTTTGGGGACAGAAATTATTTTCTTTTTTTAAATAAAGTTTATTCAGCAAGGATGTGTTAGATTGATTTTTTTTTAAAGTGATAGTAAAGATTTATTTTGTTAGAATTTTCATTTTATTTTGAATAAATGCTGTTTTTTTAACATTAACTAAATCCTGAAAAAAGTATCATGTGACAATGAAGACTGGAGTAATGATGCTGAAAATGCAGCTTCGATCACAGGAATACATTACATTTAGAAAAACATTATTTTAAATTGCAATATTATTTCACTATTACAGTTTTTATCTGTATTTTTGATCAAATAAATGCAGGCTTGATGAGCATAAAACATTAAAAATATTTCCAAATTTTTGACCGGTACTGTCAATGTCCAAATATTAATAATTTATAGTAATAAACAACATTTACCAAAATAAAATACATTTAAAGTCGTGAGACAAGAAAGGAATCACTAAACTAGTTTCATTGATGAATAAAATGTTAAAAAAGAACCGCATGTATTTAAAATAGAAATCTTTTGTAACAATATACACTACCATTCAAATGTTTGGGGACAGATTTTCTTTTTTAAAAGAAATTAATACTTTTATTCAGCAAGGATGTGTTTAACTGATTTTTAAAAAGTGATCGTAAAGATTTATATTGTTCGAATTTTTATTTTGAATAAGTGCTCATCTTTTTAACATTAACTAAAAACATTGTCCAACATTAATAATAAATCATTATATGATTTCTGAAGGATCATGTGACACTGAAGACTGGAGTAATGATGATAAATTAAGCTTTGATCACAGGAATAAATTATATTTTAAAGTAAATTAAAAATAGAAAACCATTATTTTAAATTGTAACATTATTTTACAATATTACAGTTTTTATTTGTATTTTTGATCAAATAAATGCAGGCTTGATGAGCATAACACATTAAAAATGTACTGCCCATGTACATGCATATAAATATTAATAGTTTATAGTAATAAACAACATTTACCAACATAAAATCAATTTAAAGTCGTGAGACAAGGAAGGAATTGTGACAGAAACGATAATGCCCAAATAAATAAAGCTAAATTAAATTATTACAACAACATGCACAATGTTGCATTGACCTTACATTGCTGGTAAAATAAGCATCTAACTTCTTGCATTGGACATATAAACCCTTAAGTATAAGAAAATCGTTAATTTTATTACTGGAAACCATAGGTAAATATCTACACAGTTTGAACTGTACAAAATAAGTATTGATATCGGCAGGAAGAGCAGCCTCGCTCCTCAGTGACCATGAAATCATCAGATACCATATTTGATCTACTAGATATTGACACGCAAGCACAAAAAATACATGCATTTGTTGCTATATCACCCAGACGAGACTATTGGCATTAAAGTGAGAAGAGCAGCTGTACTGATAAGCATCCAAGTCAAAGAGCGGTGTGTGTAACAGAAGGCCTTGCTTGTGTTCATAAGCTACAGATAATACAATATTTCCGAAGGCCTCCGGGCAAATGATCATTAATTAAGTAGATTAACTAGAGGTTTCCTGAGCTGAGAATGAAAAACAAGATCCACTTCCACAAACTACACATAACACTTGTTTTGGATGAAAAAAATTACCTTTCACATCAGAGGTAAAATCTCAATATGGGTCAGGGGTGGGGGTACTAGATGTTTATCTCAAAAGCCTGCTTCAGACTGTAAATATGATACAAGAGGTTTGTTTATGACAATTAAGAACTTGGGGTTTTTGTTTTGAATTCCTCTACATGAAAAGAGCCCAGAGCTGCTGGTGTCCTGAAAACAGGCCAACAGATAAGGCTTTATTTTCCACAGATGGAGCGACGGATAATGATCCAGCCATCACATAAAAATTTCTTGCACTGTAAAGGTGGTTGGACACACTGTATTGCCAGAAGTATTGGGACACCCCTCCAAATGATTGAATTCAGGTGTTCATTCACTTCATGACCACAGGTGTATAAATCAAGCACTAGGCATGCAGACGCTTCTACAAACATCTGTGAAAGAATGGGTCGCTCTCAGGAGCTCAGTGAACTCAAGCGTGGGACCGGGATAGGGTGCCACCTGTGGAATAAGTCCATTCCTGAAATTTACTCACTACTAAATATTCCACGCTCAACTGTAAGTGGGATTATAAAGTGGAAGCAATTGGGAACAACAGCGACTCAGCCACAAAGTGGTAGGCCATGTAAAAGCGGGGTCCGCGCATGCTCAGAAGTCACCAACTTTCTGCAGAGTCAATCGCTCCAGACCTCAAAACTCCTGTGGCCTTCAGATGAGCTCAAGAACAGTGTGTAGAGAGCTTCATGGAATGGGTTTCCATGGCCGAGCAACTCATCCAAGCCTTACATCAAGAGCAATGCAAAGCGTGGGATGCAGTGGGGTAAAGCACGCCACCACTGGACTCTAGAGCAGTGGGACGTGTTCTCTGAGTGACCAATCACGCTTCTCTGTCTGGCAATCCCATGGATGAGTCTGGGTTTGGCGGTTGCCAGGAGAACGGGACTTGCCTGACTGCATTGTGCCAAGTGTAAAGTTTGGTGGAGGGGGGATTATGGTGTGGGGTTGTTTTTCAGGGGTTGGGCTTGGCCCCTTAGTTCCAGTGAAAGGAACTCTTAATGCTTCACCAAGACATTTTGGACAATTTCATGCTCTGAACTTTGTGGGAACAGTTTGGGGACGGCCCCTTCCTGTCCCAACATGACTGCGCTCCAGTGCACAAAGCGTCGGTCCATTGACATGGATGAGCGAGTTTGGTGTGGAGGAACTTGACTGGCCTCGCGATAGAACACCTTTGGGATGAATTAGAGCGGAGACTGCGAGCCAGGCCTTCTCGTCCAACATCAGTGCCTGACCTCACAAATGCACTTCTAGAAGAATGGTCAAAAATTCTCCTAAACCTTGTGGAAAGCCTTTCCAGAAGAGTTGAAGCTGTTATAGCTGCAAAGGGTTGGGCCAATTCCATATTAAACCCTACGGATTAAGAATGGGATGTTCATGTGCATGTAAAGGCAGGCGTCCCAAAACCTTTGGCAATAAAGTGCATTTCACAAAAGATGATATTTTGAAGAATGTTTTATAGAACGTTTACAATGAATTTATGTCAGGAGCTCCAGACAATATGCTAGAAAGAGAGTAACGATGAGTAAAAGATGACATTGTTGTGGCTGGGAGTGTAAAGCTGCTCCATGTGGACGGGTGTCATAACAGTTGAAGAGGATGACAGTAATCTGAGTGTTTAAAGCACAGGCAGACAATCCCTCCTCTCACTCTCTCCCGCTCTGACACAATTTCCTGTGTTGGCTTGTGACATTTCACTCTAGAGACCTTATCTACAAAAGCCACTCTTCAGAGTGAGCCAGAAACACGCAGGCTTGTTTAAAAAGAGAGATTCCCCCCGTTTGCACTCACTGCCGCATCACAGCAGCACGTCTGTGGTTTCCTGTCTGCTTGTCCCTCCCTGTCCTTTACTTTCCCTCAGTCACTGGACATGAGGACGCTGGACGGAGGAAAGTCGTTTCCTGAAACGACTATTCACAAACGTTACAAATAAGTAGTTCACAGATGGGATAGTATTGACAATACAGGAGGACAGTATGTCGAGACATACTGTGATCAGGGTTTTCTTGCATTGAAAATATTTTGACAGCCATCAAAATGAGTTCGCGCAAGTGCTCTGTGAAGGTTTCTATTTACAAGGCGAGCTTTCTAGCCAATCATATCAGTTGAGCCTGTCAACTAGGGATGTCAAAATACACAAATTCCCATGATCGTCATTTAAATGAACAATCAATGAACCGCTAACCTTGATACTGCAATATGAGCAGTGGCTTATAGCCAACAGCATGAATTTAAAGGAACACTCCACTTTTTTTGAAAATAGGCTCATTTTCCAAGTCCCCTAGTGTTAAATAGTTGAGTTTTACCGTTTTTGAATCCATTCAGCCGATCTTTGTATCTGGCCGTAGCACTTTTAGCATAGCTTAGCATACATCATTGATTCTAATCAGTCCATTAGCATCTCATTCAAAAAATGACCAAAGACACTTTCAATATTTTTCCTATTTAAAACTTGACTCTTCTACAGTTACATCGTGTGCTAAGACCAACTGAAAATGAAAAGATGATTTTCTACACCTATATGGCTAGGAACTCCTTTCTCATTCCTGCGTAATAGTCTCGGATCTTCACCGCTGTACCATGGCTGCAGCGGCGCAATGATTCGTTGGTATTCTGTTAAACATGGTGGTAGTATACACCTTCGACTTACTATCACAGCCCTTAACAACACACAGAACCATGGCTAATCACACAGGTAAACCCACAACACAATTTGTCGACTGCAAGCCTGAAACTTTCTCTGCAACTACACAAACTTAGTGTCAGTCACATTGAAAGTTACCTAGCTGGGGGCTACTTTCAGCGCTGCGTAATATATCACTGCGCCGCTGCAGCCATGGTACGGCCGCGAAGATCCGAGACTATTACGCAGGAATGAGAAAGGAGTTCCTAGCCATATAGGTGTAGAAAATCGCATCTTTTCATTTTCAGTTGGTCTTAGCACGCGATGTAACCATAGAAGAGTCAAGTTTTAAATAGGAAAAATATTGAAAGTGTCTTTGATTCTAATCAGTCCATTAGCATCTCATTCAAAAAATGACCAATGATGTATGCTAAGCTATGCTAAAAGTGCTACCGCCAGACAAAAAAAAGATCGGCTGAATGGATTCAAAAACGGTAAAACTCAACTATTTAACTCTAGGGAACTTGGAAAATAAGCCTATTTTCAAAAAAAGTGGAGTGTTCCTTTAATAATCAAATAGGCCATAACGACTAATACAACGTGTGACTAACGCCTCCTCAGATCTGTTATTCAGAATGTGAAAACGCCAACTAGACCCAATAAATTCACGATTTATTAAAATTGTGTTTTCACTAAATGTTATGTAATATGACAGTCAGAGTTGTTGTTAGTCATACGCATCCTATGAGATTAATCCGATAAATACAAAATAAAACATAATATTACAAATTATATCTACACAAAAAAAAAATCTCACGAATGCACAAGTGAACTTGAACTAAGGTACTTGCTATTCAGAATGTGTGTTCAACCCCACACCATTTTTCATTAAATGTATTAATCGACAACTAATCGATCGTCGATTAATTGTTAACATCCCTATTGTGAACACAAGGGCCAATCAAATGTGTTAAAGTTGGTCAGAATCCAAGCTCACAATTCCTTTCATTATAACCAACAATGACAATACGAGATTCATTGCTCAGCATAGACTATTTTTATATTGATTAATCAATTGACCAATTTATCGATTAATTGATTAATCTATCAACTAATTTATCACAACTTGCAACGTTGGCATTCAGTAGCAAAACTATAAAAAAGTATAAATATTATTTTCCCCCAAAACAAGACTTGCTTGTCTAGTAAATGCTTCTTGTTTTAAGAATTTATTTTTTTGAAAAATACTAAGTAAGAAAAGCATTTTTTGCAGTGGATATGGTTTAGTTTTCTACTGTGGTGCTGCGATAACGGAGCGGAGTCAGGTGTTGCCGTGGTAACGCAAGTTTACAGATGATACACATGATGTAAATATCGACTGCGTTATAAAGGATGACCAGATATATATTTTTTTAAACTGTTATTAGTTTGTGTTCACATCACTCAAACAGCACATTTAGCAAGTTACAGAGAAACTGGAAGCCAGACGACACATGAGTGATAGATTCTTTCATCACTACACGCATTCTAGCAGCGCGGTATAGTCAGTGTATGCAGGGAAAATCCTCACACCCCTTCGTTCGGAGTGTGGTCCTGAAAAATCTCAGTTTGAAGGGCTATCTGGCCCTTACCAATACCACTCCAGCCAAAAGAGAAACGAGACAGAACGGAAAACGTAGGGGTATGGGAAAGTGAAGGGCTAAGGGGTAGAATTGGGAATGGGCCTTAAAGTACCAGAACTTATACAATTTCATATCATACCCAACTAGTCAATTAAAAATATTGATGTCGACTAAATATCAGAGTCGACGCAGTCGATTGTATCGACCAATCTGACCTGACAGCTTCAGTTTTCGCAGATAACACGTTATTTTCCACAGAAGGAGCAATGGATAATAACGGTTATGCCTTAAGTCAATGTAAACATTTGAGAAAGTGTGTTTGAAACTCGTGTGTATCAGTGTATTGGATCCGTGCATTCACTCTTAAAGTGACAGCAGCCTAATATTACAGCTTCAGTTTGTCATTAATGTTAATCAAACAACAAAAGACAGAAAATCACTCACTGCTCTTAAATGATTCACTTTTGTAGTTTTAAATAAGGATTAGTTTATAATAAATGTACACGGCAGTGTTGTTTTACATTTGTTTTATTTAATTTTTGTGGTAGGCTATTACTGATCAGAATGAGTTCATCTTCCTTAGTTTCTTTGTTCTTATAACATTGTTTACTTCTGTTACTGTTTTGAGGACTTTTTACTTAACCTATTTGTTTTTGGTGAAGTTTCAATAATTGTGAAATTTCACTGACATTTAAAATTACTCACATCATGAAATAAGACTGATCAAATCCCCCACCATCGTGATTATCCACCCGGCTACCATCGCAAGCTTATCTCAAAGCACTGCTTACACCTACTACCATACTAAGATAAACTCATTTTACATCTTGCAGACTATTTAGGTTGGGTAGAATGTGAATCTGGACACTTTCCAGGACCGAGAGAAAGGGAGGAAGAGAAGTAGATGGTAAAGAGGATTTTGGAGGATTCCTGTCAGGGAGTCAGTCTCCCATTCCACAGACGGACAGGAGGGATAATGCAAAGCCCTGGGGTATTCTCAGACAGTTACGAACCACTGTGAGACGCATCTGGATGTGCCTGACCCTGCTGTTCCCTCATGCACACCAGGATTAAAGCCATAGGAAAACTCTTCTATCCTCAGGCAAACAAGGCGGGGAATTTCCATGCGTTATATAACAAGCAGGTTGATTCTGTCACAAAATGAAACACATTTAAACAGTTTCATCATAGTCAGGAAGACAACACTGAAATATTTATGTTAGAAACTGGAAGAGACACAAGCACTTCGGACAAATCAGACTGGCTGACCTCACAAACCTCAGCTCAAGCTTGTGTCGGCCTGAAGGGACACCGAGTGAGCCGGAGCAGGAAACATGCAAGCATATGAGCCAAAAACTGTAGAGAAACAGCATGTCCTTCAGTTTGTGTCAACATTTGGACACAATGCTATCAACGTAAAAAAAGAAAGAATACTTTATTAGGAAAGAAAGCATTTGGTTAAAGTTGGAGCAAGTTTTACGTGTTACAAAATAAGATGTCTGAAAGTAGTGAGTGAAGCCAGAATGCATGCATATTTCTTCTCGGAGTAGTTGCTTTCCTATTTACTAGACAAATATGAACCGAAAATCTCTGCTTTCCCCATAACACAACCACATAATCAATACAAACCAACAACTAGACACTCCCATTTATTTTCTGGGATTTTATCGAATGCGATAATTAGACGATATCTTGCTGTGTGTTATGGTGTTGATACCATGGCAGGTTTAGGATGTCCGTGGACAGATACTCTCAGAGATTTCGAAATTCTTCATATTCTGAGGTGGTCAGTTCACAGCGGTGACAAAAATCATTTGAGTTTGACCTTTTATGGGCATTTTTTCATTCATAAAGCCATTTATCCTAATTGAATGTATGCATCTTCGCATTTTTTTGTCAAATTCTTACATTTAAAAGGTGCAGTGTGGTATTTGAGAATCTTTGACAGAAATGCAGTTTAATATACATAACTATGTTTTTAAAAACTGTACATAATGAGCCATTTAGGCTTGCTGCGATAGTTACCGGTGTTCATGCGCAACATCACTTATATACCGCCCCCACCATCATTTATACGTTTTTTTTATAGTAATAAAATAATTTAGGTCAGTTATGCCGAGTTCAGACTGCAAACTGGTCGGATCACTGCTGTGTTCACACCGCACGATGGATCGGTGACAGGAGGTTTCACACCGCATGACTGTACAAGAGGAAGAGTCGTCGACAACTATCTCTCTCTCCGGTGCGCAAACTACGTTTCCCAACGTTCCCGACCAAACACACGTGCGATGTGACAAGAAAACAACGCGAGACCACACGTGCGTGAGACTGGAGTTCTCGCGCGAGACTGGAATTGATATTAAAAATGATAAAATGCAGAAAGTTTGCGTTCCCAATTGCCTGTGAGCTGATTTGCAGCGAAAAGGAAAAAAAGAAAAAAGATTATGGTGGAGGAAATTATTGGAGAGACAGGGAGCAATGACTGTGAAGAGAGTTTGAGATAAATAAATAATTTTGCAATGTTCTGCTGCAGCGGCTGGGCGTGCAAATGTTTGGGCTTTGTTTCTGTTTGATAGAACTGTAAATATATCTATTAAAATACTGATATTCTGGTCTATAACTACTCCCTGAACCCCGCTGCCCTGTATCCTGCCCTCTCATTGGCTGTCGGTCATCGCCGATGTAATTTTCAGTCAGAACGCATTTCACACAGCAGAATTATGAATCGCCGACAGGTCCAGATATTGAGCATGCCAAATATCTTGCGGGCGTCGACGATTCTCTCTGATCGTGTCTTTGATCATTCAAACTGCGTGATTCTCGCGTGCACTGATTTGGCTATGATTTCGGGCATTTATCTGCGATTTCGCAAAACCTGTCAGCGAGTCAAAATCAGGGCTAAAATCAGGCAGTGTGAACTAGGCATTAGAGGACAGACAATACAATTAAAAACTAAATGTGTATGCTTTATACAGTGTGAGCTGAACGAGAGTCACAGCACAGACCAGCAGCAGGAGTCAGATCTCATTCATCACGAGAGTGAGGAGCTGAATGATAAGATGATCGCGGAAGATTTGGTTTCAAAGCAAAAATGTGGCAACTGCCACCTCTAAATTGACGCTAATTCTAAATCGAAAATAAAATGCACACGGTCGCACCGTCATTAACGGTGCCTGTCTACTGATGCGTTTTCAATTTATTCCAATGGAATCTCGAAAATACTCGCTTTGCACCGCTATATAAAATGCCCGAGTGGCCATGCGCATTTTACTTTCGGTTTAGAATTATCTATTTAAAAGCCCCCGTCGGTGATACTGGTGTTTTGTTAATCAGTGGGAAAATTCTCACTGTCAAATCCCTAGTACCCTTATGTTTTTTTATTACAGTAAAGTGAGCCATTTCTATCTCCATACACCACAGTTCCCTTAGAGTGAAGTCGCCATTTTGCGCCGTCATGTTTCTATGGTAGCCCTAAAGGGACAAACTTCTCGACAGAACGCTAGCTACTCTCTGCTGTCTCAGACGACGACATCTTTTTCCTGTGTCGGCCACCGTAGCTTCTCTGTGCTTCGAAAGGGAGGGGTGAGCAGTTGCAATTCACAACCTCACCACTAGATGCTATTAAACTTTACACACTGCACCTTTAAATCAAATTCTATTAGACAAGTAAGACACAATAGGGCTGTTACCAATCAAATTAAATCTGTATCAACAAAACTGATAATTTACACAGACTGTTTAATGCAGCTCAAAGGGACATGAATGTGTTTAACCTGCAGTTACTAATGCATATGTTTTGATGTTTTACACATAAAATGTTGAATATTAATATAAGAAATAAAAAAAAATGAAAATAAACTTGAAATGTGAAATTAAAACGGCCAGTAGGTGGCAGTAAATCACTGTTAATGAGTGAGTCATTGAGTTTCAACAGATTAATTCAGGATTTAATGAGTGAGTCATTGAATCATTCACTCTAATGATTCGTTCAGGAGTGAGTCTTAATTAGTGAGTCATTAAATCAATCACTCAAACGATTCGTTCATTCAGTAACAAAACACCTCCATGTGTTGCTCAGAGACGCAAAACAGTCCAATGGCTTTGTTTGAAACTATTTTCAATGGAAAAATGGAGCAAAAACAGGCACTTCTGTGTCTAAAAAAATAAGTAACTTAATATTAACTTCTTGTTTAGTGAACTGTTGTATAAAATCAACATCACATTTGTAATCGTGCTGATATTAGGAGAATAAAACAGCACTTGTGATATTAACTACCTTAAAATGATATTAAAAGACATCCAGAAGTATTTTTCCCATTATCTTGTATATTGTGTGATTTCTAAATGCATTTTAATAGATAAATAAATAAATAGATGTGTTTTTGTAAAGTGAGGGACATACTCGATAATGTCAGATCGCATTTTATTAATTGACTGCGTAATTGTTGTTTTATCAATAATACAATACGCAACAATTATCGCAGACGAGATCTATATATATAAATAATCGCACACCCCTACTCCCATTATATTGTTGGAGGCGGACTATGGGTATACCATAGGTTTTCTTTTTTTAATTGTTGTTGGGAGCCATCATTCTGGAAGAGACATTCTGTCTGAGAAAAATCATGTAAAAGCTTCTACAAAATGTAACGATGCAATGTAATAAGTAGCTTAGTGTAACATGTTAGTTTTAAATGCAATGTTCCCCAACACTGGTCTTTTTGTTCAAACATTTTGTCAAGTTTAAGTCATTTTTTCTGACCACGTAGAAAGAAAACATCCTGCAAAGCAACACAGATGCAACATTTAAATATATAATATACAGATAACTTTGGGAGATCACTCAATGCGATAAAAAGAAAACCAAGAGAATGTCTTGAAAGAGATTAAATGCATTGCTTGTTGATCGATCACTCCTGGTTAAGACACGAGTGTATATGTGACAACTGTAGTAGTATAATTTTTCATCCATTTTCCACTAAAATAATAATGTGTCTTTAAGAACACTTGGACCACAAGGGTTTTACCAGCAAAATATCAATACTGAAACTGATCCGTCTATTCATCAATCCAGTAAAAATCCCCAAGGTGCACAGAGAGATGCAGAGTAATACATCATTACTATCGATCAGGCTCTGAATCAGAAATGAGGGTTTGTGAGTAAACAGTAAGTGCATTTAGACAGGCCAGTGATGAAGGTAATAGATAGTCAACCGTTCACAGTGCATACTCTAAAAAATGCTGGGTTGTTTTAACCTAATATTGGGTCAAATATGGACTAACCCAGCAGCTGGGTTGTTTTAACCCTGCGGTTGGGTTAAATGTTTGCTTAAGACAACCAATCACTGGGTTAGTCCATATTTGACCCAGCATTGGGTTGTTTTTTACCCAGCATTTTTTAAAGTGCAGTCGCCTTCGTTCAAGCTACACAAGACAGCTGTGAATCAGGAACAGAGAGGGTGTTCCGGAGAGTCTTTGCAATGATAATTTGTGGAAACCTTCACCAAGGAGTGAATGAGTCATATCACAGAGCTGTAAATCTTGGTCTGACCTCTCGTATG
The DNA here is from genome assembly GCA_023029165.1 of Gobiocypris rarus. Taxonomy (NCBI): domain Eukaryota; kingdom Metazoa; phylum Chordata; class Actinopteri; order Cypriniformes; family Gobionidae; genus Gobiocypris; species Gobiocypris rarus. The sequence continues at coordinate 3,205,648 of CM040912.1, forward strand.
GGAGAAACGAACATCATGAGTTCATTAAGGAAGCCGACTTACACTATTACTCACACATGCATCAACGTTTCTAATCGAATCTACAGACTATGCCTGGAGAGAGAAAAAAATCAACTCACATTCTCAATACTTTATCAAGCAATTCACTGTTCAAGTGCTGCTGCTTCGCTTGATCTGAGGAGGTTTTCATGCGTTAATGTTGATTATTTTCCCCACGTTTTTCATTGTTGCAGCTCGTCTTTTCCCAGTCTGTCAGTAACGCTCTGTTTTGTTACAGTCTCTATGAAGCCCCGCCTTCTAAACAGCACAGTGTGCTCTGATTGGTTAGCTGGATCAGTGTGTTGTGATTGGTCAAGTGCTTCCGGCGTGTTTGGGAAATGTCCCGCCCCTTATCATAACCTCCAGTTTCAACACTCTCATAACTCATCCAGGCCCGCCCCTTTATTATACGTATTAATTATTTAAATGAGGAATATTGTGACATGTTGGTTCCCGAAAGAACTCAAGAACACAATGGAGGCGTTTCAGAAACAGACACTGATATAGAGAAGAACTCCCGAGTCAAGACCACCTAATCCAAAACCAAGACCAATGTGTGTTGAGTAAGAGTCAAGACCACCTAATCCAAAACCAAGACCAATGTGTGTTGAGTAAGAGTCAAGACCACCTAATCCAAAACCAAGACCAATGTGTGTTGAGTAAGAGTCAAGACCACTTAATCCAAGACCAAGACCAATGTGTGTTGAGTCCGAGTCAAGACCACCTAATCCAAGACCAAGACCAATGTGTGTTGAGTAAGAGTCAAGACCACCTAATCCAAAACCAAGACCAATGTGTGTTGAGTAAGAGTCAAGACCACCTAATCCAAAACCAAGACCAATGTGTGTTGAGTAAGAGTCAAGACCACCTAATCCAAGACCAAGACCAATGTGTGTTGAGTCCGAGTCAAGACCACCTAATCCAAGACCAATGTGTGTTGAGTCCGAGTCAAGACCACCTAATCCAAGACCAAGACCAATGTGTGTTGAGTAAGAGTCAAGACCACCTAATCCAAGACCAAGACCAATGTGTGTTGAGTAAGAGTCAAGACCACCTAATCCAAGACCAAGACCAATGTGTGTTGAATCCGAGTCAAGACCACCTAATCCAAGACCAATGTGTGTTGAGTCCGAGTCAAGACCACCTAATCCAAAACCAAGACCAATGTGTGTTGAGTAAGAGTCAAGACCACCTAATCCAAAACCAAGACCAATGTGTGTTGAGTAAGAGTCAAGACCACCTAATCCAAGACCAAGACCAATGTGTGTTGAATCCGAGTCAAGACCACCTAATCCAAGACCAATGTGTGTTGAGTCCGAGTCAAGACCACCTAATCCAAGACCAAGACAAATGTGTGTTGAATCCGAGTCAAGACCACCTAATCCAAGACCAAGACCAATGTGTGTTGAATCCGAGTCAAGACCAAGACAGCACTCTTTAAATTCATTCAGATCCACATTACTGCCGATGAAATGACTTCTTTATAAAATCAATAATAATGAATTAGAATAAGACTAAATGGAGCAGTTACCAATCAACTGAAATCATTAACAACAAAAATATATCTTTGCACTGCAGAGGTGGTACAGAAGATGCATCTGAATTGGTAAATTACAAATTAGGGCTGCACGATTATGACAAAAATCATAATTGTTGATTAATCCCTTGAAATTGTAATTGCGATTTTTAAATACAATTATCACAATTTACATTGAATGATGTTTTGAATTGCTTTATACCATTGTCTGAAGCAACGGCATGCCATATTTTATATTAAAAATATGGAACTTAGTTATAGGAACTAGGCATCCGGGTGATTCCCAGAGAACTAAATGTTCACCTAGGGTCGTTTTCCTGGTTGCATTCGCACCACCAGTAGGAACTCTGTTTCACAACAATAAGCGTGGCTTACGTCACTTCAGAGCGTTTACATTCTCCGTCTTGATTAGTTTACGATCTGTTTAACAGTCCAGTCTAATAGGTTAGTAAGTAGAACTGTTATACAAAGAAAGGAGACAGTATATGAAGAAGTATTAGCGTTAACCGTGCGGTTGATGTCCAATGTCGCTAGATTAGCAGACATACATAATCATCTTTCGCTTGCTCCCTTCAAAGCTGCATTGGATTGTCTCCTTAGCGTAAAGGTTGAGAGGTCCATACATCACTGGTTTCCATGTTAGTTAGTTAATTTAAGCTTTTTAAAAATGGCGGGTGCTATTTCGCGTGCATTCGACCAGCGCTTGCTTTCATCACTGGTATATTGTGCTGGGTTAAAGGTGGGGTAGGTAAGAATTATCTAAAACACTTTTGTCCAAATTTGTTTAAACTTTCTTTATATGTCAATTCATAATTAAAATGTAAGTAGTCTGAAAAAGAGAGTATAAAAATCGAGAGACTCTAGACATTTTAATCTGCAAAAAACACCGCTCATTATTTTCGTTCGGGACGAAACAAATGATTGGCTTGTGCGACTGTCACTCTCTCTCGCTACCATGGCTACCACCCCTTTTGCTACAGGATCTGCCCACATGCACGCACCTCTACTTCCTCGGACCATAGTTGCCCGCGCTCTTGCACGACCTCTTCTGCTTTGCCCTCGACCCCAGCAAAACACCGTATACCTATGTTATGAATCTTACACGAAATTCATCTTCATCACAGTATAACTGATGTTATTGGAAAAACATGTATCAATGCTAACCGTTTTTAGCTTTGCCTTATAAATATAACTAGCTTGTTACCGAATCAAACAAAAATATATTTTAAACTTTACCAGTATCGGTATTCTAGCTTGATAGTGAGTACTAAGAGACATCTTATTTGTTTATATTCATACTGATAAAGTTTATTACATGTGATTCACTACATGCACTCCACTCCTTCTTCTCCGCTCGTCTCAGGAAAATCCAGCTGATTGGTCGGCGGAGCGCATTCATGTGTTTTGGGGGTGTGGCTTTGGAAAGAGCCCAGAAGGGAGAAGTTGGAGTGAATGGAACAGACACTCAATTTTTATAATTACTTTTTCAGAGTACTTACATTTTAATTATGTATTGATATATAAAGAAAGTTTAAATTTGGAAAAAAAGTTAACCAATTCTTCCCTACCCTACCTTTAAGCCTTGTTTATGCTTTCGTCTGTCTCCGCTGACTGCACTCGCGCCTCATCCAATTGGGGAGGTGTTTATACTCGACGCGCTCGCTGTTGTGCTATTCTTTGAAACGACAGAGTAATTGTTCTATAAGACATCAGGAAACAGCGGTGAGAAGTACACACTAGACGCTACTCTGAAGTAGTCGAGAGTCGCCTCTCACAACGTAACATGCTCTAAACACACCAGAATACGCAGAATAATACAAGAGGATTTTTTTTGTAATCACGGCTTTGAACAATTACATAATCGTGGCACTCGTAATCTCAATTAGAAATTAAATAAATCGTGCAGCCCTATTACAAATGCATTCGATTATTATTGGATGTTTAAATATAAGCAATATCTTGTTTGCAGTCATGCTCAAATTTGTGCTCTTGTGATATTGCTTAATTACATCTCATTATTATATAAAAATCCAGATTATCCCAGATTATGGGAGCATTTGTATTAATTTTGGTGACATTTTTGACACAATCCCTCATTAATTTCTGAACCGGCACAATAAATGTGATTAGTCATCGATTGCATCTAAAACAGTAAGTTTTACATCCAATCACATTAATGTTAAAGGTATCGTTTAAAGCCCTTTGAAGCTGCACTGAAACTGTCATTTGGACCTTGAACCGTTTGGGCTCCATTGAGTCTATTATAAGGAGAAAATCCTGGAATGTTTTCTTCAAAAACCTTAATTTATTTTCGACTGAAGAAAGAAAGACATGGATATCTTGGATGACATTGGGTGAGGAAATTATCAGCAAAAGTTTATTTGAAAGTGAACTAATCCTTTAATAAATAAATCAGCAATTTACTGATATCCCAGTAGTTGTGGTCCTGAAACAAAAGTCTGAGACCAAGACAAGACCTTCAAAATAATGGTCTCAATACCAGTCTTGAGTACTTACAACACTAGTACACACTACAAGATTTGTAGTCACGGGGAAATTGGGGCTAAAATTATGCATTAAGAAAAAAAACAGCATAATAGGACTCTCCTTCAAAAGATACTCCAAAAATGGTGAGACAAGTTTAATCAGAAAATTCCATGTTTTATAGGCTATCATCTACACTACATCTGGCTGCATCCGACTCGTGCCATTGGCTAATGACCTGCATACAGACATATGATCGCTGCGGAGCGGCACTCCAGTGTGTCTGCTGACCTCGGCACATGTGCTCAGCCGGGCCTGACAGCCATCCAAACCTTGGCTCGAGTTCAAGCCCACGTCACAATCTTTACAGTAATTAAAGAGGACCTCTGGGTTTGAGACAGACCCTCTGACAGCACACAAAGCCTTCCTGACGCTGCAGTTGTGCTTCATTCACCCAGCATCCCATGCCATAATACAATCATGCATGAGTAGCACTAGATGCTGACAGGTGAAGTCAGAGTCTGTGTTGACATCTACTGCAAGGCTTTAGGCATGTGTCCCCTCTGGCTTTTGTTATTGATGGTCAGAAGAATGTAATATTTAGGCCACGCGTTCTGCCTTTCCAATGCAGTGCTGACCCTAGCATATTTAAACAATCTTATAAAGCTTCAGCTCAGCACACTAACTGCTGACGAAACGTCAACAAAATCGGTAGTTTTGACATACACAGAGAATGCTAATGAGAGGCCAAGAAAGCTCAAGGCACCGGCAATAGAGATCCTCATAGTATCTTTACTGTTATTTCAATAATTAGCATATAACCATTAATCAACTAACACATCAGTTATGCTTGCTTGATGTGCGAAAACCATTGAGGTTCATTCTCGTGTTACGCAACACGTTTGAGCTTCAAAAAGAACCAATGAGGTTCATTGTCGTGTTACCCAGCACGCTTTGAGCTTCTCAAGAACCAATGAGGTTCATTCTCGTGTTACCCAGCACGTTTGAGCTTCTCAAGAACCAATGAGGTTCATTCTCGTGTTACGCATCACGTTTGAGCTTCTCAAGAACCAATGAGGTTCATTCTCATGTTACGCAGCACGCTTTAAGCTTCTCAAGAACCAATGAGGTTCATTCTCGTGTTACCCAGCACGCTTGAGCTTCTCAAGAACCAATGAGGTTCATTCGTGTTACGCCGCACGCTTAAGCTTCTCAAGAACCAATGAGGTTCATTCTCATGTTACGCAAACCGCTTGAGCTTCTCAAGAACCAATGAGGTTCATTCTCGTGTTACGATCACGCTTTGAGCTTCTCAAGAACCAATGAGGTTCATTCTCGTGTTACCCAGCACGCTTGAGCTTCTCAAGAACCAATGAGGTTCAGTCTCGTGTTACCCAGCACGCTTTGAGCTTCTCAAGAACCAATGAGGTTCATTCTCGTGTTACCCAGCACGTTTGAGCTTCTCAAGAACCAATGAGGTTCATTCTCATGTTACGCAAACCGCTTGAGCTTCTCAAGAACCAATGAGGTTCATTCTCGTGTTACGCATCACGCTTTGAGCTTCTCAAGAACCAATGAGGTTCATTCTCGTGTTACCCAGCACGATTGAGCTTCTCAAGAACCAATGAGGTTCAGTCTCGTTACCCAGCACGCTTGAGCTTCTCAAGAACCAATGAGGTTCATTCTCGTGTTACGCAGCACGCTTTGAGCTTCTCAAGAGCCAATGAGGTTCATTCCATCAAAGTAGTAGTTGAATAGACTATCAAGGGAGGGACAGAAATCGCTCAGATTTCATAAAAAATATCTTCATTTGTGTTTTGAAGATGAATGAAACGGTTTTGGAGTGACATAAGGGGTGAGTAAATGATGGCAGCATTTTTGGGTGAACTAACACTTTAAGAATAATGAACAAGAGAGGCTCAGAGAAATCAGTGAGCAAGTACAGAAAGGTGGAGGCCTGGCATGAAAGCAGCCACTCCGTCAACATCTCCATGGCAATGCCACTTTTCCTGTCCTCTCTATGGCGCCCGCTCCCGGGACAAAGACCCCAACATGGGCGGTACAGGAAGAGTGACTCAGATCCAAAACCAAAACATAACATTATTGTGCTCATATTGACTTAAATGACCATGCCGCACCTTTAACACACTACGCTATTTCGTGTACCAAATGAAAACAGATGCAGTAAACCACCCTCCCTAAAGTCATAATTAGCTCCCACCTTCACCAAAGTTATTCCAGCTAGTTTCTGATAGGAAACAAAACAGGGAAACGACACACTGTGACTCTACGCCAAGGACGATAATAACATGAATCAATAGAGAAACGATAGTGTTGGAATTACTTTTTAAAACCATTTTTTTCCAGCTGATTGACAGCCAATCAGAATCTATCCTGCTTTTAAGAACGCGAGCACTTAAAGTAGCAGACGTCAAAACTGCAATGCATGCTTAGAATATATCGTCCAATCGGTGTGGACGCTAATAAAGCCTTTAACACAGAAAGTGCTGGATAGCTCCGCCCACAATGAAATCTCATTGGTCCAAACTCTCAGTCCACATCAAACATCTCTAGAATAGCTTTTGCATTTCGTACCCGGTTAAGACACGGTGCATGAGCATTACAGGGAGATAATGAGATGTTTTGAGGCTGGATATATCAGTAGCGAGGATTATGCACGCACCATTTCCCCTTTAGAAACGTCTGCTTCAGGACAAACTGCGAGACTGAGCAGAACGTGGCCTGAGGGCACAGCAGACAGGAGGAGGAGGACACAAGGAGCCCAGCAGAAGGCGTCGCACCAGGCACATTGTCTGCCAGATGAACAAACACACACCAGAAAGCTGGACTTCACTGATATTATTAACCCCCGAAGGAACAAATACAAATCGCACACATTCAGAGGTGGTAATTGCTTGTTTTTGTTTTTTAGGGTTATTTTTCTTACTCTTTTATAATGTCTCCTTACGTGCATTTATAATGCAGGGCTTCAGACTAACATTTGAGAGCAGTGACTTTTTGTTAAAAAGTGCAGTTACTAATATTATTACATGTTTATTTGGGAATTTCACGTGTCACAAGGCTTTCCTCCGTTGCCCGCCAGTCATTTTTACCAGGTTTGTAGTCCGTATTAATAAAGTAACAGTGATATTAAAATACCAAATTCAATATACACCTTATTGATGTTGCATACTTTGTACAGGAAAGCAGATGCACATTAATGCAAAGCGAGGTTTCTCGTTAGGTGTTTTCCCATCGAAACCCATTATAAAGAAAACGCGTTGCGTCCATATTCTTGGCTCTTCTACTCGCCTGTACATAGTACGCATCATCAAAAAGGTGTTAACTGAATTTGATCTTTTAATAAATCACTGTTTTAGTACATTACGGCATTTTGAGGGTGGGTTGTAGTCTGTAGTCTTACACTGAACTGTCCGACAGCTTCAGAGATTATTAAAGGAGCTCTTTACTTGTTTTTCTGTGTAATTCAGTCACAAAACGAAGAAAAGGTGTCTCAGTTTAGGAGCTCTGTAATGACAGTACGAATTCTACATCAAACAAAATGCCATCATTTAAAAATAAAAGGCCATTTTATTTTAGAAACAATTATGTCATTAAAAATGTGTTCTAATTGTATTAACTGTAAGTAGCCTACAAATTGGTTAATCTCAACCTTTAATAGTGTTAATATTATAGTGATGTACCAACTGGGGCTGCCTGTATAGTTTACAGCATTAGTTCAGAGATTAGTTCATTCACACAAATAATGGTCCAATAGTTATTTAAAAAGGTGTAATTTAAGATGTAACATAATGCTTAAAATACATTACATTCAGTTGCTCCAACGTCAGTCATGATAAGGCCTATAATTTCCTGTTTCCATTACTGCTCGGATACAGCCAAACTCTACAAATGAAAAAGAGCCGATCCAAACAAAAGGCCTAAAAGTAAGAGAAACATTACATGAGATTCAGTTACACCAGTTTGACATGTTTCAAGTCTTGGACTGTGTCCAATTAGACTTCTACTACACACTAAAATGATTTAATTTGCTGGTAAAATGACCTTTTATGAATGTAGAAAGAAAAGTATACCAGTGTTGGGATACTATAGCCTGGATGCCAGCTGAATTTAGCCCGCCCACAAATTTTTTTGCTCGGGCAATTCGGTCTGGCCTCGCTCCATAGAGGAGTTATTATGCCTGAACAGAAACTGTTCGGACCAATGAAATTGTCAGGGCGGGCTTTAGACGATGATGGACAGATGATCAACAGTAACGTAATCATCCCAAAGACGCTTTGGGTTGAATTTGCTCTTATCCTAAACGGAGAACTTGTTCGTATATGCATTCACCTTCACTATTTCTCTCAGAAACGATGATCGTGTTGGTAAGTACTCTGTGTATCCTTAAATTCTTTTATTACAACACTGGCAAAGATCGTTTACACTCATCTTTTTCTTCTAATGTTACTTAATCCAGCGCGCGTGCAGACAGGGTTGCCACATTTTTTTGCAATGTCGCGCACAATTGCTACTCAAAACTATAGCCAAAAACAATAATTTTCCGGGGGGTTCTCCGAAACAAAATGGCGTTTGTTAGGCAAAATGTTATCCAATTGAGGTCTTTCCTGGCTCGGTTGAAACACGCCCCATAATCACAGCCCAATGGAGCGGTACCAGACTCATATTCTGACTAGAATTGAGTATGACCACGCCAGGCTAGAGATACTACCTCATACTAACAAATCATAAAACAGCGTCCTCTAACAACAGAACCCATGTTATGGACTGCTAACATTAGCATTCAAGAGTTCAATTCGGTTCAAGATCAAGATCGCCTGTTCTTCCCTATTGTGACGTGTGTTAGAGTAAAACAGTTTCTCAAACAAACCTGTAGGCTGGGACTTTATTTTGTCCTTTGATCGGATCATATGACGTTTGATACCTGCAGAAATCTCATGCAACAATTTGCTGGAGGTGATGGAGTATTGTCCAGTTAGGGGAGGTTTATGTATTTAAATAACGACTACGATGGCATGTAATTTTTTTTGTGCATAGATAAATCATTTATAATAATCAAGTCAATAAGTTTAATCGGTTTAGTTTCTGTTCGTTCCAACAGAAATGGTCTCTCAGGGCTTGACATTAACACCCGCATTCATTTTATTACAGATGCACCGATTGCAAATTTCTTGGCCGAGTCCTCATTTTTTTGTAAGTGTGACTTGCAGATTTCCGATTTTCTTTCAAAGAAATATAATTGACAGCATATACAGACACAAATCTACCTTTCTTCAGTGCAAGTAAAATAATGAAATAAGAAAGAGAAATTGCAAAGAACAGCACAAATAAATGCAATAGAATAAAGAGAGATATGAAACAAACATGGCTTAGTTTTTCAGGCGGCTCTAACGGTACTGAGGTAAGAAATACTGGTAACTAGGGGTGTGCGATATTGACAAAAAAAGATATCTCAATATTTTCTGGGATTTTCTCGATAACGATAATTAGACAATATTTAGCTGAGTGTGTTTTTGTGCTGGTACTTTGGCAGGTGTAGGACTACCATAGTCAGGTGACTCCTAAAGTTTATGATATTCTTCATATTCTGTGTGGTGGTCAGTTTTCTTTTGTGTCAATTTCATAAAATTAATAAAAATGAATTATAATAAGACACAATAGGGCTGTTACCAATCAAATTAAATAATTTTATCAACAAAATGTATCTTTGCAGTGCAGAGGAAACACAGAAGATGCATCTGAAGTGGCATTTAGATCATTTACACAGCTCAGAAGTGACAAATTAATATCCTGCAGTTATGCATAAATAATGTTTTGATGTTTAAAACAAAATGTTGAATATTATTGATATTTTGAAATTATTTAAAACATGAAAAGATACTTTTACTGTGAAATTCAAACCGGCAGTAGGTGGCAGCAAGTCACGTTTAATGAGTGAGTCATTGAGATTCAACCGATTCATTCAAACCGCTGATTCATTCAAACAGCTGATTCATTCAAACAGCTGATTCATTCAAACAGCTGATTCATTCAAACAGCTGATTCATTCAAACAGCTGATTCATTCAAACAGCTGATTCATTCAAACAGCTGATTCATTCAAACCGCTGATTCATTCAAACCGCTGATTCATTCAAACCGCTGATTCATTCAAAAAGCTGATTCATTCAAACCGCTGATTCATTCAAACCGCTGATTCATTCAAAAGCTGATTCATTCAAACGCTGATTCATTCAAAAGCTGATTCATTCAAACCGCTGATTCATTCAAACCGCTGATTCATTCAAACCGCTGATTCATTCAAACCGCTGATTCATTCAAACCGCTGATTCATTCATAAAGCTGATTCATTCAAACCGCTGATTCATTCAAACCGCTGATTCATTCAAACCGCTGATTCATTCAAACCGCTGATTCATTCAAACCGCTGATTCATTCAAACCGCTGATTCATTCGAACAGCTGATTCATTCAAACAGCTGATTCATTCAAACAGCTGATACATTCGAAAAGCTGATTCAACGAACAGCTGATTCATTCAAACAGCTGATTCATTCAAACCGCTGATACATTTGAAAAGCTGATTCATTCAAACAGCTGATTCATTCAAACAGCTGATTCATTCAAACAGCTGATTCATTCAAGGAACGAAGCATTTGACTCTCTTAATCTATCGTAGTCATTGAATCATTGATTCAATTGATTCGTTCAGTATGAAAACACCGTAGTATACAAGCAAAGAGGAATTAGACTTTACACATGGGTGAGATGAAATTAATTGTGAAAAGGTATTATATGATAAATCTCTCAAGTTCCACAAGGAAAAGTGCTCCGTGTGGACGAATAAACTGCAGCTGGAGTTGCATCATGCATGGTTAGGACACAGTGTTAGGGGGCTTTAATGTTGCTTTATTTAAAGATAGTATAATCAGCACTTTTGTTGCATGAAATAGAGTAAGCTGTTCTTTGTATTTGTGACATTATGTTCTAAAAGAAAGAAAATAACTTTACTCACTTTCTGACTTTCTGAAATGATGTAGCAGGAGGTTTGCGGCAACTGCTTTACTAGTTAACTTTCCTTTTCTATTACAGTAAAAAAGACAGCCTTTCCCGGTATTTGTAGCCTCCTGGTTTTGCAGAGAGCTCATGTTAAGACGGTATCCAAGGTTTGAGACGAGATAAGCCACTTGCACATCTTTGCTACCCTTCAGCCAGCAGTTTCTGACATTTTTCCTGCGGCCCCGAACGGGCCTTCCTGTCAAACACTGAGAGAGGGAGATATTGAGCAGGACTGGTGAAGACTGACCACTTAACTCGAATAGATCAGGTGCGGTCTCTTCTTACTATGATAAGAAGGTCAGAGCAGACCCACTTTCCCCTTACGATCCTGTGCTTTAGAGAAACGGCCCAGTTTTTTTAGTGTCCCCTTTACTAGGGCCCCAGACTACAAAAAGTGGCTTGTCAACACCTGTTCTGCTGCTGCACATTTATCAAGAGCAGACAGGCACCTACTTACCTACTTAAGCTGGCTTACTATTACATCCAAACTATTGCAAAGCATCACTATTGCTCATGCCTGAGTTTAGGAGTTTGAACAAAACCTGAAATGCTACAAACATAAATAATTAGGGGTGGGAATCATAAGTCAACACACGATACGATAATATCACGATACCAGCGATTCTGTGACAGACGATATATTGCAAGAAAATCACTCACGATATAATTTTGTAAATGAAAAAAGTGGCAAAAAAAAATCAGTCATGATCATGTATTTCATTATTAAATCTAAATAATTTAATATTTTTTGAAATAGCAATAAAGTACAGAAAGTGCATATAAAGCCATCAAACAGCCACGAGAGAACAGTTTTCTGTGCACTAAATGATTTATAATAAAGAAACGTCACTGTCTGTAACTTATTCATAGCAGCAACATTTCATATTTGGAAATTGCAAAATTCTGTGATTCTGCAAAATTCTGTGACACATTACTAAAAATGTGGAAAAAAAACCCAGTATAAAACCTTATAGAATAAAATATGGTCACATTTGAGAACCAAGTTACCCAATCAGGCGCCTGCTTGCTGCTGTCATGTGATGAGAAACCCTGCATGATTAAAAATACTGATATTTTGTCACTAAATGTAGTTTTAATGCTTTTCAGTTAATAATGTAGTTGTTTAAAGCAAAAATATGTGGTTTATTTATAAAGACATTTGTGTACATCTAATGGGCGATCTTTGGTCTAATAAATATTGTTGACTTCCAAATCAATTTGACTGAAGTTTCATAACTTTACACATTTTTTTGCAGTGAAGATAATCCAGGTAGTGTGTTGGCTGAACCACGTTTGTGTGGCTGTTAATGCTTAATATTTTTTTTATGAAAATGAAAAGAGGCAGAGTGGTGTTTTATGACATTTTTTCTCCTGGAGCGCCTTGAGCGCTTGTCTATTTCGCTTCAAATGCTCGATTTCTAAGCGCGTCCAATTCGCTGCGGATGCGCAAATGGATTCAAAATGTGTCAAACTAGACGTGATGTTGAGACTTTAGGGCTGGGCGATATCCAAAAAATATATATATCTCGATATTGTCAAATTTTTTACTATATTCGATATATATCTCGATATGTTTGCAATTGCTTTTAAACTTAGAATTTTTTTTTATTTTGCCCCCATTAAAAACAACAAAAACTATTTAGATGAACCAAATTAAATACAAAATGTTTACATTTACTGAACAGATCGGGATGACCAAAATCTTAAATTATGATACTAGTAATTTAATATTTTTTTAATGTACTTTTATAATAACAATATAGATTTTTAATTTGATCTTTAAAAAAACAAAACATAAGTAAAACATGCAAATTACAAACGATATGACAAAAACAGTGCTTTATTTTCAGCTACACTGGGTCTATTTAACAGTAGCAAGTCAATAAATAAATCAAATATATATAAAAGTCTTCACTCTATAAATTAACTATAGGCTACACTGATTCTTAATAAATATATGAAAGTTGTTTAGCCGAGCATGGGGTGGTTTTCTAATTTTCGTTGTTGTTTGATGAACATTAAATCACACAGAATATGAGCTCCGGCCCTTTAAGAGCTGCACGGACCCAATACACCGTAACACGATTTCTCACTCAAATCTGTGTGCGTTCACTAAAGACACACACTACTGTGTTTAATACTCGCCAGGATGTGCATTTTTACATTTGTTTGACCATTGAAACCCAATAATCCATGAAAGAGCTGAATCCCGATCGCATGTTGTCTGAAAGGCGTGTTCGAGTCCCGCGCCGCGCTGTTATTTCTCTCATGCGCGCATGTTTCTGTTGCTTTCTTTGTCATGCGCTGTGCGTATATATTTAACTCTTCTGCTTCCAATGTTTAGTGAATGGTGGAAGCAGACCTCTGAGTTATCTGGTAATGTTTTTTGGGAAAGTTTGCATGTTGAATTTGAAATAATCGATATTCACGATATTTTCAAATTTTACATCGTCGTCAAAATTATTGCGATAGTATCGCTAATATTCTATATATCGCCCAGCCCTAACGCTGTATTCGCGTTGGTGAAGCGCCACCACAGGAAGTTTGGTGGTACTGCCACTCCGGGAAGCCAAAGCGGTAAACAGCCACAATGTAGACAAGAATTTAAATATTCTGATCAAATATCGATACTTGGAGCCAGAGTATCGATAACGTCTCACGGCCGGAAATATCGCGATAAATCAGCATATCGATTTTTTGCCCCACCCCTATAAATAATATCCTTACGATCCTTGCGATTTGAAAGAAAAGAATTAAGAAAAAATATTCTAAAGAATATGCAATCACAAAAATACTTTATGTTGTGCACCTTTATAAAGTAAAGCTTTTATCAAAATACCATCTAAATATTTAATGTGAAGCATTAAGAAATCACTTGTTATAGAGTTTGAATCAATAAGTAAGAGTCGTTTATAATAAATTAAAGACTTCATTACCATAAAGACTAGATTATATGTAAAGGGTTAAAGAGATCTTAAAACAAAGTCTTAGAAGAAATACAGATTTAATTTAGGCGTTTATTCACATAAACATTGATCAACGCAGATACGCACATCAAACATGGAAACTCAAAACTCATGCTTGCTTGACGCGTGAGAACCAATGAGGTTTGTTCTTGGGTTTGCCATATTTGATGAGCTCTATGTGTGTTGATCAATGTTTAATAAAGCCTAGATTAAATCCGTTCATCATAAAGCAATTGAGTCTCTTCATAAGACCAGCATTAAACTGACTCAATTCCTATGGATTACTTTTACAACTTTTTGGAGTATCAACACGAATGCCCTTCAGAAATATCTTAAAGACATTTTCAAATGATAGACTTATGCGTTTGGAACGACATGAGGGTGAATAACTTATCGATTTTGCGAGAACTATCCCTTAATATCACAATCTAAGAGGAAAAAAACAACTCATTAAAGCTCAATAAATAATGATGTTCTCAGTGAATGATTTTGCTGGGAGTTTGTAGAGGCTTAAAAGTCTGAATAACAATATTTGTTTGGATTGGACAAACATAACAACCGAGCTTTGAATTTCAGATCATCTCAAAAAACAAGCTCCGAGAAAAATTACAGCCTGCATGATATTTAAATCCAGGATGATTTATTGCTTGATGATAATTTAGGACTGGCACATATCGTGGTCAATTTGGAAAGCCAATATGCATATTTCTCAATTCAAAAAGCACAATGTAAGCAAAATAAGACGAACATCTTGGCTGGTAACCGAACAATGAACTGTCAGCGCGCATTAGCCCGTGTCTGAAATGCTATAAGTAATAATTACTGTTGTTTCCAGTTATTTACAGCCGGGGAATATGACCCATACTCCCTTTCAGCTGTCGGTCTGCTTACAGCTGTCTGCAATTTGCAATTCAGCAAATAACTTACTGTCTGAAGTACAGCTGACACATTCAAGAGATACATATTTAGGAGAATAAAAAGCAGCTTGTGCTTAACGGTTAGCGGTTTAGTCAGGTTATATAACATCCAGTGATTCTGTAGCATCAGTGCCTGAAGTATGGATTACCGCATCCCCTTCGAAGGAAAACCCTGGCAACTTGATGACTGAGAGTTTCACTACTTCCTATGGCAGTTTCCTCTTATTGTTGTGGTCCAAAAACGCTTCAGATTTCTCCTACGAGCCAGATTCATCACACAGAGTCAAACAGGGCACAATGATTTCCGTGATGCGGGAAAACGAGGGCGGGACGGAATCCAGTCATAAAATTTGAATTTACAGTCTAATATCTACTAAATATTGATATTTAAGTCTGACGTCTGCATATTTTGCATGTCTTTGTGTTAAAGCTACACTGTGTGATATTTTCCCCCATCTAGCGGTGAAAAGGTATATGACCATCCAGTGAATATTAGTTTCTGTTCCTCTCAATTCCGATTTCGTTTTAACTCCTACGGTGGCTGATTTAGTCCAAGATTAATATGGCTTCCAGTTCGATCAAGTGATGAGGTTACTTTAGAAAACTATTATAATTTGCAGTTATTTAATTTGTCAGTTAACATGTAGGTTATGACATCTATGTAAAATGAGTAAGTTTTACCTTTTAGTTATTTTTTACCATTTCATTGCTAACATCAGCGATCAGGTTCCCAGACGAATGCAAGCTAATCTTAGTAAAGTAACTTTTATCAGTGCTATTCGTTATTCTGTATATTGTGCGACATCACTAGCGTAAGGTAAAGTTTACATTGTAGGCTATATCAGTCTCAAGCAATCCCCCTCTTCACATTCGACACGGTGCCATCGAGTGTTAAAACGTGAAAGGCGAAGCTTGAATTTACGGGTATGTCCCTCTTTGGCTACTGTACTTTCAAGATGGAGGGGCAACATAGCGACGCGCATTCGAACCCCTCACCCGTATGTATTTTCAATAGCATATTGTAAACTTACGAAAATACTTTATTACTTGAAAGAAGTAAATATACATTAATGTGCACATATTTTTGAAAGAACAAAGTGTTTTTAGCTAAGAATAAACTAAAAAAGTTACACACAAGTTTTTAAGTATTTATTTTTTAGTTAAAATATGCTATATTTTTTAAGGGCCCTATAAAATCAAGGGTTTTTTCCCCAAAATTCAGTTTTTTCGTTAAAATTTTTGCAAAAGAGGTGTGCTTTTAACGGGTCACAGACACTCGTCAATTGTATTTTTATCGAATGCCAATTCAATATTATAATCTTGATCAGTTAACTCAGTTAACGGTTAATAGTCGGATAATGAACGACATGAGCATCCCTAACATGACCGCATGAACTTAATCATATCGTTTCATCATTTCACTTAATTAAAACTATCAACATATACATAAAATGAAACTCAAAGGTGTTTACGACAACACGTCAAATAAAAGTTTGGTTTAACGTGAAGATATTTTTACAGAAATATATTATTATTGTAGGGATGCACTGATATGAACATTTTCGCCGATACGATAATTCTTTATATTTGAAAGCCGATAACTTAAATGAAAAAAAATCAAAATTTGTATATAATTTGAGAGAACATTTTATTAGGGATGCACAGAAATGAACATTTTGTCCAATACCGATAACCAATATTTCTTTGTATTTTAAAGCCGATAACCGATATATTGGGCGATAAATCTAAATCCAGATTTTTATATAATTTTCAAGAGCCTGATTAAAAAAACTTAAGTCTCACCATTAAAAGCCATGACCCAAACACACAATTATGATGTTCTCATTATAGTTTTATGTAGCCGATATGACAGACTTGCAATGCAAATGTTGCTCTTTATTATATTTTCCTTTTTGAAGTGATTTCAATCATATTTCAAGCCATTCAAAGCCATCATGGTGAACAGTGCACATATGAAGTGTCTCAGCTGAAGGAAATATTATTTATCAGCTTTAATATATCGGCCAAATGTTCTTATTAGACCGGTAACATAAAAAATTAACATATATACGATATGGCAGCGAGATATACTATTCTACAGTAGGCTGTATTTCTCAAAATATTAATAATAAATGTAACAATTTCATTCAATAACAAAAAATCATGAAAAGTAGATTTTTTTAAGGAATATATTTAATTTTAACAGCCGAATAAAAAATATTTAAAAATTGTTACATTTTCATTTAAGATATAAGATATTCATTAAACTGGTCATGTTTATGCCTTAATTTGATTACCACCGTTTATCTTGATACATATGTATTAAATCATAAATCCAGAAAAATTTAAACAAAAAACAAAACATTTCTGATGGAGAAGAACAATTCATAGGGCCTTATTTAATATACACTTTTTATATAATTTTTAAATTTAATATACATTTTTAAGTTAAAAAAAAAATCATTAAAATGATTCTAAAAATAATTTATTAAACCATTAAAAATCAGAGAAAATAAAAAAAAGATTTAATAGGGTCCTAAAATGTTTTATGTTGTGAAACTTTTAATAAATTGATGTTAATCTGTGTAAGCTTCATGACTTCAATTCATTAACCCCTAGAACATAATCCAGAAAAACTACAACGGAATCCAGAAGGAAAAACAACTACAGTCACTAAAATGAGCGTCTGAGTGATTCTCATCCGGCTTTACCCTCTCCCTCCAGGCCCTATGATGCAATTTCTATTTCTGCTCTGTGTTAATATTTAATAACAAGGAATTTTAAACCTGTGATGTGATTTGGTTTCAAACTGAAAGCCTCTGAATAAAGAAATCTCACAGATTGCAACAAAAAGTCTACAGTAGTCCTGTGTTTTTTGTTGTATTACAGCACCATGGCATATGCTTAAAATAAGTCATTAGTGTCATGTTAATGCATGCATATAATAATTCAGGACTATGATATCACCACTGGCACAGTCCTTTTAGAACAAGTGCTAACGTATGAATCTGGTTGTAAAGCATGCGTGCAGACACACAGGGGGGGTTCGCTCATTTCTGGGGTGTCGTATACAAGGCCAGTTGTCAGAGTAAAGTCATGTCTTGGCACAAGCTATAACAGCTGAGACAGAGCCTTCACATTCCTCACGTCACCTGTGCTGGGAAAACAACACTGCCACCAATAACAGCAGACTTTCCTCAGTAACTCCAAAACACAGAGACAACACAACAAGTGTAAAGTGAGCATTTAAGGAACACTAAATGTACGAGCTGCATTCAAAAAACAAAGTAGCAAACCAAGTGGTGTTTATTTTCAAGAGCATGCAGAACTAAAGCGTTTGTTAGGTTTCAAATGATAAACAACAGATAAATTGTGGTTTAAAGGCCCACTGAAGTGACTATTCAGTGTGTTGACAGAATTTCCACTGAAACAGGAAGATGGGGCGGGGCATATCAAACAGCCCCTCCCCTTTTTTAAAATAGCCAATAGCGTTTAGTTTCTATCACAGCTCATCCAGAGCCGTTGAGCTCAGTAAAGCCACAGTTTCAGGGTTTTCCTACATTGAAAATTTTTTGGCGGCCGCCAAAACAAATTTTTGTCCCGCCAAAGCCTTATTTGATTAGTTATTGTGATTTATGATTGCTGTAGTAGATGACTGCTGCGCTTGCGTTAACTGAGTGACAGAGAACGAGAAGAGAGCTCTCCCCCGCTCACACTCTCTCTCTGTCTTCAAATTAAGCATTCTTAGCTTTCTAATATTTCACATATTATGTTAATCAAAATCAAAAGGTCGGAGAGAGCTGAATCCATGTGCACGTGGCGCTATCAGACGATGTTATCCTTTAATTACCGCTGGGTGTGAATTGCGCTCAAAAATGTTGACTCTTCCTCTGACCAGCTGACATAAACCATACTTTCAATAAACGGAAACAAATCCAGTTATGAAGTGTTTTCTGTGTGTTGACAAATCTTTCGCGATGTTCTAACAGACGGGATTAAACAAAGCGTCTACTAATGTCCGATTCGCCACCTAATGACTCCTTTGAACCGAATCATTTTAACAACTGGTTAGAACAATTGATCTGTCCAACACTGAACTCACGAATCAGTGTAAACATTTACTCTGAACACATCTGAAATCAGATCACAAGTGTGCTTACCCAATTTAGCAAGAGTGGGTGTCAGAGTTAGCTTTAACTATCCACAGTCTTTCAGCTTATTTATGTTCACAATGTGTAGTAAAATAAAGAGCCTATAAATCATTTAGTTTAGAGTGGAGTGAGGTGAACCCAGAACAAAGTTGTTATTAGCTAGCTGATAATTTTATGAAATTGTATATGGCAGAAAACTAGGCTATTTGTTATCATATATATATATATATATATATATATATATATATATATATATATATATATATATATATATATATATATATATATATATATATATATATATATATATATATATATATATATATATATATACATACACACACACACACACACACACACACACACTACTTTTTAATATAGATATTATATACCAAAACAATTTTCTATAAATAGTGTAAAACTGAGGAACAAAAACAAACATCAAGGTATCAAAATAAGATAAGCAAAAATTACAAACTTTCTTTGAATTTATTTAAAATGTTTTGTCAGTATTGCACTTGCAGATCACGTGGGTAGGGTACTTTTTTTACTGTGCATGTGTGTAGGGATGACCATGTCTGTCAGCCACCACCGAAGACCATTTTTGACGCAGGAAAAACCCTGAGTTTCCTCTAATCTCCTCCATATCTCTTTAAAGTACAGCATTCTGTGCAGAGTCCGATACATTTTGGGGTTTGTGTGACACTAACATGAAATCAGATTTAATTTGCCCCAATGGAAAGCAAATTTTGACCATTTGCATATTTTCCTATCCCCTATATAGTGCACTGTCCGAATCGCTCCCTATCCCCTATAGAGTGCACTGTCCGGATCGCTCCCTATCCCCTATAGAGTGCACTGTCCGAATCGCTCCCTATCCCCTATAGAGTGAGCACTGTCCGAATCGCTCCCTATCCCCTATAGAGTGCACTGTCCGAATCGCTCCCTATCCCCTATAGAGTGCACTGTCTGAATCGCTCCCTATCCCCTATAGAGTGCACTGTCCGAATCGCTCCCTATCCCCTATAGAGAGCACTGTCCGAATCGCTCCCTATCCCTATAAGTGCACTGTCGGATCGCTCCATATCCCCTATTAGAGCACTGTCCGAATCGCTCCTATCCCTATAGAGTGCACTGTCAGATCGCTCCTATCCCTATAGAGTGCGCTGTCCGAATCGCTCCTATCCCTATAGAGTGCACTGTCCGAATCGCTCCCTATCCCTATAGAGTGCACTGTCCGAATCGCTCCTATCCCTATAGAGCACTGTCCGAATCGCTCCTATCCACTATAGAGTGCACTGTCCGAATCGCTCCCTATCCCTATAGGGTGCGCTGTCGAATCGCTCCTATCCCCTATAGAGGCGCTGTCCGAATCGCTCCCTATCCCTATAGAGTGCACTGTCCGGATCGCTCCTATCCCTATAGAGAGCACTGTCCGAATCGCTCCCTATCCCCTATAGAGCACTGTCGAATCGCTCCTATCCCCTATAGAGTGCACTGTCCCTATCCCCTATAGAGTGCACTGTCCGGATCGCTCCTATCCCCTATAGAGTGCACTGTCCGGATCGCTCCCTATACCCTATAGAGTGCACTGTCCGGATCGCTCTCTATCCCCTATAGAGTGCACTGTCCGGATCGCTCTCTATCCCCTATAGAGTGCACTGTCCGGATCGCTCCCTATCCCCTATAGAGTGCACTGTCCGGATCGCTCCTATCCCCTATAGAGTGCACTGTCCGGATCGCTCCTATCCCCTATAGAGTGCACTGTCCGGATCGCTCTCTATCCCCTATAGAGTGCACTGTCCGGATCGGTCCCTACCCCTATAGAGAGCACTGTCCGGATCGCTCTCTATCCCCTATAGAGTGCACTGTCCGGATCGCTCTCTATCCCCTATAGAGAGCACTGTCGGATCGCTCTCTATCCCCTATAGAGAGCACTGTCCGGATCGCTCTCTATCCCTATAGAGTGCACTGTCTGGATCGCTCTCTATCCTATAGAGTGCACTGTCCGGATCGCTCTCTATCCCCTATAGAGAGCACTGTCGGATCGCTCTCTATCCCCTATAGAGTGCACTGTCCGGATCGCTCTCTATCCCCTATAGAGAGCACTGTCCGGAAAGCTCTCTATCCCCTATAGAGTGCACTGTCCGGATCGCTCTCTATCCCCTATAGAGTGCACTGTCGGATCGCTCCTATCCCCTATAGAGTGCACTGTCCGGATCGCTCCTATCCCTATAGAGAGCACTGTCCGGATCGCTCCCTATCCCCTATAGAGTGCACTGTCGGATCGCTCTCTATCCCCTATAGAGTGCACTGTCCGGATCGCTCCCTATCCCCTATAGAGTGCACTGTCCGGATCGCTCCCTATCCCTATAGAGTGCACTGTCGAATCGCTCTCTATCCCTATAGATCGCACTGTCCGGATCGCTCTCTATCCCCTATAGAGTGCACTGTCGGATCGCTCCCTATCCCCTATAGAGTGCACTGTCCGGATCGCTCTCTATCCCCTATAGAGTGCAGTGTCCGGATCGCTCTCTATCCCCTATAGAGTGCACTGTCCGGATCGCTCCTATCCCTATAGAGCACTGTCCGAATCACTCCTATCCCTATATAGTGCACTATCCGAATCGCTCCCTATTCCTATTTAGTGCACTGTCCGGATCGGTCCCTACCCCTATAGAGAGCACTGTCCGAATCGCTCCCTATCCCCTATAGAGTGCACTGTCCGAATCGCTCCCTATCCCCTATAGAGTGCACTGTCCGAATCGCTCCTATCCCCTATAGAGTGCACTGTCCGAATCGCTCCTATCCCCTATAGAGTGCACTGTCAGATCGCTCCCTATCCCCTATAGAGGCGCTGTCCGAATCGCTCCTATCCCTATAGAGTGCACTGTCGAATCGCTCCATATCCCCTATAGAGTGCACTGTCCGAATCGCTCCCTATCCCCTATAGAGTGAACTGTCCGAATCGCTCCCTATCCCCTATAGAGTGAACTATCTGATCGCTCCCTATCCCCTATAGAGTGCACTTTCACCATATAGAAAACTGTAAATGTGTTTAGTGACCGATTTTTTGTTTATAATGTAGGAGGGGGGGCGGGGCTTCAGATTCCAGAGAGCATTTGATTGGACGTAAAATCTGATGAGTGCAGACTGATGTCATTAAAATCACTGATCCATATTGGCGCAAGTGAAAGACTAAGTTTTGAACGCTCTTCGAAATGCTAATGTTGTCACTGTTTTGTAGCGCACTACTTTATAACATCCAAAAACTTGGTCTCATCATGGGGACTTAAAAAGTTGGACACGCCAGACGTTAACATGTTGATAGTTAAACGCGATGAGCGACACCTGAGAGAACTTGAGGAGAACTGACTTTATTGCAGGTTAAAGGTCATGCAGAAGTCAGTCCTGAGGAAAGCGGAGCATCATTTGTTCGCAGAGACGCCACTTGGTTTGATAGTTTGCCATTTAAACGCAATGACACACACACACACACACCTTTGACTCTTGACGAGGAGAGAGAGAGAGAGAGAGAGAGAGAGAGAGAGAGAGAGAGAGAGAGAGAGAGAGAGATGAAATGAAACATTCTGACTGGGTCCGGATGACTGTGCAGATTTAGCCCATGATTACTGCAGCACTGGGGCTGAAGTGAGTCCTCAATAATACATGCACCACCATCCTCATCCTCCTCCTCACCCATGACATCTGTCACACCTTAAACAAGGGCTTTATTCACCCGCTCCTAAAGTTATCCCTAGTTACACCATTCACTGCTAATGCTCGTGTCTGTTGACACTGGAGCAAAAGAAATATCACAGTATTGTTCTGCACGTATCGTTATGCCACGAGCAGGCGCGCGCACGTCCAGTCATAATAGACACAACGCAGGAGATGCGGGAAAACTTTTTAGTTTGTGTAATTCGCCGAAAACACACGTGAAAATCATTTCAACGCAAACACACACACTCACCTCTCTTGAGTTAAGCGTTAAAAAAAAAAAAAAAAAAAAAAAAAAAAAAAAAAATCCAGCTTCTCCTTTAAGGACAGATCAAATCCAGCGCAGCTCGAGTCCACTAATATCCTCTCTCTCAAATTATCCGTTGCAACTTTCCCGCGTCCAAACAAACGTGCCACTCTGCCATTCCGATTAAAAGCTGACTATAATCTTCTTCCCATTGAAATGTCCGAACAGTGCGGCGTTTCTTTTCTCGTGGGAGTCGCTCGCGTGAAACTCCTTTCTGTTTTTTCTGCTTAATCAGTGCTGCTTCTCATCAGCGTCCAGACGCGCGCTGCGCGTACTCGCTACGGAATGGGCGGGGTCATCTGCGGCGATGGGCGGTGGCTGCCTTTCACAGAGGCAGTACGTGACTAGTTTCGTCACGTTGCGCTAAACCAATCACCGTCTGGCATTTTAAAGAGGCGTATACGCGCCCTGCCCCTCAACACTGTCGCAAAACTAGTAGAAGCGCGACATTTTCCGTCACAACAGTTAACGCTTTACGGCCCTCGGTGCGCTTGTGGTAGAGGAAGGTGGACGTTATGAAGGCTGTTTCTTTCTAAGGTAATAAACGATATGTTATCGATGTACTTTTAAAACAGATGGAGAATGCTGAGGACTCTGAAACAAAATCGTGTTTGTTTGGCTTGTATCCGTGCAAAGGAGTGACTGTCCAATGAGTCGATACTTTAATATTATAATATAATATTTTAAAGTTACCTACATATACTACAAAAACTCAGAGGATGTACTAGAAGTAGAGTAATAGCAATAGAGTGGTAAGAAAAATAGAAAGTACTTTATTGGTGAAAAGAATTAAATCAAAATATACAATTCTTGTGTTATTTGTTTTTTGTTGTTGTTACAGAATATTTATTATAAGTTATTTATCAGTGCACATCTTAATTTTATAAATGTATGCCTTGTATTCTTGAATCAGAATAACTTCCCCTTGCATTGATGTCTTTTATCTGATGATGTGTTTATTGGCATGAGGGCGAGGCAACCTGTCACTCACATAATATCCACCAATAGCAACCATCCAAGCAAGCCCCGCCCTACATTTGTTCTTGTTCTACTTTGTTCTTATAAAAAAACAGAACAATGTCTATAAGCTGATATGTGACAAGGTGTGCAACAAACAAGCTAAAAAACACAGAACCAAAAACACTGACGTTTTTATAAGCTGTCGACCCAAAAAACGAGTGTTTAAGGACACAAAAGTGGATACAGGCGTTTGATGCAGAGCTCGACATGAGATATTACACTGAGAGCTACACCCACTGGAGGGGAACGCAATCAGAGACAGGAAATACAATATGTATATATATCTGACATTTGAATATTTGACTAAATGTTTACTGCACACGTGGGCATACTGAGTGCCAGGATCCCAAAATGTACCCATTCTTCCTGCAGAAGCTTCACGTCTTATTGCCTGGATCCACTTTTGTCTCCTTAAACGCTCTGTTTGGTTTTTTTGGGGTCGACAGCTTATAAAAACTTTTTTAATAAAAAAATGAAAACAAAGCAAAAGTTGACTAATTGCATACGTTTTTTTTGTCTTCCCTTGTCATCTCTAAATAATTTTCCAATTTATAACATTGTTTATTGCTTTTAATAACGCTAAATATATGGAGAAAAACTAAAAGTCTAAAGGTGCCATTCGTAACTTCACGACAGATAAAAATGTATTGAATTTACTGCATTCTCGTTTTCTGCAGCGTTTTAGCAAAAATATCGATTTTGCTGCTCGTCGTGTTTCTGCTACTGTAATAACCGTGTCATCTGCAGCTTTTAAAGGGATAGTTCACAGTTTGGTAAACAGACAGTTGATGGTAGCTATAGAAAACAATGACTATTGTCCACTGTTTAGTCACCAAAATTATTTAAAATATCATCTTTTGTGTTGATAACAGAAGAAAGAAACCCATAAAGGTTTGAAACAACTTGCGGGTGAATATATGATTACAGAACGATAACTTTAATGTGACGCTTTACGTCTTTAGCAGGAGAGAGAAGCAACACACATATAACGGAAAGTATTAAATATTAGAGGATGAAAGATGATTACTGTAAACGACCCTGAGTGCTTGTGATGTGAACGCTCTGTTGTTTTGAAGTTATGCTCACTTTAATCTGTAGAAACTGTAAAATAGCACCATTACGTCCCACACATTGATTCATATAACATGGTATTAACATGATGTACTCCAGATGCAAATGAGAAATCTCTTTATTCTCATGCCCACAGTAACTCGGGTCTCCTTGAGGATGGATCCAGTGGTGTTGAGCTACCAGGATAGTCTGCTGCGGCGCTCAGATGTGGCCCTTTTAAACGGACCCCACTGGCTCAACGATCAGGTCATAGGCTTCACCTTTGAGTACTTCACAACAGAGAGCTTCAAAAGTCTGGGCGAGGAGGTCTGTTTCATCAGCCCTGAAGTGGCACAGTTTATCAAGTACGCCTCTTGTCACGAGGAGCTCGCCATTTTCCTGGAGCCGCTGAGTCTCGCGTCTCGCCGGTGGGTTTTTCTGGCTGTCAATGATAACTCTAATCAATCGGCCGGTGGCTCCCATTGGAGCTTGCTTCTCTTTCGGCGTGACACCAGTCAGTTCACACACTTCGACTCCCAGAGTGGGAGTAACTCGTTGCACGCCCGGCGTATCGCAGCCAAGTTGGAGGCTTTCCTAGGAGCTGGGGTGAAAGTGCCTTTTGTGGAGGAGCAATGCCCCTCTCAGCAGAACAGCTACGACTGCGGCATGTATGTGATCTGTAATGCCGAGGCTCTGTGCGAGAGTGCCAGAGTCGAAGGCTGTCCCCACCTGCCCGCTCAGATCATAACACCCACCTACATTACACGGAAACGGACAGAATGGTGTTCGCTAATACAGAGACTCGCCACGGAATGACCCGTTGACCTCATGACAGCATTAATGAAAACATATTGATCATACTCAATCCTGCATGGAAGAAACAGCATGCACTTCTCAAAAGATTGTTTGCTCTTAAAGGAATAGTTCACCAAAACCGTAAATCCCATCATCACATTCCCGCCTTCATGTCACAGTGAGATCCAGGATGAATGTAAATGGGGACCGGTCTGGCAAGCTCCAAAAATCACGCCATTAAAGTAGTCCATATGAATCATGTGCTGTATTCTTAGTCTTCTGAAGTCATACGATGGCTCTGTGCAAGGTCCCTCAAGTCACATTTTTGTTTACATATATTTAATGATGGCACATGAAGAGAGACACATCATGTTAGATTTGATTAGGGTTGAAAAAGGGCTGAACATTTCCAGAAACTTTAAAAAAATTCCCCCAAAAATTGTCCAAACTTTCAAAAAATGTCCCAAAAATTGTCCAAAGTTTCAAAAATGTCCCAACATTTTTCTAAATTTTCAAAAAAATCCTCCAAAAATTCAACATTTTCCCAAAAATGTCTACATTTTCAAAGAATGTCCTAAAAATGGTCCAAATGTTCAAAAGATGACCCAAAAATTGTCCAAATTATAAAAAAGTCCACATTTTTAAAAGGTTTTCCCAAAAAATCCCTACATTTTCAAAAATGTCCAAATTTAAAAAAACTAAATAAATTTCCAAATTTTCAAAAATTTGTCCAAACTTTCAAAAATGTCCAAGTGTTTCCAAATGTTCAAAAAAAATTCGACATTTTCAAAAGAATTCCCAAAATTAAAAAAAAAATCACAATTTTCAGACAATTAAAAAAAATCCTGGAAAGTTTCTGGAAACTGCAACCCTAGATTTGATCTCAGTGAATGTGTCTTAACCAATCATTTTGCTCCAACTTTGAATTAGTGGAAATGTGAAAGAGCTGCGGAAGAAGGTAAGATTTCCACTGGATAAAGATTTAGGTTTCTTCTGTTCTTCACACAGATCAATCAAATGGCTTCAGGAGATTTGGAATATAGCCCATATCTTTTTGCATGCTTTTTTGTTTATATTTAGAGTTTGACATCATCAGACCTCATTCACATTCACTGTAATAACAGGAAATAACATCACACATGAGGCCGAGTCAACGATGGCCGATTGTTTCGTTTTGGGATGCGCTGTTCCTTTAAGAATACATCTATAGTCTTTCATCCGTTCATAAGGGAAAAGAGACTTGTGATCAGTGTAACCAGTCAGTTAGCAGCACAAGTTGGTAGATTGAGAATGAATTGTTGCTGATTAGTAGCAAGTGAATGTGATGCTTGTTTACAAGACCTTTTGCTCAGGGCTTATTTTGAGAAAAGTACAGATGACCGGGAACGTGATCTGTGTTATTACTGTCGAAGCTACTGTTTGCATTGGACATTTACAATACATGAGCTGAACAAAAATAGAGTAGATTTTATTTTTACCAAGTCTCACTCTGAGCTGACAAGATACTTCGTAATCTCACAAATGCATGATTGTATGACCGTTTCTTCTTCAGCTGTATGAACTGAATGAAGCAGATAAGAATGAGCCCATTGTTTCATCCCAATAAAAAACGGCATGCAGGGAACACACGTGTGTCACTTCACTGTACAAGTAATACTGAATGTAGTTAAACCATAGAGTGTGCCTGGACTCCTGGGGAGGCATTACACCATTATTTTCTCTGTCATGTGTTTTTCTAATAATGTACTTGTGTTGTTACCTTTGTCTTATTTATTTGCATAAAAGATGGTTGTGCTTAGGGATATGAAATTTTAGGCTGATAACTCTTTATATTCGATATCCGATATAATGGCCGATAAATCTAAATCCAAATTTTTATATAATTTTTAAGAGGAAAAAAACAAAAGTCTCAGCATTAAAATCCATGTCCCGAACACACGTAGATAATTTTATGTAGGCTAGCTATATGACAGACTTGCGCTGCACATGTTGCACTAAACTATATTTTTCTTTTTTAAAGCTATATTAAAGGAACACTCCACCGTTTTTAGAAATAGGGCTTATTCAACTTCTTTCTTAAATTTAGATATGTGGGCAAATGCATTTTTGTCTCAGTGCATGCATTGTTTTAGTTTGGCAGGGTCGCCGCTAGCTTAGCTTAGCATAATGAATGGAAACCTATGTTGCCAGCTAGCATGTCCAGAGTAAAAGTGATCAAAAAAACAAAACAACAACACCTAATTACTTCTTGTGGCCTGCGTATTCACAACGAATACAAATAGCGATGCAGATTAAGACTAGGTGATTTCCTAGGCAGATATTAACTTGGGACTATATTATGGGGAAGCAGAGGCGAAGCACTGCTACTTGGGCGCAGAGATATCACGCAACACATGAAATCCCCAAACATCCGTCAACCGTGTTTTAGAGGTTAACCTTGCCCGGTTTAAATGTTTGAAAATGATAAACAATTGAAAACATTTGTTAGAAATGTGGAAAAGTAATCAAATGTAATCAGTTACTTTAATAAAGTAATTGAAATATTTTAACCTATCACAACTTTTAATTTTCCGTCGGTCTTAGTATACGATGTAACTACAGAAGAGTCAAGTTTTAAATAGGAATTAAGAATATAGAAACACTTTGGTCATTTTTTGAGCGAGATGCTAACGGTCTAATCAGTTTCAATGCTGTATGCTAAAAGTGCTACCGCCAGATCCGGAGATCGACTGAATGGATTCGAAAACGGTAAAGCTCAACTGTTTAACTGTAGGGAAGTTGCAAAATGTCCCTATTTTCAAAAAATAGTGTTGTGTTCCGATTTGATTTCGCCCTGCAGCTCAGTCTGGAAATAGCGATGCAGATTAAGACTAGCGATTTCTAGGCAGATATTAACTTGGGACTATATTATGGGGAAGCACAGGTGAAGCACTGCTACTTGGGCGCAGAGATATCACGCAAGGCGACAACACTTATGTCTTTGTCAAAAAATAGTGTAATATTCACAGCTTGGTAAAGCCCATTGAGTGAATTTTGCAGTTTCATTTTGCACTGAAACATTTTTACAAAAGCTGTTGGGATTAAAATGAGCCATTTCTTGTAAAATTTTGATAAGAAATATATTTCAGCGGCACTTCAGGTCAATTTGTACACAAGCGACAAGACTTTTGTCAGGTAGTGTATGTACTTTGTTACTCTGCATGTAGTCAATGTTACTCAGTACTCAAATGTATAGTTACAGTGTAACACGGACACAAAATAAAGTGTAACCGAAAAACGTTTTACATGATATTTCTAACAGTAGATGACACATGAATGTCGAATGTGATGTGAAAAGCATGTTATTGATCATAAACACAACATGTTTTGAGGTTTATGAGGTTTGTAACACAAATAGCCTTGTGTGCGCTCTCCATAATGTCTGTAATAAAGAGATAGAGCGTAAGAAAGCAGATAAGATTGACGTGTCATTTGGGAACTCACTGCAGTTTGAGGCTGGAATGAGTGGGATCTCAGAGCTCTTCTCCTGGAAACACTTGCCAGTGAGGTGTTAACATGTCTGCAGTAAATTTAGCACCAAATGATAAATGACCTCTGACCTTGTTTGTTCATTTCAGCTAGAATTTCCTCAGAGCTGTGTGTTGAATACCAGTGGTGATAGATATAGAAAGTCTTTTATTTGATACCACAAAAACATTTCATGACAAAGCCACCAAACAGGTTTCTATATGCAACAACTTCCTTTAAGAGAAATTCCTCTGCCAGGAAAAAAAAAACTATATGGATTTATGAACATGAAGACAGGACATCTGAAGGTTGTTGCCGTTTTTTTCCACGTGAAAACCCTATAGGACCTATAGGTCAAGTTTAGCAGGCATGAAAACATGCCTTGGGCTCATAGTTATAGGTCACGGCATCACAGGATGCGGAGAGGCCGGCTACAGTCCACTGAGCATGAAAACATGATAAATGATGACAAACATAACCTTTTAGAGATGCACCTCAGTTATTTTATCTCATATCTCTCTTTGCTGACTTTCCATTCAACTGAATCTGAGACCAACAGTGTATCTGTTAAATATAATACTATATAGGTCACTGGATCACAGTTTTGATCTAAATGTCCAGTTGCATAAAACGCTCATTTTCTCTAGCAGTGGTTTTTACACACAAACTGAAGAAATGCACTGAATGCTGAATAGTGTTATATGTCATACACCGATCAGGTGAACTGAGTAACACTGATTATCTCTTCATCACCTGTTAGTGGGTGGGATATATTAGGCAGCAAGTGAACATTTTGTCCTCAAAGTTGATGTGTTAGAAGTTACAAGGGCCAAATTGTGATGGCTAGACGACTGGGTCAGAGCATCTTCAAAACTGCAGCTCTTGTGGGGTGTTCCTGGTCAGTGGTCAGGATCTATCAAAAGTGCTCCAAGGAAGAAACCCGGGTTGAACCGGCCACAGGGTCATGGGCGGCCCAGGCTCATTGATGCACGTGGGGAGCGAAGGCTGGCCCGTGTGGTCGATCAAACAGGCGAGCTTAATGCTGGTTCTGATAGAAAGGTGTCAGAATACACAGAGCATCGCAGTTTGTTGCATATGGGCGGCATAGCCGCTGACCAGTCAGGGTGCCCACGCTGACCCCTGACCCCGCCGAAAGCACCAACAGTGGCACGTGAGCATCAGAACTGGACCACGGAGCAATGGAAGAAGGCATTAATGTGTTTCTTCCATTGTGACAACATACCCCGCTATGAGGTTAGCATTTGTTAAATTAACTTTATCTTAGGACAACAAAAGTGTACAATTCATGTGTCTGTACAGAAGTTGACTTTCAGAAATAAAATGGTGCGTTCAAGTCCTCTTTTGAAGTTCGTATTTATGAGTTGGGAAGAGATGAGAGCAAGATGGCGTGTACATTCTCTTAATTAACTCATACACAAAAATACAGCAAGGTTTTTAAACTCTGCCCTGGAGGCCCCTATTAACATTTACCCCATCTGTATGTAAATAATGATGCTAGTATGTGCCTTTCAGGAGAAATCAGGTAGTGTAGGACCGGTAATTTCATGGTAATGTGAGGTCATGACCACTTTAAACGTGTGAACCAGGTGAATCGCCAGAGCATGAACTATCCCTTTAAAATGATTATGACTAATTTATGTTTATGGATATTTGTCTCCATCTGGTGTTCAGAGGAGAACTGCATTGTACAGGTGCTATTCAAATGGCAGGGAATCACAGAAGTTTATTTTCTGAAATTATTAAAAAGCCACTGGAAAAATCCCACTGGCATTTTTTTTTTTCAAGAAAACCAGGGTGATGCTAGCTTTAGTATGCTTTTTGGATTAGAAACATGATCTTGATAATGATATCAACACTTATAAACAGATAGGACATTACTATACAAAACAAAACAAAAAACTTTATTGCATTTAACTTTTTAAGTTAACTAATTCGCTAAGAAATACTTTTGTTAATCTAATGAGTAACAGATCATCTTTAGAACTTAAAACTTGTCAAGGCAACTAAAAAAAAACACAAGTTGAGCAAATTTGAAAATAAGGCTGAAAATAATTCGCTCCAGTTATCAGTGCCCACAATTCAAAGTTTTTAGACAGTCAGGTACAGTTTATGTTAATCAGTTTCTTGTGGATTATATATATATATATATATATATATATATATATATATATATATATATATATATATATATATATATATATATATTGTGTGTGTGTACTCTTAAACGTACTCTTATGTGCCCAGCAGTTTGCAGCTAATATTTGTGATCTTTTCATCTCAGTGAAGCAAATTACACAAACAATGCAGTCCTACTGTATGTTTACTAGCCGTATAACACCAGATATTATGACCAGCGCACTAATCCACAAGAAACTGATTAACATAAACTGTACCTGACTGTCTAAAAATCTAAAAACGTTGAATTGTGGGCACTGATAACTGGAGCGAATTAGTTAAGTTAAAAAGTGAGTCATATATATATATATATATATATATATATATATATATATATATATATATATATATATATATATATATATATATATATATATATATACACATACATATTTAATTCATTCAAATTGTATAAATTTTTTTACATTGTTAATTAAAAAGTGTTATATCATCAAGGGCACAGCAGTCATAAATCATAACTGACAGATAGAAACACAAATTGTTTATTTTTATTACAATAATTAAATTATTAATGTTCTCTTTATTCATTAAAATGCATAATATTAACGTCATATATGCGTACATCCAGTTTTAATATAGTCATTACATTAGTACAATTCAAGTCATAACATAACCTAGCCCAAGAAAGAAAACATAGTTTTTTATTATTATTATTTATTTTTCACTTTATTTAGACAACAATATCACTCATTATTAGTTATTAAATACTAATGCCGTAAATGAGTCCTGTCGCGACATACTATGATAATCTTTTTATCATAGTAAAATCTGAACATCGACCACAACAAAAGAAGATTAGCAGACAGGCAGTCGATTCATGAAATTAAGCTATTTCCTCACAAAAGCGGTTTATTCAGTGAAGCTTAGCGTCTTCTCCATTCACATCCATTCAAAAACCATTAGCCGTTAGCATTTTTTGGCTAAAGCCAATGGCTTTGCTAATTGCTAAAGTCCCACTGGATGGCGCCATTTATCAGTTCACTGAAAATTAAAAAAGATAACGGCATTAAATCTTATCAACACGTATTTGAGTTGTCATTATATGTGTTGGTATTGTGTTTCTAATGATAACAATAGGCTTTGTTTATATAAATTGCATAGCCTAATGTTTTTGTCACCACCACCATCTCCATAGTCACGGTTGTCCAGTAGGGTGTGCTCCACCCGCTCACCTCTTATTTTCTCAGGAACTGGAGGATCTGAAACCAAAAACATGACCCTTCAACTTTCTTACTGGTCGTCTTTATTCGTGACCGACAGTAATTTTGCCAAACTGGAGTAACTTAAGTTAACCCGTTTCGACACGACCAAGACTTCTCGCTGCAGAGACGGCTTGACATCATGACGACACGGTTGGAAGACTATCAGTAATAATTGCGTAAAAATGAAACTACATGTAGGCTATTCAATTATTACATCAGATAGTCCAACAAATACTAATTCATTCCACCATGGTGAAATCTGGAAGTGAAACTCTCGGGCGTCTTTGTCGCTACATAAAGAAGACGAGAAGGATGAGTAAGCAGAAGAAACGACTTCATGTGTGAGGTGTCTTGTATTTGGACTTGCGACCTGATCCGACTGACAGGAGCTCAACTGTATTTACTATCGTCTGGGTCTGAGCCTCGTTTTTTTCTTTGAGAGGTAAGTATTTTTTGTATGTTTAAATAACTTAATGTTTGATATAATTGTATTGTCGGAATATCCCGTGGCATGACAAACATTATAAGATTCAGATTCGTTAGCAGAGATCCAGTGAGAGTCCAGATTTGAACCCTATATGGTGAATATTTGGTCTCACTCTCTCATTAAACTCAAATTAACTGGGAGACATTTTTCAACTACTCATGAACTGTTTGAAGCCATTAACATTGAATGGAACAACACTGACTCTTCTTCCCAAAAAGCTGTCTTGTGCTAAGTTACTTTATCTACACTCATGTCCTGACCAGTGATTGGTGATTCCTCATGAAATCAAAATTGACCCTATTTACCTTTTTAGCACATATTACAGGTCTTAGGGTGAACAATTAATCCGTGCAAGTTAATACACAGAAAAGATAGATAGATAGATTGATTGGTGGATAGATAGATAGATAGATAGATTGATTGGTGGATAGATAGATAGATAGATAGATAGATTGATTGATTGACGGATAGATAGAAAGATAGATAGATAGATAGATTGATTGATTGACGGATAGATAGATTAGATATAGATATATTGATTGGTGGATAGATAGATAGAGAGATAGATAGATTGATTGATGGATAGATAGAAAGATAGATAGATAGATTGATTGACGGATAGATAGATTGGCGGATAGATAGATATATTGATTGGCGGATAGATAGATAGATAGATAGATAGATAGATAGATAGATAGATAGATAGATAGATAGATAGATAGATTGATTGATTGACGGATAGATAGAAAGATAGATTGATTGATTGGCGGATAGATAGAAAGATAGATAGATAGATTGATTGATTGACGGATAGATAGATAGATAGATTGATTGGCGGATAGATAGAAAGATAGATAGATAGATTGATTGATTGACGGATAGATAGATAGATTGATTGGCGGATAGATAGATTGGCGGATAGATAGAAAGATAGATAGATCGATAGATTGATTGATTGGTGGTTAGATAGATAGATTGATTGGCGGATAGATGGATAGATAGATAGATAGATAGATTGATTGATTGATTGATAGATAGATAGATAGATAGATAGATAGATAGATAGATAGATAGATAGATAGATAGATAGATAGATAGATAGATAGATAGATAGATAGATAGATAGATTGATTGGCGGATAGATAGATAGATAGATTGATTGGTGGATAGATAGATAGATAGATAGATAGATTCTTTTGCCAACTGTTTTTCGCTAGTAGTATGCTGTTATTACGAAGAAAACAGATCCTAGACCAGCAGTTATGGGCAGCTTTTCCCTCTAAAAGTAATCAGTAGCAAGATCAGCAGGCGGCAGTGGTTTGAGTGAGAAACATACACGCTATTATCAAACCCGTCTCCTGCCTCTGTCTGGAGGGGGGCACAGGGATGTCCATGGGCCATGGGGTCCGTGGCCAAGACCCCCCCACCCCTCTGGCGCCGGGCCTGGTTTTGTGTGTTTTTTGTGGCATTCACACTGAAAACAAATGCTGCCTCTCAGTCTTTTTGCCACTCAGTGGGCGTAACCGCAGTTGCTCTGGCAGACGGTGACTTCACGTGCATACCCTCTATACTTTTGGCAATATAGTGTATTTCTCAACAGATTTTCAAAGACACCGCTCTGGAGCATCACCATGCAACTCGTGTTTCATTGTGATTCATCAGTCCATACACAACTTCCCATATTCTGCCAAAAACTTCATTCTGTCTTTGATATTTGAAAATGTAGCGCATTTGCTTAAATTTTTGCTTACATTAAAATGTCCTTGTTTTATTTTTGCCCAGGAGTGCTATGTATATAGCATTATCAGCATTTATATTAGCATTTGGGACAGCTGTATAACCTTGACTGTATGCCCCATTTTAAGTTGTATATGTATTTGCAGACCTAATGACAATCACCTCTGAAGAGCAGCAGTGACTCTAAAATGAGTTTCTATGAGAAGAGAGAGGATGAACTTTCTGTTCAGGCCAAAAGGGCAGAAACTCCAGAACCCACCTGTGTGTCTATGAAGAGTGACGTATCTATGGGCATGCCACCTGAATTCAGTGGTGAAGCAGTGACCTCTGACCTCAAGTGAGAAACAAGATTAAATCATAGTAACTTATACAGTACAAATGAATAAACATACTTTCTTTCCATGGTCTATCTGTAAGCAGATTCACAAAGCAACATATTTAGCATGTGTCAGTTCACCTGATACAACATTGATTAGCAAATATGATTAGCTAATTAGCACAATCAGAACCTTTTAAGTGCATACGGTGCTAATGATGTTACCATATAACACATCTTAAGTCTCTCTGCAGGGGTTTGCTCCAGGTTCGTTCCAAATGTGGAGTGTGTGAGCAGGTTCTGAGAGACCCGGTCTCTATTTCCTGTAGACATAGTTTCTGCAAACAGTGTATCAGCTGCTACTGGGATAAATCCAGTCCATCAGAAGACTTTGACTGTCCTCAGTGCAGGAAGAGATCTAGAACACGGCCTGTTCTACAAACAGATAAAGTCTCAGGCGGACCCAGTTCTGCTTGTTCTGCTCTCTGTTATACAAACACAGCCCTGCCGGAGGAGTCTAAGAAGGTTGGGGATGATGTCCTGCAGAGAGTCAAAGAGAGACACAAAACCAGCATGAGGAACAAGTATGAGAACTTATTTGAGGGAATCAGAATACAGGAGAATCAAACCCTCCTGAACAGGATCTACACACAGCTCTATATCATAGAGGGAGAGAGTGATGGGGTGAATAAAGAACATGAAGTTTTACAGATGGAGAAAACCAGAACACAACATTCACAAATCCACTGCAATAACATCTTTAAATCTTTAACTGGACTAGGATGTGAAGGGAAGAGACGAGAGGGAAATGACAAAATAAAGACTGTTCTTACTAAAGGCGTCGCTGGAATTGGAAAAACCGTCTCTGTGCAGAAGTTCATTCTGGATTGGGCAGAGGGAAAAGCAAATCAGGATGTAGATTTCATGTTTGTGCTTCCATTTCGAGAGCTGAACTTGATTAAAGATGTTCAGTACAGTATTCACAAACTTCTGCTTGACTTTCTTCCAGAACTTCAAGATATGGACTCAAAGATGTATGATGAATGTAAAATTGTGTTCATCTTTGATGGTCTGGATGAAAGCCGAATTACACTGATGTTTTCAGACGCTCAGAAAGTTTGTGATGTGAATGAGTCTTCATCAGTGGGTGTGTTGATGTCAAACCTCATCAGAGGAGAGCTGCTTCCCTCGGCTCTCGTCTGGATCACCTCCAGACCAGCAGCAGCCAATCAGATCCCTTCGGAATGCATTAACCGGTTGACAGAAATTCAGGGATTCGATGACCCTCAGAAGGAGGAATATTTCAGGAAGAGGATCACCGATCAGCATCAAGCCAGCAGAATCATCTCACACATCAGAAGATCAAGAAGCCTCCACATCATGTGCCACATACCCGTCTTCTGCTGGATCTCATCCACTGTGCTTCAGAACATCCTGAAACAAGACGACAGTGCAGAAATCCCTCAAACTCTGACTGAAATGTACATCCACTTTCTACTCATTCAGACAAACATAAGGAATCAGAAGTATGATGAGAGAGAGACAGGAAGACCCTTGCAGTTCAACAGAGAAGTGATTTTAAAACTTGCTGAACTTGCTTTCAAACAACTGAAGAAGGGCAACATCATGTTCTACGAGGAGGATCTGAGAGATTGCGGCATTGATGTCGCTGACGCCTCAGTGTATTCTGGGATTTGCACCGAGATATTTAAAGAGGAATCTGTGATTCATCAGAGGAAGGTCTACTGCTTTGTGCATCTGAGCTTTCAGGAGTTTCTGGCAGCTGTTTATGTGTTTTATTGTTATGTAATTAACACTGTGGAGGCACTAAGGTTTTTTGATTCCCTGCATAATTTGCTCAGAGGAGCTGTAGATAAAGCCTTGGAAAGCGAGAATGGACGGCTGGATCTTTTCCTCCGGTTCCTGCTGGGCATCTCACTGGAGTCCAATCAGAAACTCTTAAAGGATCTACTGACCAACACTCACAGCTGTTCAGGGAGCATTGAAAAGACAACGGCTTATATTAAAGACAAAATTAAACATGGACATAATCTTTCAGCTGATAGATCCATCAATCTTTTTCTTTGTCTCTTTGAAATGAAAGATCAGACTCTGTACAGAGAGATCCAGGAGTTTCTGAAATCGGACAAATGCTCAGAGAAGAAACTCTCTTCTGCACTTTGCTCAACAATCGCCTACATGTTTGAGATGTCAGAGGATGTGCTGGAGGAACTCAATCCCAAGAAATTTAATACATCAGAAGAAGGTCGAAGAAAACTCCTACCAGCTGTGAAAAACTGCAGAAAAGCTCTGTGAGTGTAGTTTTTAAATTGATGTGCTTACAACTCTTTTCCTTATTAAGCTGATCCAAGTCTCTGGCTAAATTAATAGGCGTGACAGCCTTTCCCGTTCTCAAATTGTTTTGAGTGGGCTTGTGAGATGCATGCTTAAAGGTGAAGTATGTAAGTATGTATTTTATGTTAAAATATATTTTCATAACCCAGTTTAGTGTTCATTGACTACTACTAGTATGCCATTTATGAGTTTATCTCCCCCAAAAGTTTAAACATTCCAGGCACCATCAAAACATTGAGAGTGGTCCACACAGATTTGTCAATCACTTGTAGACAATAGTTTGGGAGAGGCTACTTTAGCAGGTTGAGGGTTTGGGGGTGTGGCTACTATAGCAGGAGGAGGGTTTGGGGCAGGCTACTGTAGCAGGCTGAGAGTTTAGGACGTGGCTACTGTAGCATGCTGAGAGTATGGGGCGTGGCTACTGTAGCAGGCTGAGAGTTTGGGGCGTGGCTACTGTAGCAGGCTGAGAGTTTGGGGCGTGGCTACTGTAGCAGGCTGAGAGTTTAGGGCGTGGCTACTGTAGCATGCTGAGAGTTTGGGGCGTGGCTACTGTAGCAGGCTGAGAGTTTGGGGCGTGGCTACTGTAGCAGGCTGAGAGTTTGGGGCGTGGCTACTGTAGCAGGCTGAGCGTTTGGGACGTAGCTACTGTAGCAGGCTGAGAGTTTGGGATGTAGCTACTGTAGCAGGCTGAGAGTTTGGGGCGTGGCTACTGTAGCAGGCTGAGCGTTTGGGACGTAGCTACTGTAGCAGGCTGAGAGTTTGGGATGTAGCTACTGTAGCAGGTTGGGAGTTTTGGGCATGGCTACTATAGCAGGCTGAGAATTTGGGACGTGGCTACTGTAGCAGGTTGGGATTTTGGGGCATGGCTACTGTAGCAGGTAGAGAGTTTGGGGCATGGCTACTTTAGCAGGTTGAGGGTTTGGGGGTGTGGCTACTATAGCAGGAGGAGGGTTTGGGGCAGGCTACTGTAGCATGCTGAGAGTTTGGGGCGTGGCTACTGTAGTAGGCTGAGAGTTTGGGGCGTGGCTACTGTAGCAGGCTGAGAGTTTGGGTCATGGCTACTGTAGCAGGATGAGAGTTTGGGGCGTGGCTACTGTAGCAGGCTGAGCGTTTGGGATGTAGCTACTGTAGCAGGCTGAGAGTTTGGGGCGTGGCTACTGTAGCAGGCTGAGCGTTTGGGACGTAGCTACAGTAGCAGGCTGAGAGTTTGGGATGTAGCTACTGTAGCAGGTTGGGAGTTTTGGGCATGGCTACTATAGCAGGCTGAGAATTTGGGACGTGGCTACTGTAGCAGGTTGGGATTTTGGGGCATGGCTACTGTAGCAGGTAGAGAGTTTGGGGCATGGCTATTGTAGCAGACGAAGCCAGAGTGTGTTTGGCCGGTGTGGGACCATGACTTACGTATTACATGGGAAAATACATTCTGCTTCGGTGACAGAATTGCAAGCAAAAATTCACTGTGTTTAGAACTTTAAAGGTTAAACAGGTAATGAACCACCAAAATGTATGAGGATTTGCAATGCAATGCTATGATAAAACATCATCATGCACTGGTTCAGAAAGACACATTTACCAGTTTATAATGTTTACATGTCCTCAATCAGTAGTGACACGTCATGTCAAAAATGTGCCCAATGCAGAATGGGTTTATTATAAACGAGACGCTCACTTTTACTCAAAACAGAGTGTTGCCTAATCAATTGCTTACTCATGACACATAGCAACACAGCTAAAAGTATTCTTAAAATGTTGGACTTTTTGTTGAAAATAGCCCACGTTTTATCTGCTGAGACTTCACAAGCACCCCTAAGAGCTGTGTTTGTGATTTTTGAGTTGAGGGAGGTGCAACATGTGAAAGGGGTGTTTGCAAGGTTTGGAAATATGTTTTATTTGTGTAATTCTACTTGGTACCACTAGTGTCGCATAAACTACATACTTTACCTTTAAGGAAAAGGTTGTTTGACTTAAATTTGAATTACCCTGTGCAGTTATCTGTAGATATAATTTGAAATTGTGTTTTGTTCTCTTATAGTCTTGCTGACTGTAATCTCACTGATACATCTTGTGAGATTGTGGCCTCAGCTCTACAGTCATCAAACTCTGTATTGAGAGAGCTGGACCTGAGTAACAATGACCTGCAGGATTCAGGAGTGAAGCTTCTCTCTGATGGTCTGAAGAGTCCAAACTGTCAACTAGAGAAACTGAGGTTTCTAAGAGTTTTTAACAGTTAACATAAGTTTGAAAAAATTCAATCCTATGTGAAAGTTACATGCAAGCTGCCCATATGGTTCCAGCAGTACAGTGTGTGCAAAGACACAGTCACTTGTAATATCTGGTCTAATACTATGTGTAAATTACCACATGTGCAACAGTTCTAAAAATGGTCTTAAACTATAAAATGGTCTGACGGTTGATATGCATATTTAGATTATCTGGCTGTATGGTGACAGAGGAAGGCTGTTGTTGTCTGGCCTCAGCTCTGAGTTCAAACCCATCACACCTGAGAGAGTTGGATCTGAGCTACAATTACCCAGGACACTCCGGAGTCAAGATGCTCTTGGATCGACTGAACCATCCAAACTGCACACTGGAGATACTCAAGTATGTAGAACTGAAATTGTGTAGCGTGCATTAGGTTTGTATATCACATGAAACGATGCAATCTTTGCCAATACTACAACACGAGCTGTGATATGATTATGATTCTATTAGATTTAGGGGTATATTGAGTGATATATCAATATTTCTATATCAAGTCATTGGGACATCCAACAACAAAAAATACACGTTCGTTTTTTGAAATAGAAAAATGGGGTAAGTTGGGGTAAGATGACCATAGATGACACAAAATCTCAGCATTTTTGACAAATGGCTACACTATTTTTAATTTTCTCATTCCATCTGAATATCAACATTTGTGAGATTTAGTCAGCAGTTTTCAGTCTCTGGAAAATAGTGATCTAGGACACTATTATTTTTAATATTAAAGTTTTTTGTGTCTATCTGCTAATGAGGGATTTGTGTACACCAATCTTTTTGGATTTGGTATAGTTTTTATTTTGAAGTAAAAAGATTAAATTAGAGCATCGGGGTAAGATGAGCCACCCAGAAGTGGCATGTTGTTAATAGTGTTATTATTTTTTACATTTACTTATTAATGTAATTAATGGGGTTATCATTCAGTATTCCACGATTTAGATGTACATTTCTGACATCTTCGCTTTCATTAAAACCTTAGTTGAGTGAAATCATTCATTTTGCAATCAAAGTGTTGCTATTATTACATATCTTCAATTAAAATATGGGCAATTAAATATGTAAATATCCATATGCCTATATAAGTCATAGAAAAGTTTAACCTTTCAGATGAATCTCTTTGTCTGTCGTCGGTTATTCAATTATTCAACTATATTGTCAAAATAAAATTAAAATGTTTACATAAAAGTAATTTATGCATCCTGTAAATGTTGAGCCAGGTGGGCTTCTTCCCCTAGTAGTGTGGTAATATGGATAATTTTACATTTTGTTCTATAACAACTAAATTAGCAAATGTGTCTATTTATTTTCCTGTAATAACACATTGGCTGATGCATCATCCTGCTCATGCTAAACATATATCTAAATATGGTACAGATTAAAAGTAAATGCACATTGTTCTTAAGGGGGCATATTCCCCCATGTTACCCTAGAGGGGAAAAAAGCAACAACAGTCACCTTACAAACTCTCGACTGGTGAAAAAAGGCGAGGGTTTAAAAAAAATTCTAAGACTTTTTTTGGCATGCCTTCTTCTGTGTCGTTTAGTTTGGACCACGGAGAGTCCTATAGAATCACACCTGGACTGCGGAAATGTAGGTTCTCTCTCTGACACACACTGCATGCACAATTCAGTATAATTGTGCTTTTATAATACACATTACCAAAAAGCATTCATAGAATAGTGCCAAAGCCAAAGATGACAATATCATGGATTTTCAGCGATATCACTGATGTTTTAATCTTCCTTCAGATGCCTGTGATCTCACATTCGATCGAAACACAGTGAACACTCATCTCATTCTGTCTGAGAACAACAAAAGGGCAACGTATTTGGAAGAGGAGCAGCCATATCCTGATCATCCAGAAAGATTTGAGCACTATGAGCAGGTCTTGTGTGGAGAGAGTCTGACTGGGCGCTGTTACTGGGAGGCTGAATGGAGTGGCTGGAGTCATATAGCAGTCACATATCGAGGCATCAACAGGAAAGGAGGGAGCGACTGCAGGTTTGGGCTCAACGACAAGTCTTGGAGTCTGGTCTGCTCTGGTAAAAATTACTATGCCCGGCATAATAATGCAAGAACAGACATACCCGCTCCCTCATCATGTTCTAACATTATAGGAGTGTACCTAGATCAGCCAGCTGGCTCTTTGTCTTTCTACCGTGTTTCTTCTGAAACAGGCAAAATGATCCACATTTACACCTTCCACTGCACATTCACCGAGCCGCTCTATGCAGGAGTTGGTGTTGGTGTTGACAGGGGCACTTCAGTGTGTTTAAAATATGCTTAAATTATTTATTTATTATGCTAGTGTGATATATTAATCTGTGCACCGTTCACAAAGAAACTCAGTGTTTATGAAAAATGAGCTTGAGAAGTGTTTTCTACATGTGCATAACTTATATTTGACTGTTATATTATTTTTTTTGTAAATAAGTGTATAAAGATAATAACTTTATGCTTGTATTTATATGTTGCATCATAAGTCTGTTAAACATATTTGTTTGATTTATTCATGCCAAACAGACAGTGCACAACTATTTCTTGTTGGAGGTTACATGTAGTTATTATAATTTCATTGAAATACTACTGTTAGAAGTGTCTTAAATTTACAGAGAAATAAATGTCATAGTAACGTTTTTTTTCCTCCCTGATCAACATTCTGTATAAACTTTAAGAATATGACACAGACTATATCTGTTCTTGATCATGTGTTGCACTATGGATCTAGGTGAAAAACATTTCATACATGTATAACCCACTTTAATGTCTTTTTTAAATGTCTTTAATGCCGTTAAGTCTACACAATATGATATATGTTGTCCTATATAACATATATATATATATACAGCATCAAATGATCTTTGGTTTAACTTAGCGGTTCGGACTTAGATTTAACATTTTAAAATCCTGTGGAGTTCTTATTTCTTTTTGCAAGTTTATGATAAAACTCATTCATTGCACTTACCAAAGCCATGCTGCACCAGTTCTGATCTTCTGAAGAAAATTATATTTTAGCCATAACGTTGCCA
Organism: Gobiocypris rarus; assembly: GCA_023029165.1. Lineage (NCBI taxonomy): Eukaryota > Metazoa > Chordata > Actinopteri > Cypriniformes > Gobionidae > Gobiocypris > Gobiocypris rarus. Next base: position 3,248,821 of record CM040912.1, read on the forward strand.
TATTTTAAAGAAACCATGAATGCAGCTCATTGAAAATGAAATCTTCAAATCAAAACAATGAAAATCTAACTTTGGCGTGCCCAAATATAATATATGTAGTTGTATTTCAGGTTTATTTACCACATGGATTCTTATGTGACATTTAAATAGGCCTTATAAATTTGTCAAAATGCTTTAAATAATAATAAAAGTTCTTCAAGTAATCATAAACGATTGTGATTTTTTCATCATGTCCAGCGTCGAGAAAAGCCTCATAAGAAACGTTACAGCGTTCAGGACAAAAAAAATGACATTTAATGAAAAACGATCAACTTTAATAGTCTAAAATATACATCTAAATAGTTACATTAATATAATTTAATTTTAACCCATCATACCGGACCAGCAAGAGTGATGATATTGTTGTCTTTGGGGACTTTTCTTTTAAAACACGTCTCTCGTGTTTGGATACTTTTATTTTGAAACACGTCTCCCGGAAGTCATTACAGTCTGTTAGTCAGATGCTGACGGCTTTGAGTTGAAGTACAGACACACTCACTACGGTGTCTCACAGTTTACTATCTTCATCATGACCGAATCTTTGCTTCGCTGGACTGTTAATAAGTTAAAGCATAGTTTTGGATTAGAGGCAAGCGATGACATTGTACAGTAAGTGCATTTTAGTCGATGTTTATGCCTCCGGAGGTTTAATTGTGCGCGAGGCGGTCTAAAGTAAATTGTAGGAATGCTGTTAAATATAAATAACAGAACTGACAGGCCAGAAAATGGACTTAATGTGTACAAATGTGCCTATCTGAATGTCAACAGAGATAATGATGTGCATGTAAACACCTTGGTACATGATTATGACATTTAGGTACTACATAATTGGTTATAATAACCATATGGAAAAGCTATGTAAGTTAACGTGTTATGTGAAATGTGGAAGAAATGTAGGCCCCACTTTATTTTAGGTGGCCTTAACTACTATGTACTTACATAAAAAAAGTATTACAATGTACTTATTGTGTTGCAAAACACCTTTGCTGATATTGAGGTGGGATATGGGTAAAGTTAGGGACAGGTGTGGTGGGATGGGTGAGTTTAAGGGTAGGGTTAGGGACAGGTGTGGTGGGATGGGTAAGTTTAAGGGTAGGGTTAGGGACAGGTGTGGTGGGATGGGTAAGTTTAAGGGTAGAGTTAGGGACAGGTGTGGTGGGATGGGTAAGTTTAAGGGTAGGGTTAGGGACAGGTGTGGTGGGATGGGTAAGTTTAAGGGTAGGGTTAGGGACAGGTGTGGTGGGATGGGTCAGTTTAAGGGTAGGGTTAGGGACAGGTGTGGTGGGATGGGTAAGTTTAAGGGTAGGGTTAGGGACAGGTGTGGTGGGATGGGTAAGTTTAAGGGTAGGGTTAGGGACAGGTGTGGGATGGGTCAGTTTAAGGGTAGGGTTAGGGACAGGTGTGGTGGGATGGGTAAGTTTAAGGGTAGGGTTAGGGACAGGTGTGGTGGGATGGGTAGGGTTAGGGACAGGTGTGGTGGGATGGGTAAGTTTAAGGGTAGGGTTAGGGACAGGTGTGGTGGGATGGGTAAGTTTAAGGGTAGGGTTAGGGACAGGTGTGGTGGGATGGGTAAGTTTAAGGTTAGGGTTAGGGACAGGTGTGGTGGTGTGGGTAAGTTTAAGGGTAGGGTTAGGGACAGGTGTGGTGGGATGGGTAAGTTTAAGGGTAGGGTTAGGGACAGGTGTGGTGGGATGGGTAAGTTTAAGGGTAGGGTTAGGGACAGGTGTGGTGGGATGGGTAAGTTTAAGGGTAGGGTTAGGGACAGGTGTGGTGGGATGGGTTAGTTTAAGGGTAGGGTTAGGGACAGGTGTGGTGGGATGGGTCAGTTTAAGGGTAGGGTTAGGGACAGGTGTGGTGGGATGGGTTAGTTTAAGGGTAGGGTTAGGGACAGGTGTGGTGGGATGGGTTAGTTTAAGGGTAGGGTTAGGGACAGGTGTGGTGGGATGGTTAAGTTTAAGGGTAGGGTTAGGGACAGGTGTGGTGGTGTGGGTTAGTTTAAGGGTAGGGTTAGGGACAGGTGTGGTGGGATGGGTAAGTTTAAGGGTAGGGTTAGGGACAGGTGGGATGGGTCAGTTTAAGGGTAGGGTTAGGGACAGGTGTGGTGAGATGGGTAAGTTTAAGGGTAGGGTTAGGGACAGGTGTGGTGGTATGGGTAAGTTTAAGGGTAGGGTTAGGGACAGGTGTGGTGGGATGGGTAAGTTTAAGGGTATGGTTAGGGACAGGTGTGGTGGGATGGGTAAGTTTAAGGGTAGGGTTAGGGACAGGTGTGGTGGGATGGGTGAGTTTAAGGGTAGGGTTAGGGACAGGTGTGGTGGGATGGGTAAGTTTAAGGGTAGGGTTAGGTGTAAGGGAAGTGTCAACTGTGTAATTACAAATGTAACTACAGAAATTAATTACAGATGTAATTACATGCAGGTATTTTTTAAAATGTAAGTACAATGTAAAACATGTTTGTACACAATAAGTGCAATGTATCAAATTATGAATTAAAATGTTAGTACATAGTAGTTAAGGACACCTAATATAAAGTGGGTCCAAAATGTATGTTGTGATAATTAATAAGCAAGTTTAGACTTTAGATTTGGTTTGTGATGGGTATGTTTTGGCATCTAGTATCCAGACAAATGTTTTTTTGAATGGGCCTTTGTGGAAAAAAGTGAGGATTGTGCCACCAATGTACCTGGAAAAAATGCCCTTTTTTCCAGGTACATCCTTTCCATTGACAACGCTGATGAGATTGTGGAGTATGTTGGAGATCTTCTGCAAGGAACCGAGGGGAACAAGCAGGAGTTTGTGGACGAGCTGGTGCAGAGATGGCAGAGGTGTCGGACGCCAGCGCCTGATGGACCGGGAGGCGTCCTCAGGATTGAGCCAGTCATGGGTAAATATGGACACACTGATGTTTTAGGATTTAAAGGTGTCATGAACTGGCTTTTTTAATTTTTTATACTGTTGTCTGAGGTCAACTAATGATGTTCGTGTGGTTTTTACATTCAAAAACATCATAATTAATCAGTAATAGGCTATTTTCTACACTGGTTTTGAGGCTTTCTCCTGAACGCTGGATTTCGATGCACTGGAGACTTGGAAGTAAACATTCACGGCTGGGATTGGATAAGATTTGCATATTTAATGAGCTTCAGCTCCCCTGTCAGTTCACATTAGGGAGGGATCGTTTTGAAAGCAGCAACCGGAATGATTCTCTCGATCACAGGGCTCGTAAACGTCTTTATCAAACAAACACAAAGATTTATTTCTCATCCACCCGAGATTGATTGTGAATATTATTTCTGTATTTCATGGCCCGACCGATCGGTCGATAAGCACGAACCACACACACAGAGACACACACACACACACACACACACACACAGACACAGACACAGACACAGACACAGACACACACACACACACACACACACACACACACACACACACACACACACACACACACACACACACACACAGACACACACACACACAGACACACACACACAGACACACACACACACAGACACACACACACAGACACACACACAGACACACACACACACACAGACACACACACACACACACACACACACACACACACAGACACACACGTGCGCGCGCCCAGATCTTGAAAGGAATATTATTTCACTATTTGAGATTCATAGGCCTGCCGACCATTACATATAAAAAAAGACGTTTTACTCACATAAGTTTGTTGCTCCATTCCTGTCGAATCCAATATAGAAGGCACAACACTGTGTCTGCAAATCCAGCACCTGAGACTTCACAAACGATCCCGCAGTGAAATGAAGCGAACACACATACATATCTTCCCCACGTGAGCTATAACTTAATTAAAAAATAAATGAAGGATCACACGTTCCTAATATTAGTATCCGAAGGAAGCTTATGCAGCGACTGTGTTCTTCCACAATATCTTGCTGTCTTCTTCGACTTGTTAATTGCTGCTGGCTAGCGTGAATTACATGTGCTTATTATTCTGTAGAGGCGGTGTTTCGTCACGCAATGACGTCTGAATGAAGCACACGATCGTTTTCTGGGCCTAGTGTCTATAAAAGCTTTTCTTTGACTAACAGTGAAGTTTTCATCTCTGAAACTTACAGGATATTCTTATATTACCATGACCTTTCATATATCAAAAGCTCAAGGGAAAGTTGATTTCTCAATTCATCACCCCTTTAAAATGTGCAGCTAATTAAAATAATTTAACTTATGAACTAAAGCTGCAGTTTGTAAATTTTGCCTCTTTGTCGCCATCTCTGTTTGAAACCTGCAATTGCAGTTATTTGTTGAATTATCATCTTTAGGATTTAAAATGTGCACGTAATTTAAATAATTTAGGATTTATTGGAAGGAGTAGTTCACTTTAAAATGAAAAATATTACCCCATGATTTACTCATCTTCAAGTCATCCTAGGTGTGTATGACATTCATCTTTCAGATGAATACAATCAGAGTGGATAAGCATGGTTGCCCACACACAGAGACACACACACACAGAGACACACACACACACACACACACACACAGAGACACACACACACACACACACACACACACACACACACACACACACACACACACACACACACACACACACACACACACAATTGACATACATGTTGGTCACCGGGATATATACATATAATATGCAAGAATTCTATACACAATTCCATTCTGTTCACCATTAGCGACCAACACATCAATATAATTGCGTATTGTATTACAAAACTCATAAACATGTACAAGAGAAACAGTATAAAACAATACAAAAGAGATATAAAGGTCTATAAACGTCTTCTAGCTTTTTTTTATAGGGCGGCCACCTTATTAACGTTACGTTAACAGTTACTTGTCAGTCACGCGCGGCACAGCTACCATGTGCTCCACTCGTGTAAGCATTAACATAACGCTACATATAATACAATGTTCACTCTTTCAATACATAAACATGTCATCAACACTTAAACTGGTTTTCTAAATACACTTTACTAACTTCAGTGATCCGTTACCTGTGAATATGCAGTGAGACAAACACAAAGATTTATTTCTCATCCACCGAGATTGATTGGAATATTATTTCTGTATTCCATGGCCGCTTGATCAGTGGATAAGCATGAACCACACACAGAGACACACACACACACAGGAACACACACACACACACACACACACAGAACACACACACACACACACACAAAACTAATTCATTAACTATTTTATCTCTTTTAATCACAACAATTACTCTCTCTCTATATATATAACAACTATACTCTCTGTATACGTGACAGCTATGACTGTATTAGATCTCAATCTTACTGTCTGCTGATAATGTCTGCCAATATGTGATGATACTACCCATTACACATCCATCCATTATAAAAGTGCTCCACACGGCTCCGGGTGTTAATAAAGGACTTCCGAAGTGAATCAATGGGTTTGTGTAAGAAAAATATCCATATTTATTACGTTATAAAGTAAACAACTTATTGGTGGATCATATGACGATGGACGTAGTGTAACTGTTTTTAATGGCGAGAGGCGTTACACTTTCTGCGGAAGATGAGTACGGAAGGCGTCTCCGGTCACATGACCCGAGGCCTGTTGCATGAAGCTAACAAGCTCTGAGTTTCAGAGTTGACAAATCCAGATACATGCAACCTGGTTTAGATCAAGTTCAACGGTCTCTCAAAGCTTGGGATAAACGTTCTCTGTCAACTCAGGTTTAATCCAGAGTTTGCGATTAACTCTGAAGCGCGTGTGCCTGAAAGTGTGACACGTGTGGCGAACAGCCAATCACAGTGTCCGTTTGAATCACCTCTCTTCTGAAGATTGAGAGATCGTTTTGAAAATGATCATGAAATTAAATACGTTTACAGAGCAGGAATAAACACTTGAGAATATCAATGCATGATGCAAATCAAAGAAATATCCCTAATAATTATAGGTTCACAAAGAGCTCAAATGAATACACGCTGTTTAAAAGAATTATGAATGCATGTATTATAGTTATATACATTTTTGGCTACTTGTAATTAATTAATATAATAATTATATGAATATATTATTTTAATTAAAGGTAATTATAATTATATATATAAATAATTAGCACCCAAAGATTAGCAATTTTGTGTCTATTACTTTAAACTGCTTTAATTTGGAATGAGATATACAGGGGGTGTGGCTTTATTGCATCTTAGCTTGCAGCTGATTGGTCCAGTTTGGGTTTACAATCTCTAACCCAGAATAAAACCTGCTTCAGAGCACGGCTGCGTTCAGCCCCGACAAAACGTTTTTAAACGGAAACTGAGCTGTGTTGAACACCCTGTTCTGATGACACAAGAGTTGCAACTATGGCAGCTGAGAAGGCCATTCTTTGTGTTCTTTTTGAAGAATTTTCGGAGCCAGAAGAAATCGGTATAAATATGTGTTTAATACTGCAAAACACTCTCGATGCAATCAATGCCCTTGCTGTCCAGAATAAAAGTTTCCCTATCCCATTTAATTAACTATCTCCTGGTAATCAATTCTAATTTAAATTATTTCTAGTTCCTACTTTTTTAATTTATACCTTTGTGTATGAAGTTTGGTATATAAATAAACTTGCCTTGCAATGAAGATAAAAATATAAACAACTACAACATCATGATTTTTACTATAAAACTTAAGACAATTATTTCTTCTAATATCTTCAATTGTTGCGTATACCGAGCTACAGCGGACACATTTGTAACTTCACTTGGACCCATTGTGCGAGCGGTCTCTTTAACACCGTGTGGTTTATATCCATGTTGCTGCTGATTGGGCTGAGATATTTGACACACCCACCAAACGAGAGAAAACACTTCTCAAACCCCGTTGCACACCGTTTCCAGGAAACATGACGTTCACGGTTTGAGCGTTGAACGTGCCCCAGGTTAGCTGTGTAGTTTAAGTTACCATTGTGATGAAAAAAACTATTGTGGCGAGACATGGGTTGAGCGAGACCGGTGCGTGGATTGAAAATGAGCGTCACCTGCGAGGCACACCGAGACTTGTCTTGAGTCCTCCAAAAATGAAAATTAGCCCCTGATTTACTCACCCTCAAGTCATCCTAGGTGTATATGACATTCTTCCTTCAGACGAATACAATCGGAGTTATATTACAAAATTCCAGGCTAATCCAAGCATTAGAATTGCATTAATAGTGGCTCTGTTTTTGAAGTCTGTAAAAAGTGCATCTGTCCGTCAAATAACGTGCTCCACACGGCTCCAGTGTGTTTATAAAGGCCTTCTGAAGCGAATCGACGCGTTTGTGTAAGAAAAATATCCATATTTAAAACTTTATCGCCGCCTTCCGTGGAAAAGTGTTGAATGTTGGAAGTAAAACTCAAGATGAGTACGTGACGTCATGGCGAGGCTTCCCTGGTCGCATTTTGTAATATAATTCCGATTGTATTCGTCTGAAAGAAGAATGTCATATACACCTAGAGGGTGACACGGGAGTGGATTTTTAACCCTCTCCCATTCCACTCCCACAAAAACGGGAAAATTCCCGCCCCGTCCCAATACCAGAAGAATGACTCCCGTTCCCTCCCACTCCCGTGATGTGTTTTTTTATAGCATGCCCAGTTGAATAAAAACGTGCCAAAATGTCTTTCAATTCAAATTAATAACGATGCACACATTAAATTCCACGTAAATCATATGCAAACACACACACACACACACATACATACACACACACACACACACACACACACACACACACACACATACATACACACACACGCACGTGTGCAGTAAATGTCTTGGCTTATGCCATTTTCACGCCTTCTTTTGGTTACTTCAGACTGCCCTAAAATGGCGGTGACCAAATTTTGATGATGATTTTTGCGGCTACAAAGTGCATGTGGAAGCCTCCTTTCTCTTATATTATTGGTGGTTGGCATTGGCCACCAACTGTTACGGGGTGTGGAGCACTTAATCAGCCACACTAAATGAAACAGAAGAGCATAAAGAGACCAGGCAACTTGAACTGAGTTCAAAATTAAAACATGTAGTTAATTTATATAAGCAGCATATTTGTATAGAGGGTATCATAGTGTTTTTACGATTCCCGGTCCTGCCCACTCCAGGTAAAAAAAAAAAATCTGCTCCCGTCCCAATCACGTGATTAATAATGATTTTATTTCCCATCCCACGGGACTCCCGCGGGATTCCTGAAAAAATGTCAGCCTCTAATATACACCTAGGATGAATTGAGGGTGAGTAAATCATGGGGTAATTTTAATTTTTGGACTAACCCTTTAACGACGGAAACATGCTTGATCTCTGCATACCTACCAATTATATTGTACTTGCTATAGAAATATATCTATTGAGTGAATATTGTGTGAAATATCTACCCCAGAGAGCCTAGACACAACTCTCAAAGACAACCAGAAGAAGTCTAAACGAAAGGGAAGAAACAAGCAAGAGATTGCGACTGTGTGTCAGGCCGAGCCGGAGCCAGTGAAAACTCCCATTGACTTAATGAAGGTATGTCACCTCATTTAAATACATAACACTCTTGAAATAGGTGGGAAGATTTACAATGGGATTTACTTGCTGTCATCAGGCACAGGAGAACAGCGGCTCCAGCTCGGTGAAGAAGAAGAGCAAGTTTGTGAATCTGTATGCTAAAGAGGGTCGAGATAAGCTGGCTATTCTGCTGCCTGGCCGTCAGTCCTGTGAGTGTCTGGCTCAGAAACACAGACTCGTCAACAACTGTCTGAGCTGTGGCCGTATCGTGTGTGAGCAGGAGGGCTCCGGCCCCTGTTTGTTCTGCGGCAGTCTGGTGAGCCGCTCCTCTCACTCATCAGCACTGTCTGTGTTAGTGACCGCACATTTTGATTTCGTTTGTCATATTATAGCCACCTGAATTGTTTTTAGTTTTAGTCGACTAAATATCATAAGATTTTATAAATCTACAGTAGATTAAGTCTCCTAAAATCTACTGAGTTTAGTTCAGTATTAATGCATTAATTGAGCATTTAAGACTGTTACATAAATACTTGACACATTTTTGACATAATTGTGCTTTTGACCATTCAAGCGTTAAAAATACACGAAAGAACTCAATTCGCTTTTTTGGTTTGTTTTTTAAAAACATCTATGTATTTTTTATATATCTTGTATTTCTGTTTTAGTTAGTATATCAGGTTAAGCTAAAGATTCAGATAAGTTTATTTATTTTTTCAGCAAAATTTTAACAGGGCTCTAAAGTGCGACTAATTTGGTCGCACATGCGCCCAAAATTTGTAAGGCCTAAAATATTTCCTAGGTCGCACCGGTGCACCTAACGTCATTGCATCCGCTCATCTGCCTCCACGAACAAAGCATTTTTTTCTCCTTTTACGGAACTCACACACTCATGGTTGGATCATGTCGTGGTCTAAACCAATCAGAGACAGAGATGGGGTGGGACTTTGCCTCTGATTGGCTGTGGTCCAGAGTCCAGATATTCCTGCTCCGTGCCGTGTGATTTGAAATTGCTACTTGAGCCGCATTAGAGAGTCAAACAGCATCAGCAAACTAAACGCAACGTTTTTGAGTCAATTTTAGTGTGTGTGTGTGTGTGTGTGTGTGTGTGTGTGTGTGTGTGTGTGTGTGTGTGTGTGTGTGTGTGTGTGTGTGTGTGTGTGTGTGTGTGTGTGATGTGTGATGTGTGTGTGTGTGTCGTAAAAGTGTGTGTGTGCGTGTGTGTGTGTGTGTGTGTGTGTGATGTGTGATGTGTGATGTGTGTGTGTGTGTGTGTGTGTGTGTGTGTGTGTGTGTGTGTGTGTGTGTGTGTGTGTGAGAGCGCGCCTTTGAACGCGCTGCAACATTTCCCTCAGATGCGGTAATGCTTAACGTTAACCCAGTCATTACTGTGGCTTTGCATTGTTATAGTATACTCCAAATATAATCTCTTTGAGAATGATATTTGCTGAAATAACTACTGTCCTACTTTAAACGCTAACGTTTAGTATCATTGTTAATTTGTTGTGCCTGCTGCAATGTTACTTTCTGGCTCTTTGAAAAAATTTCACCACTTTTAATCCTGTGGTGATCTACCCGTAATAATTCATAATTTCATTAAAGCATTTGTTCCAGCTGGTGCAATTTTATTAAAGCTACACTGTGTGATATTTTCCCCCATCTAGCGGTGAAAAGGTATATGACCATCCAGTGAATATTAGTTTCTGTTCCTCTCAATTCCGATTTCGTTTTAACTCCTACGGTGGCTGATTTAGTCCAAGATTAATATGGCTTCCAGTTCGATCAAGTGGTGAGGTTACTTTAGAAAACTATTATAATTTTGCAGTTCTTTAATTTGTCAGTTAACATGTAGGTTATGACATCTATGTAAAATGAATAATAGTTTTACCTTTCGTGATTTTTACCATTTCATTGCTAACATCAGCGATCAGGTTCCCAGACGAATGCAAGCTAATCTTAGTAAAGTAACTTTTATCGGTGCTATCGTTATTCTGTATATTGTACGACATCACTAGCGTAAGGCAAAGTTTACATTGTAGGCTATATCAGTCTCAAGCAATCCCCCTCTTCACATTCGACACAGTGCCATCGAGTGTTAAAACGCCAAAGGCGAAGCTTGAATTTACGGGTATGTCCCTCTTTGGCTACTGTACTTTCAAGATGGAGGGGCAACATGGCGACGCGCATTCGAACCCCTCACCCGTATGTATTTCCAATGGCATATTATACACTTACGAGAATACTTTATTACTTGAAAGAAGTAAATATACATTAATGAGCACATATATTTTTGAAAGAACTAAGTGTTTTTAGCTAAGAATAAACAAAAAAAGTTACACAGTGTAGCTTTAAGAAATATAAAAACTATAGTCTACCGTAGCCTACAATATCCCTCAGTAACATTTCCACATAATTATGACAATCGTCAAAGCGGCAGAGGATAATCCGTATTTTTATTTATTATGATTTGTATTTCATTGTTTTTATTTCATTTTCTTTTTTATATTAATTTATAACACTTAGTTAAAACTGTAGTTTGAAGTAGTAGGCTAATCATTGTCAAAGCATTGTTTTCCTTGATTTCAATTAACTGCATATATTTAAAAAAGTTAGTCTGGAGCCCTGTTTAATGAATATTTTTAAGGGTTTAACTATTATAACCCTGATACTTTATTGAATAATGTGTCAAATACTGATCTTAGTCTTTCCTTCTGACTGTGAATTAAAAGGGAATGAATTTAAGTACAGTTTATCCTTTAACCAAAAGCGAATATTTAATGCGTGACTTAATTATAAACAAGCTCGAAATACACCGGGACTCTTATTTTGAAATGCCGTACTTTTTTTTTTTTCAAAGAACAATAACTATGTCACAGGAAACAGTATAACAAGAAAAAGAAAATGAGAAGAAGAAAAAAAAATTTAAAAGAAAAAAGAAATGCCGTATTATTGCAGTTGCAGCTGCTCATTCACGTTCAGATGAGGGAGATAAAATATGCATTGTTAAAACCGTCTAAAACATATTAATATATAAACATCGTATCATTGTTCCTCAGCATTAGTTCATAAATGTTTGTTATTCATTGATTGAGCCGCTCTGAAGCGCTGTCGCGTGAGCCTGTAGAAGCTCAACGTGAAAATATTCTCATTACCATTCAAATATTTTACTTTTTAGTACTTTTGTAATTTCTTGCAGATTAATTGTTCACCACAACCACAAGACTAGTGATGTGTGCTAACAATATAGACAGGGTCCATTTTGATTGTGTGCAGTTTTTATATTACTGGGATGCACTCCAAAAAATATTATTCTTAAAAATGTTCTTTCAATCAAGGAACTTTGCTGCCGTCCCATGGGTGCAGCGGTGCAATGATATTACACAGCGCCTGAAAATAGTCCCCAGCACACTCTCTGTGTAAGCAGGTTGTCACGTTGGCTATGTTGACTAAAGTTAGCCTATTTTCAGGCGCTGAGTAATATTGCACCGCTGCACCTATGGGACGGCAGCAAAGTTCCTTGATTATTAATAGGGCTGTAATCAACCAAAGAAAATCTTGGTCGACTAAAGTCCTGAAATTTTCAACTAAAAATCGACAAAAAAAAAACATTACATTAATTAGCTGCGCACTGTGCGCAGAGCTTGGTAGCCTTGCTGTCTGCCTAAATGAATTACAAATAAACATAAAATACTAGTAGGCTATTTGCAGTTTATTAAATGGTTTTTGACCTGATTATTTTGCGCTGAAATGAGTCTGACACACGAGTCTGTCGGCTCTGATGGCTCTTGCATCACGTTCCCCTGTGCAATATCACAGCCTATGATTTCCCAAAATATAGTACTATGTTGTCAACTAGTGATATCGTCACAAGAACTTTTGAGGAATATGCAACATAATTTAGACAATTGTTTTTGTCATAATGTAATATAATAACTGACAGACACTATAATTTCAGCTCATCATAGGAGCGCTTAGACACGAATAGACTATTAACTTAAAGCTTTTACCCTTAAACACAAAAGGCACGTCCACTTTAATAAAAAAGGAATACTTATTAAACAAGCCAGATCAAGAGCAGAAACAAAACTGCATAACTGAAAAATAGAGCATAGGCTTAAAACTAATACTAACAGTGGAGACAGCACATCGCGATCGATCATAGGCTCCAAATAAAAAATAAAATAATAAAGTGCCCAAATCCAATAAATAATAAACAGATGGGGCAACCTAACGCAGACAAGTTAGCTTACCGTTTTTAAGTGATATGATATGTTTGTTGTCGAGCTGTGATATGCAAACTGTTGCTTGCAAATTTGGCATTCAACATTTTTCCCCATTTTCTATTTTTTTAAAAATGCTCCCACACTGCCGATGTCTTTATTGACATGATAGAAGAGGACTGACTAGGAAAACGCTCTCACAATTAAATAAATAATATACAGCAAAGTAGCTTCAATCTGTCTCTCTTCTCCAATGGGTTGGGCTAATCCAAAAGAAGTGAAAACAAGGGGGGTGTTCTGAAGACAGACAGTTACCTGTGAAACAGGTGCTCTGAAAACACCCCCGTTAGCAGTTTCCACCTGATGAAATGAACGCGGCAAAAAAAATCAAACAATCAGAATTTTGGTTGAGCCAGAACGTATCGACTAATAATCGACTGGGAGATTACAGCCCTAATTATTACACAGGAATGAGAGTGTAGTTCCTAGCCATATCTGTCTAGAAAATCACAACTTTTCATTTTCCGGCGGAAGTACACGATGTAACCATACACATCACAACATTTAAATAGGAAATAGTTGGCGTTGTTTTGAGACCGTGTGTATGGACTTATCTAACTCTGGTGATATGGTGAATGAGCTAAAGTCCCAAAAAGTCAACCACTATTCTGTCTCTTGTCTAATCTTATGCAAATTTGATTATGACAGTGTTGACCAACATCTTTCTCTCATAATTCAGGTCTGTACGAATGAGGAGCAAGAGATACTGCAGCGAGACTCCAACAAAAGTCAGAAACTCCGTAAAAAACTCATGGGAGGTGAGACATGAAGTGATTGTAAAGTACATGTTTTCCTTTGACTTGTAGCATTTGCATGACAAGCTTTGTTTTCTGTGTTATCCCAGAGGGAACTGAACGGGACTATCTTCCCCACCAAGAGGCCAGGATGAAGGCCGGTCTGGAAAAAGCCGTAAAGCACAAAGACAAACTCCTGGAGTTTGACAAGAACAGGTCTGCCTAATACCCTGAATACCCTGCCAGGGTTAGATTAATATCAGCCTCAGAATTGCCCACTGATCATCTAAAGACTTTTAATCAATTTGACCTCTTCCTCTTTCTTTTAGTGTTAAGAGAACGCAAGTCTTGGATGATGAATCCGATTATTTTGCAACGGATTCCAACCAGTGGCTTTCTCCAGGTGAGAGGGAGGCGTTACGCAAGCGAGATGAGGAGCTCCGGGAGCTTCGACACGCCTCCCGCAAGGACCGCAAGATCACACTCGACTTTGCAGGGAGACGAGTCCTGGATGAAGGGGAGAATCTGAGTCCGTACTACCAGAAGTAGGAAGCCATCTTCATAATTAGTGGTTTTCATCTACTTTATTTTTGTTTAATTTAATGCTGGGTTAAGATTACATAATATCCGCCCTGATTTTGGCGCGATCTGTTTGACGTAGAATGACGTAGAAAAGTGGACGACAACCAATGTTCCTGCAATGCTTCACGACGTCCCAACAAAAAGACTAGCACACTAGACTTCTCCACGTGAACGCATGAACTTCGTCTCCAGAGCCGCTCTGAGCGTCACTTCATGAACATTTCACCGTTTCATTTGAGAAAAACTACTATCATATCATAAGCACAGAAACGTAAAGCTCTTCAAGGCAATTCTTCAAAATAAAAGTTTGGTTTAACTTGAAGAATTTATGACAGAAATATACTACTGTTATACAGTAGAATTTAGTCTCAATAATACTAACAGTAGGTGCGTTTACACAGAGCACTGTAATCGGTTTAAAAGTCCAATCCGAATGAAAATGGTCCATATAAACACCTCAATCGAATAAAAATGGCCAAACCGAATGAAATTGTAATTGGTTTGAGAGTGGTGGGATAAACCTTTTCATGAACCGATCAAACGAAAAATTCCAGCATGTTAACGACCTGACCCGATTACTGTGAGTGTAGGTCCTTCTGTGACGCCATGTACAGCGCACGCCACGCTCACACCAGGATATAATGCTGACAGGAGAGGAAAGTTATTATTTTTAGTGTTTAGTTATTATTGTTAAACTTTTTATTTCGTAACAAGTTATGAAGATAATGTTGGAATAATGACTGGCTACACCATCTCATCTTGACTGCGTTAACTGCGCCAATCACAACTGACTGGGTCACCTGACCAATCACAACTGACTGGGTCACCTGACCAATCACAACTGACTGGGTCACCTGACCAATCACAACCGACTGGGTCACCTGACCTATCACAACCGACTGGGTCATCTGACCAATCACAACCGACTGGGTCACCTGAGCTGACCGCTCACAACTGACTGGGTCACCTGACCAATCACAGCTGACTGGGTCACCTGACCAATCACAGCTGACTGGGTCACCTGACCAATCACAACCGACTGGGTCATCTGACCAATCACAACCGACTGGGTCACCTGACCTATCACAACCGCTGGGTCACCTGACCGCTCACAACTGACTGGGTCACCTGACCAATCACAACCGACTGGGTCACCTGACCAATCACAACCGACTGGGTCACCTGACCAATCACAACCGACTGGGTCACCTGACCAATCACCTGACCTATCACAACCGACTGGGTCACCTGACCAATCACAACCGACTGGGTCACCTGACCAATCACCTGACCAATCACAACCGACTGGGTCACCTGACCAATCACAACCGACTGGGTCACCTGACCAATCACCTGACCTATCACAACCGACTGGGTCACCTGACCAATCACAACTGACCTGTTGAACCTGTCAAATGCCATAATAGGGGCACTTTAATTTTAACAGTAAAGCTCTGTTGCTTTTATGAATTCAATTAATTAGACATGCTTTTTGATTACTAAAATGTTATTTAAACATTTAATTTGAGTCCAAAAATGTTTAAAATTAAAATGGAAAAAAATGGAATTTAGGAAAAAAGAAAAGGATTTCATAGGCCCCCTATGTACAGGAGTACATAGTAAAGCACTATATGAATGTCTGATTCATTCATTCAGTCAATTCGACAGGACTTGAAGGCTACATTAATTGCAATCCGTGTTTGGCACAGTATGATATGAATCTTTTCTTTTTTTGTTGCAAAAGGTTTGATGAGACAGTCAAGGACATCCACACTGGCTCTTTTGGTCAGAAATCAAAGCATTCTGTTTCCACTGATCGACAGCACCTCAGACAGCTTGTCAACCCCAACATTGTACAGGCCGCGCCAGAGGTGAGTGCTTCTGAAGGTCTTATATTTATATCATAAAAGAATCATAACTGAAAGGAAGTTAATACAAGTTGTATTTGAGTTGCATCAGTGTACATGTCTATTCATTTATGTGTGTTTCTGTCAGTGGGTTGACGTGGCCTGTAGCGACTCCTCACGTAAGTCTTCATCAAAGACTGTGAGCAGTACTCAGAAAAGTGAGCGCAGCCGACTCAGACTGCAGGACAAAGAGCTGCAGGAGATCTCAGATGGAGGCTGGTGTCTCAGCATGCATCAGCCATGGGCTTCACTGCTTGTTAAGGGCATAAAAAGGTACAGTTCACTTGAAGACGCCATGAAAACATAAATTACATCACTCCCTGCTCAGGGGGTGCAGACAATAGTCTCTAAAATGGGTATATTCTGCCCCCTAAATTATAAATACCACCTGCGTCTAGCAATAGCGAGTAGCAATTAGTTTTGAGATGTTATGTAAACTAAGGATGCACCAATAAAACTGAACGATAGCTATAAGTCAGTAATTATTTTCACAATATGGCTTTTGAGTAAGCAAATGTCAAGTATATAAAAAAATTATACTAGTGGCACCTAGCGGAGTTACAAAAATCTTGCAAACACTCCTTTTCTGCATCGTGCCTCTCCCAACTCAAACAATCACAACACTGGACACTTCAAAGTAAACATTATGCCCCAAACCCCGGCCTTCTACAGTAGCCACGCCCCAAACCCGGCCTTCTACAGTAGCCACGCCCCAAACCCCAGCCTTCTACAGTAGCCACGCCCCAAACCCCGGCCTTCTACAGTAGCCACGCCCAAACCCCAGCCTTCTACAGTAGCCACGCCCCAAACCCCAGCCTTCTACAGTAGCCACGCCCCAAACCCCCGGCCTTCTACAGTAGCCACGCCCCAAACCCCGGCCTTCTACAGTAGCCACGCCCAAACCCCGGCCTTCTACAGTAGCCATGCCCCAAACCCCGGCCTTCTACAGTAGCCATGCCCCAAACCCCGGCCTTCTACAGTAGCCATGCCCCAAACCCCGGCCTTCTACAGTAGCCATGCCCCAAACCCCGGCCTTCTACAGTAGCCATGCCCCAAACCCCGGCCTTCTAC
Organism: Gobiocypris rarus; assembly: GCA_023029165.1. NCBI lineage: Eukaryota > Metazoa > Chordata > Actinopteri > Cypriniformes > Gobionidae > Gobiocypris > Gobiocypris rarus. Next base: position 3,265,948 of record CM040912.1, read on the forward strand.
AGTAGCCACGCCCCAAACCCCCGGCCTTCTACAGGAGCCACGCCCCAAACCCCCGGCCTTCTACAGTAGCCACGCCCCAAACTCCCCGCCTTCTACAGGAGCCACGCCCCAAACTCTCAGTCTACTACAGTAGCCACGCCCCAAATCCCCTGCCTTCTTCAGCAGCCACGGCCCAAACTCTTTGCCTTCTATGATAGCCTGGCCCTAAACTCTGCTTTGCTACAGTAGCCATGCCCCAAGCTCTTCTCCTGCTACAGTAGCCACGCCCCAAACTCCTCCCCTGCTACGATAGCCACGCCCTAAACTCGTCTCCTGCTATGGTAGCTGTGCCCCAATTTTTTCGCCTGCTATGGTAGCCACACCTCAAACTCTTCGCCTGCTACACTAGCCACGCCCAAACCCCTGCCTTCTACAGTAGCCATGCCCCAAACCACAATTCTCCCAGGCTGTAAACATGTTTTTTTTTCTGCTATTAAGTTGGGCATTTTAACATGGAGCTCAATGAGATTCTGCTCCCTTCTGGAGCGAAGCCTAAGTATTATTAGTGTGATTATTCAAAGCGTTTTAGAAGGTTAATTCTTATATGTATAGTGTATTAATAGCAGGAGAGGCAGAACATAGTGAGCACCGGGAGATTCTGTATAAGAGATCCAACAAATGTCTGCGTTTAAAACCCCCAAACTCTTCGCCTGCTACACTAGCCACGCCCCAAACTCTTCGCCTTCTACACTAGCCACGCCCCAAACTCTTCCGCCTGCTACACTAGCCACGCCCCAAACTCTTCGCCTGCTACACTAGCCACGCCCCAAACTCTTGCTATTGGTTAAGCTGGGAAGTGATTGACAGATCTGAGTGGACCACTATCAATGTTTAGAGGGTGCCTGGGAGACTCAATCTTTACAATTTTGAGGGAGATAAACACATGAATAGCATATAAACAGGTATTTAACATAAATTGAACATATTTTACCTCTAAATATATCACTTATATTGGTCGATAACTGCATGTGGCACCAATATTGTGCACTAATAATGTAAAATAAAGGACACAGACTGAAGAAAAACTTGAGCCTTTGAGATGCCCCATTCCCACTTCCTTTTCAGTGAAGTACATAATGGGAAGAAAATAGCCACCATTTAATGGATCCATTAATGGCATCTTTTCATTACTGATTTGTAGAGCTTTGTTTGTTTATATAGCTCATCTGAACCCCATTTTCTCTGTTTCTACAGGGTTGAAGGCAGAACGTGGCGTCCCATAGAGGCGCCTGTGGATCGCTGCTGCTGCTACAGTAGCCATGCCCCACCCTCAAGAGATCTACAGTAGAGGCCATGTACCGCCAGGTTTACAAAGATGGTACGCCTTTACAGATATATAACCGTAATACTAAATGTCTGCAGAATGTTGTGTCTTTGTCATTTCACCTAACATAGTTATTTTGCTGCCCAGAGCCCCCAGTTTCCACGGAGTATCCCACAGGCTGTCTATTGAGCGCCCCAAATTGTCTCTCACAGGAGCAGTTCAGGGAACAGGTCAGTGGCTTTGGTGTCCCTGTTGGTATTTAAACCATTACTCTTCTCAGAGGTTGTTTTTGTAAACGTGCCTGACATCTTGTGCTTGAATCATTAACATCACACGATGCACAAAGCCAACCCATAACTTTGCTGATTTTCACCAGCTTTGTATTGTTACAGTGACAGTATATTTAAATGAACCCCAGATATCCCTGTTTACAGCTAAGACAGCAGACAAACAGCAATCCACCTGTCACTCAAATGTGGCCACGCCCTTAAAAATGCAGAACTTTAAGGCTTTATATAATGTAAACGTATGAATTAATAAAAAATTAATCCACGTTTAGACCCAAACAACAATTTGTCCCAGGCTGTAAACATGTTTTTTTTTCTGCTATTAAGTTGGGCATTTTAACATGGAGCTCAATGAGATTCTGCTCCCTTCTGGAGCGAAGCCTAAGTATTATTAGTGTGATTATTCAAAGCGTTTTAGAAGGTTAATTCTTATATGTATAGTGTATTAATAGCAGGAGAGGCAGAACATAGGGAGAGTCTGTATAAGAGATCCAACAAATGTCTGCATTTAAAAGCTTAGCCACGCCTTACTCTGTGCTGAGGAAAAGATTTCAAAGCCATTACTACATTAAACTACTATCGTTGAATATAATATATAATTAATGCAATGGGGAACATTTAGGTCCTGATTAAGCCTGGATGCCAGCCGAACAACATTTGAAGTTGGAGATCAATGTTTAGAGGGTGCCTGGGAGGAATGTATATAAGACCAGGGCTGTTAGGACCAGTCAAAAGATCTGAGTGTGAACACTATCAATGTTTAGAGGGTGCCTGGGAGACTCAATCTTTACAATTTTGAGGGAGATAAACACATGAATAGCATATAAACAGGTATTTAACATAAATTGAACATATTTTACCTCTAAATATATCACTTATATTGGTCGATAACTGCATGTGGCACCAATATTGTGCACTAATAATGTAAAATAAAGGACACAGACTGAAGAAAAACTTGAGCCCTTTGAGATGCCCCATTCCCACTTCCTTTTCAGTGAAGTACATAATGGGGAAGAAAATAGCTTTTTTTTCAAACCATTTAATGGGATCCATTAATGGCATCTTTTCATTACTGATTTGTAGAGCTTTGTTTGTTTATATAGCTCATCTGAACGTTTCCCATTTTCTCTGTTTCTTTTGTGTAGGGTTGAAGGCAGAACGTGGTACTCGTCCCATAGAGGGCGCCTGTGGATCGCTGCTGCTGCTAAAGGAGCCACTCCTCAAGAGATCGCAGGGGTAGAGGCCATGTACCGCCAGGTTTACAAAGATGGTACGTTTACAGATATATAACCGTAATACTAAATGTCTGCAGAATGTTGTGTCTTTGTCATTTCACCTAACATAGTTATTTTGCTGCCCAGAGCCCCGGTTTCCTACGGAGTATCCCACAGGCTGTCTATTGGGCTGTGTGAACGTCACAGATTGTCTCTCACAGGAGCAGTTCAGGGAACAGGTCAGTGGCTTTTGGTGTCCCTGTTGGTATTTAAACCATTACTCTTCTCAGAGGTTGTTTTTGTAAACGTGCCTGACATCTTGTGCTTGAATCATTAACATCACACGCATGCGACAAAGCAACCCATAACTTTGCTGATTTTCGACCAGCTTTGTATTGTTACAGTGACGGAAGTATATTTAAATGAACAATGTGCACCCAGATATCCCTGTTTATTTGTCAGCTAGGTTTTTAAATGAAGGCTCCTTTCTGACAAGTTCACCCAAAAATCGTATCATCATTTACTCACCTTCATATTGTCCCAAATATTTTGAAGAATGTTGGTAACCAGACAGTTGCACTATCACTTTAATCTGAATTCTAAGTAGGGATGTGCCCAAAGCCGAATACTATGTTTGGAAAGGAAATTATGCATTCTACGGAGCCCCTAAAAGGATGAGATTGTAAGGATTTCAATTAGGGTTGTAAGGATACATCGTTATATTGTGATATCTCGATTTATAAATTGTGACTATACTGTATGTATCGTTAATATAAACTATATCCGCTGCTGCCACTCCTTGAGGTGAGAGGCAGACTGTGAAAAAATATGGACGTAGTGTCTGTGACGTCACCCGTAGGATTCTGAAGAGCAGTTTTGAAGCGTAAAGTAGGGTCGAGCTGGCCGTCATCATCTTGGCAGCGCGTCACCATGGGTCACTCCCGGATAACAGAAAATGGGCAAAGAGGCGGGACGTGGGCGGAGCTGAGGTGACGTGATGACTAACAGACAGCAGACAAACAGCAATCCACCTGTCACTCAAAGTGACCACGCCCTTAATTATGCAGAACTTTAAGGCTTTATATAATGTAAACGAATGAGTTATAAAAAAATTCACCCCACTCACAGTCGTCATGAAGGGCAAATTAGCCGTTTAGACCAAAACTAGAATTTGTCCCAGACTGTAAACATGTTTTATTCTGCTATTATGTTGGGCATTTTAACATGGAGCTCAATGAGATTCTGCTCCCTTCTGGAGCCTAAGTATTAGTAGTGTGATTATTCATAGCGTTTTAGAAGGTTAATTCTTATATGTATAGTGTATTAATAGCAGGAGAGGCAGAACATAGTGAGCACCGGGAGAGTCTGTATAAGAGATCCAACAAATGTCTGCATTTAAAAGCTTGAGGACTGTGTGAGGAAAAGATTTCAGTGCCATTACTACATTAAACTACTATATTTAATGTTGAATATAATATATAATAATGCAATGGGGAAACATTTGTGGGTCCTGATTAGCCTGGATGCCAGCCGAACAACATTTGAAGTTGGGAAGTTCGGTCTGAACTTGATCTGTTGTGGAGTAACTATGCTCGAACCAGGGCTGTTCGGACCAATCAAACTGATTCCTTACAGTGAAAATCCCTCTATTACAAGTCACCAATTCCAATATGACTTGAGTAAAAGTCTTAGGGTATCTGATTTTAACAGTGCTTAAGTATTTTACTCATATTGAATATAGGCTCAGCGATGCACTACTCCTCAACACCTGAGAGACATGGAGGAATTATTGATTTGTAAGATGAGAAATCATGTTTCTTTTCTAAAATCAAAATAAAACTGAACACCTCAATATTGCAATAAATCGGTCGACACAACAGCCTCTTAAACATCTACAAAGTCTCAGTTCAGCTCAAGTGCACAAAAAGGTCACAAGTAAACCAATATCCTTCAAAAAGGTCTCATCAATATAGCGGATAAATAAAATAATGTTAAGAAAATTAATGTAAAGTAGCCCTGTTAATGTATAGTCCCTTCAATGCCCTCTTTATAGCAGAAACTGTGCGAACTGTAATGTGTAACTGCATTACTCAACACAAATGTATTGGAGTAAAAAAATACATTTACTTATTCATAAGTAAACTTGGCACAAAAAGCAAAAGATATACTCAAATTACCCCATGATTTACTTACCCTCACCCCACCCGTTTACTTTATTACATGTTAAATATGGATATTTTTCTTACACAAACCCATCGATTTGCTTCAGAAGGCCTTTATTAACCCCCTGGAGTCGTGTGGAGCACTTTTATAATGGATGGATGCACTTTCTTGGTCTTCAAATTTTGGGCTCCCGTTCACTGGCATTATAAAGCTTGGATTAGCCAAGACATTTTTAAAATAACTCTGATTGTGTTCGTCTGATAAAAGAAAGTCATTAACACTTAGGATCACTTGAGGGAGAGTAAATCATGGGATAGTTTTAATTTTTGGGTGAATCATCCCTTTAAATAAGGTAAAATGTTTGAAATGTTATAATGTTAGTGGATCATGAACTGCACATGCGGTTACACTGGGAGGAGAACTTAATGCTTTCACTAAAAATCCCTTGTTTTAAAAAAATACGACTACTATAAAATTAAGTGGGGCAAAAAGAGGAAGTAGTTCTTAGAATCTGAGAACTTGGTTTAATATTTATTTGGCATCAGTGACATTCGGAAATGTTTAAGTGACTTTAGTGTCCAAATATGTTTTCGGGCCACTGTGTATGTGCATCAGATGGAGGTCTTAATGCATCTTCCTAAAACGGCAAGATGTGACAAGTTAAAAATAGTTTGGGTCTCAAGACCTCTGCATTCTGATCCGTTTCACTGCGCTCGGTCTAGCTGTTTTTAAATTGAATCACATCTCCTGTGTGTACACACCCTTAGGCTTTACATAAAGCAACATGATTTAGAAGCCATTAAAAACAGATCAGATTGTATGAGTCACACTCGAAGCTGTAGAGTAGCCGATATACCCACAACTGTGACCGCACTTCAGTTCAGTTCTATTCTCTGTTTTGGCTCGCCACATGACGTATAATAAAAAATCTGGGTGCCTGAAAAAAACTGTTGGGAAACACTGAGAGCTATCCAAGTTTTTTTTTTTGTCTTGATGAATTTAAATGCATTCATAATAGTGGTATTTTATTAACCCTAATGGGGTGTTTCGGGTCTATATGACCTCAATTGACTACTTCCCTTCATCTCATTTGCATAAAATTGTGTTATTTTTTTCTGCATTATCTTTATACACACGCACACACATATACACACACACACACACACACACACACACACACACACACACACACACACACACACACACACACACACACACACACACAAAACTGGGTTTGTATCGGTTGTTCTAAAGGTATGTTAAAAAAGTCACTCTGGGTGTTTGTGGTCAAAATGAATTTTAACTAAAGCATAAATCAGAAAATTTCCACTCATAAATGAAGGCCTAGAGCACAAATGCAATGTGGATCAAACATGATCTCACACACACACACACACACACACACACACACACACACACAGAGGTGTGTGTGTTCACTCCTCACTCCTGTTTATATTTTCTTATTGCTAATTTTATTTTTTATTTACTTTTTTAATTTTATTTCTTATTCTGAAGTAAATTATTTTCTACATTTGGATTATTGAAATATGTGATTTAAATAAAGTCTTGTCTTATAATGGCAACTTATGTGGCATTTTTGCTATTAAAATAAGACAAAAAATTCTTAAATACTGATTGATTGTATTTTATAATGTTTATATATATACATCACAGAAGATGTTATAAGAGCTGTTGGCCTTATCCAGAATTTTTTTTTAAAGGAACACTGTTTTTAGAAATAGTGCTTATTTAACTTCTTTCCTACATTTAGATATGTGGGCAAATGCATTTTTGTCTCAGTGCATGCATTGTGTTAGTTTGGCAGGGTCGCTGCTAGCTTAGCTTAGCATAATGAATGGAATCCTATGTTGCCAGCTAGCATGTCCCGAGTAAAAGTGATCCAAAAAACCCCCACCTGATTACTTCTTGTGGCCTGCGTATTCACAACGAGTACAAATAGTGATGCAGATTAAGACTAGGCGATTTCCTAGGCAGATATTGACTTGGGACTATATTATGGGGAAGCACAGGCGAAGCAATGCTACTTGGGCGCAGAGATATCCCACAGCTAACGGTATGTTGACGGGGATTTCATGTGTTGCGGATATATTTAGTTCTCATGTCACAAGTAAAAGTATCAAGGTTTACTGAGTTTTACACAATTCTTTTGTAGTGTGGTTTTTGGTGAAGTGTACTAAAATAAATATCATCACCTGTGTACATTAGCCCAGTTCTTCTCGATGCTTTTTTCTGACGGTTTATTGAACAATTACTCCGAGTCGCTCTCTGTCGTTTCTAAGAATAGCACAGCGGCGAGCACGGAGGAGCCAGGCCAAAGTATAAACAAGGCTAGCGCGCCCACGCGCAAAGCAGACAGCCACGCCTCTTCTACTGCGAATATTAATTTTTTGGCCCCACTTTAAATTAGGTGGCCTTAACTACTATGTACTTACATAAAAAAATAAGTACAATGTACTTACTGTGTTCATATTGTGTTGCAAAACACCTTTTCTGATATTGAGGTGGGATATGGGTAAAGTTAGGGACAGGTGTGGTGGGATGGGTTAGTTTAAGGGTAGGGTTAGGGACAGGTGTGGTGGGATGGGTTAGTTTAAGGGTAGGGTTAGGGACAGGTGTGGTGGGATGGGTAAGTTTAAGGGTAGGGTTAGGGACAGGTGTGGTGGGATGGGTAAGTTTAAGGGTAGGGTTAGGGACAGGTGTGGTGGGATGGGGGTTTAAGGGTAGGGTTAGGGACAGGTGTGGTGGGATGGGTAAGTTTAAGGGTAGGGTTAGGGACAGGTGTGGTGAGATGGGTAAGTTTAAGGGTAAGGTTAGGGACAGGTGTGGTGGGATGGGTAAGTTTAAGGGTAGGGTTAGGGACAGGTGTGGTGGGATGGGTAAGTTTAAGGGTAGGGTTAGGGACAGGTGTGGTGGGATGGGTAAGTTTAAGGGTAGGGTTAGGGACAGGTGTGGTGGGATGGGTAAGTTTAAGGGTAGGGTTAGGGACAGGTGTGGTGGGATGGGTAAGTTTAAGGGTAGGGTTAGGGACAGGTGTGGTGGGATGGGTAAGTTTAAGGGTAGGGTTAGGGACAGGTGTGGTGGGATGGGTAAGTTTAAGGGTAGGGTTAGGGACAGGTGTGGTGGGATGGGTAACTTTAAGGGTAGGGTTAGGGACAGGTGTGGTGGGATGGGTAACTTTAAGGGTAGGGTTAGGGACAGGTCTGGTGGTGTGGGTAAGTTTAAGGGTAAGGGTAGGGTTAGGGACAGGTGTGGTGGGATGGGTAAGTTTAAGGGTAGGGTTAGGGACAGGTGTGGTGGGATGGGTAAGTTTAAGGGTAGGGTTAGGGACAGGTGTGGTGGGATGGGTAAGTTTAAGGGTAGGGTTAGGGACAGGTGAGGTGGGATGGGTAAGTTTAAGGGTAGGGTTAGGGACAGGTGAGGTGGGATGGGTAAGTTTAAGGGTAGGGTTAGGGACAGGTGTGGTGGTGTGGGTAAGTTTAAGGGTAAGGGTAGGGTTAGGGACAGGTGTGGTGGGATGGGTAAGTTTAAGGGTAGGGTTAGGGACAGGTGTGGTGGGATGGGTAAGTTTAAGGGTAGGGTTAGGGACAGGTGTGGTGGGATGGGTAAGTTTAAGGGTAGGGTTAGGGACAGGTGTGGTGGGATGGGTAAGTTTAAGGGTAGGGTTAGGGACAGGTGTGGTGGGATGGGTAAGTTTAAGGGTAGGGTTAGGGACAGGTGTGGTGGGATGGGTAAGTTTAAGGGTAGGGTTAGGGACAGGTGTGGTGGGATGGGTAAGTTTAAGGGTAGGGTTAGGGACAGGTGTGGTGGGATGGGTAAGTTTAAGGGTAGGGTTAGGGACAGGTGTGGTGGGATGGGTAAGTTTAAGGGTAGGGTTAGGGACAGGTGTGGTGGGATGGGTAAGTTTAAGGGTAGGGTTAGGGACAGGTGTGGTGGGATGGGTAACTTAAGGGTAGGGTTAGGGACAGGTGTGGTGGTGTGGGTAAGTTTAAGGGTAAGGGTAGGGTTAGGGACAGGTGTGTGGTGGGATGGGTAAGTTTAAGGGTAGGGTTAGGGACAGGTGTGGTGGGATGGGTAAGTTTAAGGGTAGGGTTAGGGACAGGTGTGGTGGGATGGGTAAGTTTAAGGGTAGGGTTAGGGACAGGTGTGGTGGGATGGGTAAGTTTAAGGGTAGGGTTAGGGACAGGTGTGGTGGGATGGGTAAGTTTAAGGGTAGGGTTAGGGACAGGTGTGGTGGTGTGGGTAAGTTTAAGGGTAAGGGTAGGGTTAGGGACAGGTGTGGTGGGATGGGTAAGTTTAAGGGTAGGGTTAGGGACAGGTGAGGTGGGATGGGTAAGTTTAAGGGTAGGGTTAGGGACAGGTGAGGTGGGTAAGTTTAAGGGTAGGGTTAGGGACAGGTGTGGTGGGAAGGGTAAGTTTAAGGGTAGGGTTAGGGACAGGTGTGGTGGGATGGGTTAGTTTAAGGGTAGGGTTAGGGACAGGTGTGGTGGGATGGGTAAGTTTAAGGGTAGGGTTAGGGACAGGTGTGGTGGGATGGGTGAGTTTAAGGGTAGGGTTAGGGACAGGTGAGGTGGGATGGGTAAGTTTAAGGGTAGGGTTAGGGACAGGTGTGGTGGGAAGGGTAAGTTTCAAATTTAGATTATTTGTTGACAGCCCTAGATCACGCTTTCTGAGAGGCGGCTTGTGTAGACAGAGCGAGACTGCAAGGAGTTGTTTTTCGTAAGTTATTGTGTTTAATATCTCTTTTTTTACGTCAGGCAAGTCACATAAGTAACAGTCGCGTGCCCAGTCGATTCTCTGCTATATGCATCGACCTAAAACGTACACTTTTTCCTAATGTTGAAATAGCGTATTTAAAGCAGCACTAGGTAGTTTTTGCTCTCGGGCTCCCCCTACAGTTAGGAAACAGTATTGTCCTCTACTACTGTCGTAAACTGTCATCCTACACGTGCATTTGTTGACATGATAACCATTATATCCCTGAACACTGCAGGAGGAGTTCACATGCAGGTGTTCTGCTTGCGTGGCGTGTGAAATTTCTTCATCCCAGGTACAGTGGCATATGTTTCAGCATGTCTTATGAATATAATTTCATGGGTTTTATTTTTTCAAACGCCAAATGATCGCGATGCTCACGTTTGCAAGCCAGCGTCATTATAGTAGCCTAGTCTATTGGTTACCGTTTTACAGAATCTATATGATACTTCAATTCAATGTTTGAGTGGTAGGTAATAACCATATATCGTCAATATTATAATATCAAGCTACCATAGATGAATCTGCAAATTTGAAAAATCGACTTGCATTATAGCTTGAGGCAAGACAAATAAACAAATATCACAGACATGTTAGGTTTCCTAATCGGTTTGTGTATGTCAAAAAAGTGAAGCCGTGCCAGGCGATCCCGCGACACCAGCTAATCTCTATTCAACCTGCGTGCCATTCTCGCGAGTGTAGAGGATTGTTTCGATGCATGAGGGTGTCCCCTCATTCTCGCAGACCCTCTCCTTTGTTCAATGCCACACGTTAGTGATTCTCGCGAGAGTGTGAGCGGAAGATGGCAGATGGCTCCTCCTTCAGCTCACGCCAACGAGCAAACGCTCGCCCAATGTGGATCCTCGTCCTGGCTTTAATCCGATTACTTTCTCGTTTCCTCTTTTTGCTTTCCTCCGACAAACAAAATGTTGCTTTCTTATTTTTCTGTGCTGCTTCGGCCATGACCATAACATCCAGCAAACAAACGATAGTTGGGCTCGCACGTCCGAATTTAAAGGGTTACTTCAGCGATTAGCATTAAGCTTTTTATCAGTAGAAACCCGGGAGTATATTCAAATTATCGTACTTTCCCCCCTCATATGACCCTGAGACGAGAGAATTATGTATTTTATTTCTGGAAAAATTCCTCCGATGATGCAAATATCGCCATTTTGTGCCATCGGAGGAGTTTTTGTCCAGATGCTGAAGACTACAGCCAGCAGGAGGCTATTTCCACATGTTTTCAACATCACACTCACAGCACTGCTCATGGAGCTGCGGAGATTCATGTAAACGGAGCGGTGGAGAGCAAAGTGAGTGTTTTAACTTTTAAAATGAACTTCCTATGAAAGTTAAGCTTCCAAAGACATGAACTGAACACGCGCCAGACTGATCACGCTGTGAATGCAGCCGCAGCCGCTAATCCCGCGACACTCAGCTCATGTGATGAATGTAATCCGATCCTGCTGCGTTTGTGCCGTGATGCTCAATCGACTCACTCTCATTATATCGAACAGACACGTTCAGTTTTTATTTGTAGTGTCTCTAACTGAACTGATTTTCTGAAAATGAACGCGGTGGGCAAGTGATCCAGTAATCCAGTAGCCGACTAGCCGTGCCTAGAGTAGGGCAGTGAAGCAGTGCGTTCTGGGAATTGTTGTCTTTCATCCCCATGAGACAAAAATACATTTTCTGTGTTTTCTCAGTCTAGAAGGCACCAAATTCAAAAATAATTTCACATTTCTACTACATTAATGACCCAGTTTAAATACAGATTCATCTTCCCAGCGCTGAAGTACCCCTTTAAGGAAGTGGGGGCGATAGTGGAAGTGACGTATATGCCGTAAAGCAGTCGAATTTTGTAGTTCTTTTTGTTCTCGGGTTACTACCCGAAACCCGAAGTTTAAAAGTACGATTTAAAACGATACAGACCCCGTCAGGCTATGGCAGACGTATCATTCAACCTATTGTAAGTCGATGTATCATCACAAGAGTCTTGAAAATATATTAAGAAGGTTGAAAAGTTACCTAGTGCTGCTTTAAATCATTCAGATATTGTGCCTTTGCGATCTATTTCGATATATTGTGCATCCCTATTTTCTATGCAGATTCACTCCCCTACAAAAACACCCCAATTATTCTAGGATGATTAATACTTTTCAAATAGAGCTATTAAAATAATCTAGTGAAATAGTTTTTATATTGCAATGTATATCGGAGAAAAACTAAATATTGCAATGTACGTTTTTTCCAGTTATCACTCATCTAACTCTCTCCTCCCACTAAAATCCGAGCTCACAGTGCAGTATTGTGGCACACATTCCTCTCTCTGTCAGTGTACGCTTCCCCTGCTGTCTTCTTCTGTAGCCTACAGCACACTTCCTGCCTCATTTCCTGTTCTCCCTGCATGGCAGGCTCCCTGTAATAGAGGTGTAATTGGTGCTGCTGCTGCAGCGTCTGCCGTTGAGATGAGCTCTCCTCTGCTGCGCTCGATTTCACCGTGTCACCCTCATATTTCACCACAAAATCAAAAGGTTGAACAAGAAATAATAACTTGTACCTTGAGAGAATGAAGCCTATTTTAAGGGCCATGCTGATATTGGTGACATTGTTTAATGACTTATTTCCTCCGTAACTAGATGCTCACATTGACGTGAACGATGTGTTTGCCCATGAGGAAGAAGTCAAGGTCTTTTTGACTGCTCAGGGAAAATATGCAAGATTTGTTTTTGCAGATGTGTGTGCTTTCCTGTGCGTTAGTTTAAATAGAGTGAAGATTTTAATCAAATTGTCATCTCTTGAATCAGAGATGATCGCTGCTAATGGGCAAGCAGACAGTGCTGCCAAAGAAACGGACATTAGTAAAATGCAGATTTTAATGTTAAGCGTTAAGCAGTGTTAAGTTTTAGTCATAGTCTTTTGACTAAAATGCCATTTAGTTTTAGTCATATTATAGTCACCGGAATTGTTTTTAGTTTTAGTCGACTAAATATTTTATAAATCTACAATATTTTATAAATCGAGTTTAGTTCATCAGCGAAAGGAAATATAATATACAAAACTGACATTTTGATATTTGACTAAATGTTTACTGCACACATGGGCATACTGAGTCCCAAAATTCACCCATTCTTCCGGCAGAAGACTCATGGATTATTGCCTGGATCCACTTTTGTCTCCTTAAACGCTCTTTTTTTTTTTTGGGTGGACAGTTTATAAAAACTCAGTTTTTTAGCTTGTTTGCTGCACACCTTGTCGCGTATCAGCTTTTAGACATTGTTCTGTTTTTGTTATAAGTCAGAAATGACAAGGCGACCGCTTCACACAATACAAAGTCAATGGAGAGCGTTGGATTCCCCCCCGGTGTGGGCGTGGCCTAAATGCGCTCTGTCTCTATTTGAGCTCTGGCTGCGTGAGGTGCGCCGCTTCTCCAGATTCCTGCCTTTTATTAGAGAGAGGAATATGTTACTACCGAAGCTTCGAAGCTCAAAAAATGGTATTCGGACCAGCCCTAGTTTTGAGTGGTGAGGGGATTTTAACTTAAACGCATCTGATTGGCCATTGCGTTCAAGAAATCATCAGATATGTGTGTAATTGGGTACGTTAATCAACTCTGCAAAATATGTTGTAAATAGAAAAACCTATTTATATTTAGTTTATATGGTAATAATTTACTTGAAGAGGTATGCATAAGACTGTCATGACACCTTCATAATCATGCCATGAATATGAAGGAGTTTTTATGCATGTTCATGACAACTATCATTAAGTGTCATTCGCTCTATTATGTCATTTTTAATGTAAAGATGACATTATTTGAGATGCCTTTGTCATGACAACTTGACATAAACCAATACATCATAACCTGTCATAAACATGACAGCAGATTAATTATCAAACTTAAGTATGACAATATGAAATATTATCAAGTGTTAATACTCTGTCAATTATTTTATAACAGTGTTATGAATATTTTTCTTGACGCAAACTTTGGCGTCACAGAGGAAATCGTCATTGAAAACTCAGCTTAAGATGATCGAGTGGCACCACTGGTTAGGTGTTCGCCATTATGTTGGTGTCTTAACTAGACTTATCCATGATGTAAAAGAGCATTTCTAGAGAATATAAATGTGTGGGATGCAGTAATGAACTGTTTTTGCAGTAATATAGACCAAACGCTGCATGGCTTAACCCACCATTGGACTGTTTTCGTCTCCAAATGCAATAAAATATAATTTTATCCATTTTATTATATTATTATTATTGGATGATTGATTTTATTTCTCGAAAGCCTATTCATATTTTTAAGACATTTGAAATGGTCTATTATCTGACCTTCTGTTGAAGCTGGTGGATGAAACTTAAAAATAAATAAACAAAAAAACATAATGAACTGAAAAATATTTATGACACTTGTTATAAAATAATTTATGGTTTAGGTTATGCTGTCTTGGTAATGTTAAGTTGTCTTGACAAAGACATCTCACATAATGTCATCTTTACATTAAAATAATAATGACAATTGTCATGAACATCCATAAAAACTCATATTCATGTCATGTCACGTTTATATTCTGTTTTTTGAGGGGGCTAGTAACGTGACTGTAACTCATTTCTTTGAAATAAAGTAATCAGAACAGTAACACAATTACTTTTAAAAGGAGTAATCAGTAATTTAATTACATTTCCAGAGTAACTTGCACAACACTACTTCTCATACTAAAACTGGCTCTCACTGTGAATACAGCCATAGAAGCTGGCATGGCGTTAAGAAGGAAAGAACGAAAGATATTACTTTCTTTCTGGTGTAGAAACAGGAAGTTAGGTAGGCATGTCAAATTACTTGTACTAAAAAGTGCTCACTTCACAGCCTACAAATATGAAGGGGTCAAAGTTCGACTAGTTAGCATAGGGTCAATTTAGGCCCTGCTGTGTTTGACTATGAATCACCCGTAGTTCAAGCCAGGGTTGCCAGGTCTGTGGCTTTTCCTACACCTAACATTATTTGTAGCGCCTCTCATCCAATAATCACAATTACTTGTGATAAGAAAAAGTCTCAACTTTCAAATTCTGCATAATTTAAACAATAAATGCGGTTTTGATGCACTTTGGTGTGTCGTGACTGTAGCGCCTCAGCCTTTTCTTTATTTTAATGCAAGTTATATCACGAAAAAACATGCATGAACATCAGAAGCTATGTTGAACGATAAACTTAACGAAATGTATCATGTCTCATTAAATCAATCAGTGTTTCAACCGCGGAAACACATCAACTTATGAACAATATCTGACTTAACGTTGCATTTATCTCAGGGACGTTATCTATCCGATGTTCACAGTTCGTTATTTAGCTATGAAAACACTAAAGATGTTACTGTTAATTATATGTGTATGTTTGAATACATTTATCAAGAGGTCAAGTGTTGCATATTTGAGTGTAATTATTATGTCTGAAAATAACTAGCAGTTGAATATAATAGTTTTGGCTCTGTTGTTAATTTTAAGCTCTAATATTATAGTAATATACCAAATGAGAGGGTTCCCTGTGTAGTTTACAGCAGTAGTTGGGAGAGTATAAATAATAGAAACAGAGTTTTATTTTAATTGTTTTTATTTATTTTTTAATACTGTGCATGCATACGGACTGCCTCAAAGCTAACAGACATGTAATAAAAGCCACACGTTTTTTTTTTTTTTTTTTATGTAATGCCTTTATTTTTGTAAGTGTTTTATTCTCAGCTCAGCCTGCAGAGGGTGCAATGCATCATCTCCAAAACCTCACAATCCCCCTACTGCCATTTTGACTGCCACAACACAGAAGCCTCACAATCCTTTCATACTGATTCATGTCATGCATTTACTTTCACATTGCACACTTCTACTATTGATAGCCGTATGTTTAAAGCGAGCATCTATTTTCCTAGTTTCTGTGATGTCAAGCAGAGGATTTAAAAGGATTATGTCCAGGTGCAATATCGCAACCCAGCTCTGTCCTTGATTAATTATAAATCAATGAAGTCTATTGCAGCTCAGAGGGCTCTAATCTTTTCTCTTTCATCCAGTGTAAATGTCGGTGTGCCTCAGCCACTCTGTCTGCTTTAACCTGAGAGAATCTGTCTACCCGAGTGCTTTTCAAAAAACCAAACACCTCTTGACAAACCATGCACAGAACGAATTTGCAGAGAGGTGAAGGCTTCTGTCATAAAGCTAGTCTGATGGTCAGACTGCAGATGCTTAGAATGAATATTCTGGGTTTAAAACCATCGATACAAGCAGAATTATTTTGACCAAACGTTCTGAATGGATGCTGGTAATGTTACACTGGTAAATTGAATGTTAATTGCATTATTTTAGTGTCGTGTGTGTTATCATGGTGTTGTTTTGTATTGTGTGCATGACACTGCATGCACCTCCTTCTATGTGTTAGTATTTACTTCAGCTTATTATGAATTATGATTCATCATTTGGCTTTTTTCTTTACCCCTTGTGTTTTTATGGTGGTTGTCAGTATATGTTAAAGTTACAAAACAGATTTTACTACCAGTGGGGCTTTGCTAATTCAGCAAAAATGTCAAAAATTGTCATATTTCTAGATTTTTCTTCTTGCATTGTCATTTTTAGCAGTAGTTTAATTAAAATCATAATCAGTGCACATTTGTCATCTCAACCTGGTTATCGGTTAAAATTTTCAATTTGAAGTGTGCTTTATTGCCATGAAAAAACTGTATATTTGTGTTGCCAAAGCAAATTACAATACCATTAATGTACAATAACATTAGTGCAAATAATATGTAATGTTAACAAAATGAAATAACAAAATAATACATGTTATACAGTTTAGCTACACATGAGGGAAACATCAAGTCAGGCCGGATCAGATCATTCATTGTCTCTTATATTTTGGCAGGCAGACACATATTGTGCTGCCAACACACAGCAGTCCTTGTGTTCTTCTAACAGGAAGGGCAGTTTTTCATTGTTTGATTGTGATCCAAATATGTAGTGCATGCACTTGATAGAGAAGTGTACGAATATTGTGTATTTTGTGCATTTTGTTTTGTTTTGATCGCTGTGTGGGCACAACATCTGTTCCTCCGGCGGCCATGTTTTCCTGTGTCTGCTCGTCTCTATTGTGAGTCTGTACCTGGTCATGGTGGCTCTCAGTTTTTGTCTGTCACTATGTACAAACGTCTGCAACATGGTCCTGGATGAACATCTTTGTTGATCCTGGAATCAGGGCCGTAACCACCGTAGACATTGATAGGGACCCCCAATAATTAGAAATGGCCAAACTGCTGCCCTGCTGTACTCCATTACATACTGCTCTGTTTGTTGTTAGGATAACTACATATAGGCTGGTCTGTCTCAGCTGTCTAAAAGTCACTGTCAGAATGATTTGAGGTGGCCAATCAAATAAACAAAGGCGGGGTTTAACTGTGCAAATTCCAATGCTACACTCTAAAAAATGCTGGGTTGTTTTAACCCAATGTTGGGTCAAATATGGACTAACCCAGCAGTTGGGTTGTTGTAACCCAGCGGTTGGGTTAAATGTTTGCTTAAGACAACCCAATCGCTGGATTAAAACAACTCAATGCTGGGTTAAAGCGTGCTCTCACTCACTGAAATCTGCACTCAAAGCAAAGATGAACATGTGATGTACGCAGGAGATTCATTCAGCATACAGGGGTTGAATGTTTTTGTCCTATTTCAGCAGCAAAAATAGTTTCAAACAAACACCGCAGAACCACAGCGTATCTGATACGACTGGCATAAAGTTGGCTTGACGTTCGAGATTCGCAAATTTAGGGACCATCTCTAAAGTTACACACAACATTGCTATGCGTTTCTCACTTCAATAGCATTTGAAGAGAATGACTTGCAGTCATAAAACTGACTGTAAAGTGTTCATCTAGGTGTCGGGTATGGTGCACACCTTTTTGAATTTTTGATATTTAATAAAATAAACTGTCAAATCATATGAAAATACGGATATGCATTATTTCACTAGGATACTGTTTGGGCTCATACACAAAATATGCTAGATTTAAATGCATCATAGCTGATAGAACACTGATGAGAATATTACTAGAGAACATATTTACAGAGATAATATTAGAGAATACATTTTTAAACCAAATTATTATTATTTATGCATTATGTGGTGCTATTGACGACGGCCATTATAAGCAAGGAAATCCAACATAATAGAATCTTGCTTAAAAAAAATGCATAGAGCTGCTTGATTTATTTGTTGTTTGTTGATTTTCAAATATAAAACTTGTTGAAATGTTTTCAGTGTGTGCATCTGTTCTTTCTGAACACTCATCTAATTTGAACAAAACCGCAATAATATTGATAACCGTGATAATTTGGGTCACTATAAAATTTCCATACCGTTTCATCCCTATTTGTAACGACTCCTCAAGCCCGAGCTGGCCCACTTTGGATCAAGGTATTTGCCGTTGTCCCAGAGGAAGCCCCGACGAGGCCCAATTTAAGCCTGGCCCTGGCACACACTAATACACCCACTTTTGGCCCGACAGTGGAAACACGGCTATTAATCACCATTTTAGTCGTTCATTTTCCTGACAGGATTAACACTGCCCACCCCTATAGCAAACTGGTCACTTCGCTTATCAGACGCCCCTTCCTGTCCAAGTGTGCGGGTTGAACAAACTAAAAAGTGGACCAGACTGAATGCTGCTACTCGAGGCTAGTGAGTTTGTTGGATAAATTGATCCAGCATTTGATAGTGCTGCATGGTTACTATTTCATTGTTTGCAAGTCTTCTGGATTGTATGACAGCATTAATCTCCGAGCATTAGCAGAAGAGCCCTCTTTTGTCTTGCGGTTTTATTTGGAGATGAAATTGACAGCGCAAACATCTGTGACTGCCACCGCCAGCGTTCCCACACCCTCTTAGTCTCATTAGCTTTAATGAGATATTGACACAGACACTGGTGTCTAAATTATGCACACTCGCTTTCCGCTGATGTATAAATAGCACTGATGAAATGTAATTGCTCTCCTTTAGATCACTCAGAGGGTGATTGTGGAGAGAGGGCTCCGAGCAACTTCTCCCCAGTCGTCGGACAATTCTACAGCGCAAGCGTGAATCTGCCTGGGATCCTTCTTTCGTGTTTGTCTTGTTTGCTCAGCCGGCGGGCTTGTGGTCTGGCCGTGGCAATAACAGCGCAAGCGGAATCTGCCTGGGATCCTCTTTCTTGTGTTTGTCTTGTTTGCTCAGTGGCTGTTTTCTCTGGCTTTTCGGCGCTGATCCTGTGGAGTGCCATAAAAGCCTGTGTTTGAGGTACAGGCAGTGTGAGCGCCTTTTCATCCCTCTGTTTGAGTGCTCACAGCTCGGAGGCCAACCATAAATCCAGTCTGGGAAGCAGGAGGGGGTGGATTGGGGGTTGAGGGAGCGAGGGCGAGAGAGAGAGGTTGGGCGTAAATAAAGCTTCCCATAAAAGCCTGAGCAAGAAGTGTGGATCCCTCCATCCTGTCCTCCTCCACCCCTCTGAGAATGACTGAGAAGGAACGTCATCTGCTCCTTGACCTCCTGCTTTATTTTGGAGATTCAGACATAAATTATGTGGTCACGATTTCATTTAGACACCTTTCTATGCATCAAATCTAACAGTTCAAATGTATTTACATGAAGTTTAATTTTTGTGGGATATCTAAGGTCAGTTAGTCAGAGTCCAAAATACACCATGGCCCATCTGTTTGGAGGCATTATAACAGTCTTGCAGTATTAGAGTGCATTGAGATATTGATCAACGACCCCCCACTCTCAGAATGACTGGGAAGGAACCGTCATCTGCTCCTTGACCCTCCTGCGTTATTTTGGAGATTGAGACATAAATTATGTGGTCACCGATTTCATTTAGACACCTTTCTATGCATCAAATCTAACAGTTCAAATGTATTTACATGGAAGTTTAATTTTTGTGGGATATCTGAGTCAGTTAGTCAGAGTCCAAAATGAACATTTTGTCAAAAATGTACTATACCATAATACAATTGGGAATTTACCCGCCATCAAGATTTCTTTCCAGCCAAAACATGTTTGGGCAAATTAATTGTCTCTGTTTTTCATCCATGCATATTTGTGGCAGAGAGAGCAAACAGTCGTGCCATTTAGCATCAAATACAGAACCGTCCAGTCAGCGGAGCATACCATTTTGTTTATTTAGATTTGGTTTGTTTGCTCAATTCCAAGAATATCAACCCACAGTTTTGAGATTTCATTTAATAGGTCTTTTGTATCTCTTAATATGGTTTGCTTACAACAGTGAAAGTCTGACTAACGTTCTTCTATTGTGATTCAACTCTTTGCTCAAGAGGTTTGTTCAAAAACACAAATTCATCCAGTAATGAAACAAGTATCATTATTTCTGACTTACAATCATTCAAATCAACACAGAAGTACTGTGTTTTAAGAAGTTGATGCTTAGAGTAGCAATCAAAAATAGTAATAGTAAATAATGGAGTAAATCGCCAACATGACGCTTTAAATAAAGATTGCATCAATTACATTGTTGCACTAGTAGGTGGTGAAACGTGACTATTAAAATGTGTATTTATCGTTGAATCATTCATTCAAGAGATTTGTACAAAAACACTGATTCATCCAGTAATGAAACAAGTGACGTCTTTATGAGTGAGTCATTGAATCATTCGCTCAAGAGGTTTGTTCAAAAACACTGATTCATCCAGTAATGAAACAAGTGAAGTCTTTGAGTGAGTCATTGAATCATTCACTCAAGAGATTCAAAAAAAGTAATTAATTCAAATAAATGTAGTATTTCTAAAACAGATTGCAGCATTTAGCATTTTGTTGGAACCTCTAGTAAATGACATGCTATTTCTTTTAGTTGTTTATTCAGAAATCTCTATTTTAAACAAAAAAAATGTGATTCTTAATTTATCCAGATTCATGCAGCTCTACTTTGTAGCCATTCATTCCTACATTTCATTCTCTGTTCAGTTTGATTGTATTGATCTAAACATTGAACAGAGCCCTTAATATCTCTGTCAGTCCAGTGCTGTTTTGTAGGCTTGCATGTCAGGGTGATTACAGACGCCTCCTTTTGGCTGTCAACATGGCACTTTTTTAGTCAGCCAGATATGAACGAGGAAAAAAAGAACCAATTTCCCCTCTACAGTAGCTGAGTGCTGTATTGATCTGTATTGACGGAGCTTGGGCAGGCTGTTTCTCCATAGAGAAACTGTGGTATTGTTGTAGTACTCCATCATTTGCAGTCTCAGTGTGTATGTAAATGTAAGGGCTTGGCTCTTTATTGATTTAATAGGTTTGAATATCAGCTGTCTATGCTGCAGATTGTCTAGATATATCATGACCGAATGAGTTGAAAGGCAGCTTTTTATGTACTGTGTAGGTGTGTATATATATATATATATATATATATATATATATATATATACTGCCAAAAGTTTTGGGACGCCTGCCGTTACATGCACATGAACTTTAATGCCATCCCATTCTTAATCCGTAGGGTTTAATATGCTAGTTGGCCCACCCTGTAGCTATAACAGCTTACTCTTCTGGGAGGCTTTCCACAAGGGTTTTACCATTGTGAGTCATCATGATTCATGATGTTTACCATGTCTGCAGAAAGCGCAAGGTGCAGAGTCAGACATCCCTGTTGCAGGCCAGTCTGAGGTCAGGACATATCTCGTTGTGCAGGAAGGGCTTTCACTCACACCAAGGCCACAGAAGTTCCTCGCTTTATGGACCAAGGTTTTAAGCACTGAAATGGCCCATGTGTCCACAAATTGGGGAGCATGAAGAGCAAAAGTCCTGCTTGGAAACTGTTCCATTAAGAGCAAGGCAAGAAATATTCTGAAGCATTAAAGCAAAATCCACAGAGAGACCCATGAGGTTGTCCATGGGAGAGTCAGACAGAACGTAGATTGGTCACCGCTGCAGCCGCATATGTTGTTATGTTTGGCATAATATATGGATTACACTATGTAAATTAAAATTATAATGATTTATGGAAACATTTATTTGTAATTATCAATTTTTCTTATTGTCGCTGTAGCAATTATAATAACATGGATATTTATATTTTGTAGATAGTTTAATAGGGATCTCTGAAAATGTATAAACCTTTTGAATACTATATGTGATAAATGAGTTATTGTGTAATAAAATGTTTAAGGATTATTTAGACACAGTTTTGCAGAAGAAAACAATAAAATGATGATTAATTGTCCGTTCTCCATATTGTTTACTGGACACTTAAATGCAAACGTCATCAAATCGGTTGTAAAAAAAAATGTCCAGTCTTTAGTGTTTTAAACCTAGGAGTTTAGAAAACAAGAAGAAGTCATTTTCCATTTTGATAGAGGCGTCACCAGTTTTGTTTTTTAAGGGGGGATGCATTAGCTGTGATTTGAGCTGAAGAAGCGAAATGTCGTCAGATTTCATCACAATGCATTAAAGCTGAGTGCACTGCATTTTGAGCAAATTCAAAATGAGAGGTTAATCGTGTTAACTGCAGAAAATCACGACATTGTTTTAAGATCCTAATCAGAAAATTGGGATTATTTTAATCTATTAGCCCTAGTTGTTATTTGGAAAAGGTGCTTTGTCTGCAGTGTTGCAGAACAAAACAGTTAAGCTGCCTCTTATGAGAAGACGGTGGCCTGTTGGCAGGGGGCGGCAGCCCTCGTTAGTGCAGGTTAGAAGGCCAGCTGATGCCTGTGTTTCCTCGTGTGGTAATGTGATATTTATATGCTGAAAAGCCTTCCTCCAGTGGGAGAGACTCTGAATCTGAGCCAAACCGAGACAACCCTTTTTCTCTTTCATGCTATCTTATTCTCTCTCTCACTCTCTCCACCTATCCTCCCCCACCGACATTGTTTTTCCCTGTCAGTGTAGTGTGTAAGGATGTGGTTGTTAGGAATTCAATTTCTCCAGTAGCTGCCTTCATTATCTTCTGTGTGGAGAGGTGCTTTGAAGCCCCCCCTCTCTCTCTGTGCTGCCGCTTTGCCGTTCAGGAGAGGTCAGACTGTGTATGAGACTGGCCACATCCTGCACAGTCAGATCTGGACCACTAATATATATCTAGAGAGCTGGATTGCTCACGGCGTCATAAAAAGTAAAGCCACCATATTAGTATTCCCTAGTAAACTCATGCATTCCATTGATTTAATAGGAAATGATATGATTTCACTAAGAAAACATCGCTTAACGAGACACCGTTTTTATATCTGAAGTCTCCCTGTACATTCTTACAACACAAACATCCTGATCATGTAAATTGGTGTTTGTTTAAAACCAGGAATTGACTTTTGAGGAATCTGTTTATATTCATTACAGCAGTAAACATCAGATTAGCTGACACTCCAGCGTATGTATTACAAATGTCAATGTGCGCCTTGTGCGGTTGTGTTTATGTATTAACTGTATGTTGTGCTGTAGTTGTTGTTATTCTCTCAGTAGGCTAACTGCAAATGTTTCAACAATGATTTTTTTAACAGCATGCATTTCGAAGCAGTTAATGATGTAAATGATGGTTAAATTAACAATTAATTCAACAGCATATAGCCTACATAACACTTTACTCATATGGAAACTGTAATTCTAGTCTTATTGCGGTAACACTTGGGGAACACACATTTATTATTAACTACGATTTTTCCCTCAATAAACTCATAATTTACTGCTTATTAATAGTTAGTTAGGTAGTTGTTAAGTTTAGGTATGGGATAGGATTAAGGGATGTAGAATATGAGGTCATGCATAATAAGGCATCAATATGTGCTTTATTAGTACTAATAAACAGCCAATATCCTAGTAATATGCATGATAATAAGACACTAGTTAATAGTGAGAATTGGACCCTAAAGTAGTGTTACCCTTATCGCTTTATTTCCAAAATAAAGTTAAACTTAGAATTTTAATACAATATAGTGCAATACAGTAGCAGATGTATAACATATTTATTGTATAAGCTCTTCGAATCAGTTTCTACAACTATATTTGTCAATGTTTAATATTTCCTCGATAATTACGTACATAAATAAATATATTTGTTGTGTTATTCTGCGTTTACACCGAACACGAATAGAGCGTCTGGAGCGAATGATTTCCATGTTAAGTCAATGTGAACACGCTTTGACGCGCTACTGGATGTCCTGCAGCCTGAAAGACGCGCCTTGTGCAATACACGCGTTACGCGCAAGTTGGTGCTTTTTGTGCATTCATGCGTTTGAAGCGAATTCGCGTCTGACGCCCGAGTTGAAAAATCTTTGGCGTCTGTTCGTGCCGCGTTAACCAATCAGGAACCTGCTTGCTGATGTCAAGTGACCCTGAGTAATTTAAAAACACTACTGTTATTGTGTCACAAAATGTAGTTTTAAGACTTTTTCAAGCAAGAATGTAGTTGTTTAAAGCTCAAATCTGTGGTTTATTTGATCTGGTGTTTTGGGAGTTGTGAGATGCAGTCGATCAGCGGCGCTCGGCGTTCATTAATCCCGGCGAGAGCCGCCTTTCCTCGGCTAGTCCTTCTGACGTCTGCCGCTGGCTCTGATGTCTCTGTAGTGGTTAAACATCAGATATAATTTGTCTTGTGTTGATCTAACGGGTGATCTTTGGTCTCATGAATCTATCATTTGTTGCCTGCCAAATCGTTTTGACTGAGAGTAAAGTGCTGAAAGTGCAAAAGCACTGACTTTATATGTTTGACTTAATTGTTTGCTCTTTCTTGTATAGCTTCTTACACCTTTTACTTATACTTGTATAATTTCTATTATTGATCACTCCTGGAGCGTTTTAAACGCGTGTCTATTTCGCTTCAAATGCTTGCAGTAGACCTGCAAATAGATTAAACATTTTCAAGCGTCCAACTAGACGTGAATTTGATGCTCTATTCGCGTTTGGTGTGTACGCAGCTTTAGGTCGGTTACCTGTGTCGGAAATGTGCAGTAGACACAGCCACATTAACGATTTCAATACTGACTTCAATAATGACTTATCTCATAAACATTATTCAGTCACCTTCAACATTTCTCACATTATCACAGTTTATTCACTATAGTTAGAAAATGGTAATAAATATAACAAGAAATCAGAACAAATCTTGATAATGTCAGATAACTTTGATAGAAAGGGATGTAATGGTAGTTAGATTTAACTACACAATTAGATAACACCAGTTTAGATTAACTAATGACCAAGCAATGCTTTATGTTGTTCAGTCTGTGGTGTCAAAGGTCACATTAGCAATTAAAGAAAAAACACTTACATGCTCAGGTAAGAGTATGAATCATTTTGGTCCGCTTTTGTTATCAATTTTACTGGTAGTCACTGTATTATTGGGTATAATATATCATAGTTTTTCTTTATTTTGCTATCCTTACTTACAGAAATGAACTATAGTGTCTAGTAAAAAAATGATATCTGGTGTCTGAATAATTTTTGGTTGACTACCGTAAGAATAATCCTGAGGCTGAGATGCTGCAAATCGGGTGTATTTAAAAAAAATGTAGAACATGCATAACAAATTTAAGAAAAAAACCTAAATGCAGTACACAGTGAAAACATGATATTTCGTAATCAATAACAGGGACATTCAAATCTATGCTTGTTATCTTGGACAAAACTTTCAATGTAGTAATTCAACGGCCTTTAAGTTAGATCGGTGTTAATGCCGCTTTGCCCTGCATCAATGTATCACTTGACCAAATGATTTGCCCTTAAAGACAATTGTTATGGTCAGTGAGGGGTCGTTTTCCACTTGCTCTCATGAATGGAGGCCGTGTGGCGTCCAGCAGGTGCTCAGCTGGGTCTGTTAAAGAACTACGGCCCAATCCCCCACCCAACAGTAGTGGCAGGTGTCGGCCTGCGCCACAGCTACTGAATTAAGGTGGTGTTAATGCGTCTGACATTCTCCTCCCTTATTCCAGCCGGCCTGCGGTCGGAAACCAGGAGCTGTCAGTCAGAGAAAGACACAGGCTGTGCGGAGCTCACCTCGTCCGCCATACACTGCAGCGCTGCTCCGTAGGCATCTGTCTTCCTGACAGGCAGAGCGGAGAGACCCGCTGAGGGTGTCGTGGGTCAGAATGTACAAACTCAACAGTGTTATTCTGGGGTACGAATGTCCCTCTAAGCCAACCCCACCCTGATGGATCAAAGACGCGGTGCTGCTTTCATCCTTCATCCTGTTTCTTGTCAGGCCTCGCTTTTAACAGGAAGGGATGTTGCACCCTCTTAAGCACTATTCTTCAAAAAATACACCTTCCTCTCTTAAAGGATTCCCTAATGAACTGCCCTGCAGAACTAGTACTTTTTCTTCCGTTTCCCTTCTCAGCTGATCGTGTCATGGCTGAACCCTCCCCTCTCTTTCCCCACCATTTCTCCAGGTCTGTTTAATGAGGTGTCGGTAGATCCAGGGGGGATCTGGATGAAAGGCATGCCCTCGTGGCCAGTTAGTCTCCCTCTTATGAGACTTTGTGGGAGCAACTTGAATTTCACCGTGGGGCAACGGCTTCCAGCAGATATAGATGGGCTGGTGTCCAAAACCTCAATCAAAGCAAACATTCAAGTCTACCTGCCGACAAACTCATAAACGTATCTCTTATTTCATGTCAAGACCTCTGGGTGAGGACCTGTGAAGAAACAGTTGCTCGTTGCCTAATACTTGTTGACATGGTCCGTGCTGACAGACAAGAAGAGATTTGTGGGGCTGATAAGATTTATTCCAAAAGTGCATTACTGCAAAATTTCCTGCTGAGCTTTGATCCAGAAGGAAAGCCTACCCTTTAATATCGCTCTTGAGAAAAACCAAGTTGTGATTTTTATTGGGTTTCGATGTTAAACGCACTCAAGAGGCTTGCTATGTTCCCAGTTTAGCAGCTATCTTGCCTTGAAAGAAAGATATTTCTTTGCAGTGTTTAGGTTCAAAGCTGATAGGCATGTCCATTTTGCACTGTAAACCCTAATGGGGCGCTCACACCGTCGCAAATTAAATGAATAAATTGCGCTATTCATGCGAAGTTGGCCGCTTGAACATTTTGAGTTTACTCGCTTCATTCCCGCGTGACATTCACTACACAACAGATGCAAATTCATGTCATGGGAGGGACTTCTGCCCGGCGGCTCGTCTCGTTGTGAAATGGCTGACATGCATTGTTTTAAAATATGGAAAATAAGCTACATTTGTCGGCTTTAACTAGCATGTCTCAATAGGGTGAATTCAGGGTGATTGGGACACTTTTTTCCAAGTCATCTCAAGGGCAAAAAGTGTCCTAATCACCCTGAAATCACCATATGCATCGCTCAAATTGAGTAAAGAGCGTTTTTTACAACTTACCAGATTGTCTGGCTCACATTCTTCCAAGTAGGATCCTTTTTATTCCTGTTTCTATAAAGTATGAATATGTATCGTACAGCTCTGGGTATCCACATATGATTTTGTCCTCATTGTTGTAACTACTAGAGCAAGCTCCTGATTGGTTAACGTGGTTAACCAACGCGATTTTTCAACTCTCGTGAATCGCGTGAATCACTCGTTTAGAGCGTCAAACGCTCAATCCGCACAAATTCGTATTATTTGCGTCGGCTCATTTGCGTGATTCGCGCCGCAGAATGTCTATTCGCGTCTTTGCATTGACTTAACATGTAAATCACTCACGCTTATCGCGCCATTCGCGTCTGGTGTGAACGCACCATAACACTCAAAATACTTAATTAGTTTGAGTAGAACTTAAATTAAACAAATTAGTCCATTATTGAGAACTTTCTTTCTCTTTTGAGTTCACAGCACTGAACTGTTTCATTGTTTTGAATGGTATAAACTCATTTCCTTTAATTTAGACTAACTGAAGTTTAACTGAAACGGGGCTGGGATTTTTAATTTCCCAGCATGCTTTGCCCATCGCACCCGAAAGGGCTTGTAAGTGCTATACCATGCTATTGGTAACATTTTAGCAAGTTGGCATTTTCTAAATTAGTTTGTTATAGCTAACAAAATGTTTCCTAACTTAAAAAATGTAAATAACTCATTTGTGACTCTGGAGCACAAAACCAGTCATGCGTCTCACAAAATGTTTTTTTGTTGTTGTTATATTTGTGGCAATAGCCACCAATACATTGTATGGGTGAAAAGTATCCATTTTTCTTTGATGCCAAAAATCCTTAGGCTATTAAGTAAAGTTTTAAGTTATTTTGTAAATTCCCTACTGTAAATATATTCAAAAATTATTAGTAGTAGTAAAATGCATTGCTAAGGACTTCATTTGGACAACTTTAAAGGAGATTTTCACAATATTTAGATTCCAGATTTTCAAATAGTTGTATCTCAGCCAAATATTATCTTAACGAACCACACATCAATGGAAAGCTTATTCAGCTTTCATATGTGTATACATCTCAATTTTAAAAAACACCCTTCACTCAAAAAAATTATTTGTTGAATTTACTTAAAAAAACATGGTCAGGTGGTTCCATGCAACTATATTGTGTAATTTTCACAAATAACAATTTAGTTATATGAACAAAAGAAATTTAAAGATAACACAATATCTTTGAGTAAATACAATCCATTTGATTTTGTCACTGTCTGTTACATAATATTTATGTGCAGTTTACTTAATAATGTTATGTTAAATTTATAAAAGTTTATTATGTTAGGATAATTTACCTTATTAAATTAACTATTTTCTCTAAAACTGTAAGTGGAAATATGTTAAATAACAACAAGCATATTTTTAGAAAACAAAATGCAAAATAACTCATTGGACAAACTCAATTCAAAGAGGTCAGGAATTCCATCCAATAAATGTGTGTATAAGAGTGCCCACAGTCTAAACACAGGCTCCGCTCTTCTGCATAATGGTAACCACAAAATGACAGAAACTCCTCTAAATGTCCAACATAACTGAACATTAAACACTAACATAACTAACAACATCTTTCCCTTTACTGAAAAACACATAAAATAACAGTTTAATCCCTAAATTTACTCTCCTAATGCAGTCCAATGCAAAGCATGCTGGGAACTACAGATCCACTTCCCAGTTTTGTTCGTTTCACTCAGCAATGTTAAGATGACCGGACAAACACTTATTAAGTGAAGCTGTCAATACTCATTATTAGTAGAAACAACTCAACTAAACTGAATTACCTAAATATTTTATGGTAATTACTATCAAAATGTAAGAGTTAGCTAACTCAGTACTTCAAGTTAGGAGCAATTAACATGCATGAGTACTACAAACTCAAAACTTGACATTTCTGCTTTCTTATAATTTGCTTTCTTATAACTTAAAAACATTTGATGTAAATGATTACCTAACATTTTTTGAGTTTGCCCAACTTACCAACTTATAGTGTGGTAATATTGACTCCCATTCCAAATGTGCAGATTTTACCACCAAAGAGACATTCAAACATGAGGCTACACCGTAAAAACTAATTAGTTCAGTTTACTTAATTAAATTATGCAAACTTGTTGCCTCAATTCAATTAAGTAAACATTACTTAATTCTATTAAGTTGATCTTACTTAAACCGTCTAAGTTTTGTCAACTTAATTCTATCTGTGGTCTGAGGAAGCGTACTCCCAGAGTGCATTGCGGCATGAATAAATGAATTGCTTCATTTTTACTATTTTTGGCTTTATTTTACCACTTGTCTTTTGTCAGTATAACCCCAATAATGACAGCAAATAAACTTGTAAAGGTCTTATTAATAATAAATGAATAAAAAATTAAATAAATTAAATCCTTTACCATTGTTGTGTTTTGCATGCTGAATGTTGAAGTCTGTGTGTGTCTCACACATGGTCAATTGCTGATGTCACAAATATTGAGGGATTATATCAACCCAATTAAAAGGTTATTCCATAAATATTAGCAAGACATTTTTAAAATATAATTATCTGACATAAAATATAATTGTATTATATATAATATTATTTATGTATGCATGTATTACTTCCCTTCCTTTGGAATCAGACAACTGTGATTTTTTTTTGTTGCAATGCTGCATTAATAAAGGAAGAACATTACAATAATATGAATTAGGGAACACTAATCACAATTATGGTGAGGAAATTAGTGGAAAAGTCTATTAAAAATTGCCCTGCCTCAAAAACACTTCGCCCGCCCACTTATTTTTTGGGGTTTGGCAAAATGGTACTCAAACCAGTCAAGTAGTGTTAACTTGGGTTTTCTAAGTAACAAAGGCATAGCATGCAGATAGTTCAGATTACTAATTTTTTTAAGTTCAACAAATTATTGGACATTAAGTAAAGTTTACTTAAAAAGTCTTAGTAAGAACAACTGTTGGTGTTACAGTGTAGAGGCTAGAAAATTTGGGCTGCATCCACACGGTCCACATGGACCCTGCTCTTGGCACACCACAAGATGTAGGGTTAAAAGCCTCTCTGTACTTAAGGAAGCGATTATAACCATCAAATGTCTGTGCCATTAAAACAGATGTTACACCATGCTTTACTTACCCTCAAGCCCCATCCTAGGTTTATATAGAAAAGGCATAACTGGCGCGATGATGATGTCAGATGTACCGTTTTGAACTGTGAGAGGTGCTTCACTTTCTTTGTAAGTTGCCAATTGAAATTGAGGCGAAATTGTCAACTATGTTACTTGCGTAAACTATATTACTGTAATTGTCATCTATGTTTTGACAGATTTTTCTACATTTTAAATCTAGACTGCTGCTTTGGTCTATAGTTTTGCATTACATTCTTAAAACTATGAAAATTATCTTTAATGTAGATTCATGAAAATATTGTTCTTGTCCTTAGTCACCATGCTGAGAACTTAAAGCTACACTGTGTAACTTTTTTAGTTTATTCTTAGCTAAAAACAATTAGTTCTTTCAAAAATATATTTGCTCATTAATGTATATTTACTTCTTTCAAGTAATAAAGTATTTTCGTAAGTGTATAATATGCCATTGAAAATACATACGGGTGAGGGGTTCGAATGCGCGTCGCCATGTTGCCCCTCCATCTTAAAAGTACATGAACCAAAGAGGGACATACCCGTAAATTCAAGCTTCGCCTTTCGCGTTTTAACACTCGATGGCACCGTGTCGAATGTGAAGAGGGGGATTGCTTGAGACTGATATAGCCTACAATGTAAACTTTGTCGTACAATACAGAATAACCATAGCACTGATAAAAGTTACTTTACTAAGATTAGCTCGCATTCGTCTGGGAACCTGATCGCTGATGTTAGCAATGAAATGGTAAAAAATAACGAAAACGTAAAACTATTATTCATTTTACATATATGTCATAACCTACATGTTAACTGACAAATTAAATAACTGCAAATTATAATAGTTTTCTAAAGTAACCTCATCACCTGAAGGAACACTCATGGACGAGGTCGAACTGGAAGCCATGTTAATCGGCCACCGTAGGAGTTAAACGAAATTGGAATTGAGAGGAACAGAAACTAATATTCACTGGATGGTCATATACCTTTTCACCGCTAGATGGGGGAAAATATCACACAGTGTAGCTTTTAACACAAATTTTACTTAAAGGAACACTCCACCGTTTTTAGAAATAGGGCTTATTCAACATCTTCCCTAAGATATGTGGGCAAATGCATTTTTGTTTTAGTTTGGCAGGGTCGCCGCTAGCTTAGCATAGCATAATGAATGGTATCCTATGTTGCCAGCTAGCATGTCCCAAGTATAAGTGATCCAAAAAAAAAAACCCACCTGATCACTTCTTGTGACCTGCGTATTCACAACGAATAGCACAAGCGAAGCACTGCTACTTGGGCGCAGAGATATCACGCAACACGTGAAAACCCCAAACTTTTCGTCAACATACCGGCGTATGTTGTGCATGTGTTGTGTGTTATCTCTGCAGTAGCAGTGCTTCGCCTGTGCTTCCCCATAATATAGTCCCAAGTTAATATCTGCCTATAGGAAATCGCCTAGTCTTAATCTGCATCGCTATTTGTATTCGTTAAGAATACGCAGGCCACAAGAAGTAATTAGGTGTTTGTTTGTTTTTTGATCAGTTTTACTGGGGAAATGCTAGCTGGCAACATAGGGTTCCATTCATTATGCTAAGCTAAGCTAGCGGCAACCCTGCCAAACCAAAACAATGCATGCACTGAGACAAAAAATGCAATGCCCACATATCTAAATGTAGGAAAGATGTTGAATAAGCCCTATTTCTAAAAACGGTGGAGTGTTCCCTTAATGTTAATATTTCTTATTTTGAGCTTAATTGAGCTCTACTTAAATATGATTAACTGGAAGAGATTGTTTCGAGAATGTTAACATAGTGTGGTTTTGTCTAACTTTGCGTCTGGTCGGTTCTTAGGCGACCTTGTTTTCTCGTTGCTTGTGGTTTGCTCTCGAAGGTGAGGTCATAGGCAGAGCTCAGGGGCCTGGAACTGAGCAAAACATTTGGGCTACATTAATCATACCACCAAAATAAGTGACCTCATAAAATCTATCATCATCTTGTGAAACTGCATTTTTCCCATTCGCTAAGCCATGATTTTCAGTAAGTTGAAGGTCTGTCGAATGCTAATGTAGAACCTGCAATTCAGCCAGCCCTGGCTCCATTGGAAGCCCGCTAGTGTTTCATTTTGCTTGTGCATTTTCAGCAGGAACCTGATTCAGTGACTCTATTTAAACGAGCCCAATCAATGCATTACAGCTACGGTTTTTCCCCCTGCGGGCCGTTGCCCAGCTGCTCCTAGAAGTTTTGAGAGGTACATTACCTGTTCAGTATGCAATAAGGTGAGCGTTTACCATCAGCTTGATTGACACAGTGGCAGCTTGTGAAGCGGTAATAGCTGGACATGAATTTTCTTGTGGCTGAGACATAAATTATGTAAAAACACTAGTGGCAGTGTTGGACAGTGCTGTATAATTAATTCGCGCACCAACTTGACACCAGTTGTGTTTGTGGATGAAGGAGTATGTTTAAATATTAATCACTGCAGATCTCTCCTACGAGAGAGAGAGAGAGAGAGAGAGAGAGAGAGAGAGAGAGAGAGAGAGAGAGAGAGAGAGAGCAGCTCTGCCTGCCATAAATATAAATAGCTGCATTTCAAAAGTGTCTTGTTTGTCTGGAATTGCCTGCTGTGGTTTCAGCATTTGGACATCTTGAGCCAAATCACCTGCATTTACATCAAAACATAAAAATCATCGCTTTATCAACCTGACAACATCTGAACACATTTTGATATCAGCAGGTTTTTCTCCAATGTAGTGCAAGATCCTATTCCCACTACACTAGGGTTGGGAGCATCGCATGTAAACAGAACAAATCAGAACGCAGATTTCGTTGTCACTTAAATTCAAACATGCTTTTGTGCATTTAAATGCACATAGGTACTAGCAAAAATACATTTATAGTTTGTTAAAGGGGGCATAGCACACACACACACAGTTTCTGCCAGTCTCATGTTAATCCTTAGTACCTATAGAGTAGTAATGCATCCTTCATATCTCCGAAGAGTCTTTTAGTGTTATCATATTTATAAAAGACAGATACGCTGTACCGATTCTTTCAGAAAACAGCCGAGCTAGTGGAGGTATGCAGTGGGCGGAGCTAGAGAGACAAAAACACACACACTTACACGTGTAAACCTGCACTTACGCGTCTATTGCCAACAAAATACACACATTTGATGCAGTTTTACTCACCGCCTGCGGTTTCCACTCATGACCGGGAACAAACACACACACTTGCAGAACTCCAGAAACACAAACTGCATCCACTGTTTCCTTAACGCTGGGTTATTTGGGAAGCTGAACAAGGTGATCTTTCCCTCACAACCAGAAACACACTTCTTTAGTGGCATTGTTGATTTTGCGGTCTAAAAACACAACACCAGCACTGTCGACGGCTCCAGTAACCTGAACGAAGCTCGTTGATGACGCTCTCGCTCGTTTGTGTGTGTGTGTGTGTGTGTGTCTTGGCCGCTCTCTCTAATGTTAATAAATATGCGCTATTATTAGGTGTGTGGAAGCTGAAGAATAACGCGCACATGAGATGAAGGCGCCAGCGTGATCACTGGCATTGTTTCCTGACAGCGACTTTATATACTCCATAATTTATGGTCATACAAATAAGAGTAATGCATCATTTATTTGTATTTGTATGAACTCAAAATAACAACAAATAGTTGTGTTTTTGTAAAATAAAGAAAAAACATGACACGCACTTTCTTTCATCCAGCACATCTCATAAATAAACCGAAATGAAGCGTGTATCAGGCTTCTTGCCTCACATATATGATCAATATATCAAGCCTATAGAATGCTTGAAATGTCTATTACTTTTTACGAAAACAAATATTCTCTGGTTATGTAGCCTAATCCGTATGAAAAGTGCATTTCTCTGTAAAGGCGCATCCATATGCTGCGGAGAGGCAGCATCATCGACTTCATCTTTGCAGCCGACACTGATTAAAAATGCTAGTTTAACCGAAAATGCTAGTTTAATAATAAACAAATAAACTGTCTACTTGTTTTTTTTTTTTTGTTGACACATTTATAATCATTACTTTTACCGGTGCTTTTCGCAAGCTTTAAGCGTGCACCCAGTATTTAAGCAGCCTAATTAAATTAGCCTAATATAAATGTGCGACTAAATGAATGACTAGTC
Organism: Gobiocypris rarus; assembly: GCA_023029165.1. Lineage (NCBI taxonomy): Eukaryota > Metazoa > Chordata > Actinopteri > Cypriniformes > Gobionidae > Gobiocypris > Gobiocypris rarus. Next base: position 3,300,334 of record CM040912.1, read on the forward strand.
CACTATAAAATCTTTAGTCGGGGCAGCCCTCATCAATACATTTAATTAGTTGGCATTATTTAATTAGTAGGCTAATTAGTATATCCAGCTCTTCTACATTAAATTAGTTGTTAACATAATTAGGTTGACAAACTAATAAAATAGAGATTAAATTAAAATGATGACCATATACTTCTATATCGAATTGCTTTTTCCTGTCACCACCACACAAAGCATTGCTTATAAGGTGACAATTGGTTATAAATATGAAGTTTGTACTTTATTTTGAAGATATTGTATTGTATCTTCTATTATAAAGATGAAGATTGGCATTTTGTTAATTAAACTTAAAGCACTTTAATGTTATAAAATTCAACAATTTAGGTTCTGTTAGATTGTTTTGACTTGTTACTTTTTGTATGTTGTGGATAGGGCCTCATTGATTAATTTTGTCTGGGGCCCTCACTCAATGTTGGTTCGCCTCTGGACATTGTCATACTCAATTCTAGTCAGAATGTGAGGCTGATACTGCTCCATTGGGCTGTGATTATTGGGCGTTTCAACCGAACCAGGAAAGACCTTAATTGGTTAGACCTACAACCAATCAGAGCAATGGAGTAAGTGACGTATGTTGAGCGACGCATGGTTATCAGCAGAACTCAACTGCACGCATGCTGGAAGAAGTAGAAGAAGAAGATGAGTGTAAACGATCTTTGCCGGTGTTGTGAAAATAATTTAAGGATACACGGAGTACTTACCAACACGATCATCATTTTTTAAAAGGGATAGTGAAGGTGAATGCATATACGAACAAGTTCTCCGTTTAGAGACTGAATTCAACCCGATCGCTCTTTGGTGACGTGGATGATTACGTTACTGTTGATCATCTGTCCATCATCGCATAAAGCCCGCCTTGATAATTTGATTGACAGCTCTGGTTCGAGCATAGTTGCTACACAACAGATCAAGTCCAGACCGAACTTCCCGACCTCAAATGTTGTGGGTGGGGCTAAGTTCGGCTGGCATCCAGGCTACAAATACGCATTTATATCATTCTAAACAAATTTGAATATCTAAGCAACATTTAATTTCACAAACTTTACAGACTTTTCAAAATCCTTTACGAATGTTGCTTGTCAGACTGTACGAACATGACCCCCGATGTAAGCCATGTCACACTGTAAGATCTAAGTTGTCATAAATGTCAGACTCTTAGATAGTTGAGGAGCGCTAAAACGGATGCACGCAAGAAAAACGTCCAGAGTTTTATATCATCAATGAATGACGTGTTCGGTGACAGTGAGCTGCATTACATGCGGGATTGAGATGGTGGCTACATAGAAATCTCTAGCACTCATTTTGGTCATGGTTTGTCTTGGAAAACGAAGATAATTTGAAGGTCGTCGTAGGAGAAGTCACACTGCAGGATTGTGCGCCAAATCTTCTGACACTGCCAGAATTTCATCTGAGGTCAAATTTGATCGTTCATTAATCGGCTGAACATGTCAAACTAACGATCAAAGACTTCAGATTTTAGCCTAGGATCAGATAAATCTTTTAGGATTTGTTAAATTTGTCTCAGACAGCCAAAACGTGGCCAAAATCGCACAGTGTGTACCCGGCTATAGTCGAATGCCGCTGTCAGATCTCGTGTGATTGCGTGTTACTCTGTGCATGACGGTCGGTCCATGTGAAGTCAATGCGAACAGAAGAGTTCATCTTCACTGGAGTCACTCAATCAACTAACTTTACAACCTTGATTTAAACTATGACCAGTTGCCCACTATGTCGTTTTCGCTGAGCTGTGAGTAGAATTAGCCTGATGATTCCCTGTGTGCACAAACTTACCTTATTAGCCCTGTTGATTACAGCATTTACTAATCAAGAACTTGCCATCTAAAGTAAGTCTGTTAATTCAAATAAGTATAAAGTATATATCAGCCACCCTGTTCAATAAGATATCGGCATCAACCATCGTATCAGTCGACCAGTAGTTCTGAGTTCCAAACCTCATAACATCAAACAATTAATAATTGCTGCAATTGTAGGGCCCTATAAAATCCTTTTTATTTTTTCCCAAATTCCGTTTTTTCCGTTTTAATTTTTGGGAATTCTGTTTTTTTGTTTGTTTGTTTTTTACACTTTTATACTGTTATTTTAGTCGTAAAAAGAGTGTGCTTTTAATGTTAATAAAATAGAACATAAAACAAAATAGAAATGACCTTCAATTTATTGAGGTAACATAGCCTAGATGCCAGCCGAATTTAGCCCCGCCCACAAAATGTTTTGCTCTGGCAATTCGGTCTGGAATCGCTCCATAGAGGAGTTATTATGCCTGAACAGAAACTGTTCGGACCAATGAAATCATCAGGGCGGGCTTTAGACGATGATGGACAGATGATCAACAGTAACGTAATCATCCCAAAGACGCTTTGGGTTGAATTTGCTCTTATCCTAAACGGAGAACTTGTTCGTACATGCATTCACCTTCACTATTTCTCTCAGAAACGATGATCATATTGGTAAGTACTCTGTGTATCCTTAAATTCTTTTATTACAACACTGGCAAAGATCGTTTACACTCATCTTTTTCTTCTAACGTTACTTAATCCAGCTCGCGTGCAGACAGGGTTGCCACATTTTTTTGCAATGTCGCGCACAATTGCTACTCAAAACTAAAGCCCAAAACAATAGCTTTCCGGGGGGTTCTCCGGAAAAAAATGGCGTTTGGTAGGCAAAATGTTATTTTGTCAAGGTTGCCTGCTAAAATTCGCATTCCTGGGTTTATATGATCACATAATTGGGGTCGGTTCAACCCGCGGACATGGAGAAAAACACAGACTTGGCAACACAGTGCAGTTGAGTTCTGTTGACATTTGACAACTAACGTTATGCGTCGCTCCGTTGCTCTGATTGGTTGTGGGTCTATCCAATTAAGGTCTTTCCTGGCTCGGTTGAAACACGCCCCATAATCACAGCCCAATGGAGCGGTACCAGACTCATATTCTGACTTGAATTGAGTATGACTACGCCAGGCTAGAGGTAACATACATTCAAGACAAATACTGCACTACTTCAAGTCACAACAAAATATTAATGGTTATGAGCTTTAAACTTTCCAGTAAAATACATTACATTCGTTTATACAAGTTAAAATGAAAGTGCTCCATTACCTTTTTCTTTCAAGTAAAAAAAACATTTAGACCAAAAAAATTTCATAAGAATCATACAGTGCTAGTAAGTAAAAAATTAAAAGATGACCTGATCAAACATGAAAAATAACACATTTCACCATGAAATCATGAAGTGAAGTGTTCCGTGTGTTTCACAAGCACCACATGACATCCAGCGCTGTGAAAAAACAAACAAACACGAAAACACAAGGCCTGTTTAAATTATTAAACCTAGAGGCTTATCTTAATGTTAAGGTTACTTTTATCATCTAAACTACCTATATACAGCACGTTATATGCATGTGTGTTTGGGACAGAGGGAAACATGGTCGCATTTGCAGCAGATAATGCTGCCCTTCATAAATCAAAGCACGAGACAGACAGGGGTCGGAGGAGAACACCGGAAAATCTGACAGAATGAACGATATTTCTTAACTTTTCCGCTGAGCCGTGGAGAGCCGCTTCGCCACACTATCATTGTTTTGAAGGAGGAGCTGACATGACGGGAGGGTTTGTGTTGCCCAGATTTGCTTCCCCCGGTCTGCATTTCTTCTCCCACACAAAATAGAATTTCATTCCAAATATGTAAAATTCTGGGAAATTCTGCGTTAACACTAGAATTCCGCGTTAATATGCCAATTACATGATTCCGTCCGGAATTCCGTGATCGCGGTAATTATAGGGCCCTACAATTTTGGTCTTTTTTTTTTCCCCTCTTCTTTTTGGAGCTATGGTTATGAACAGTCATGAAACCTATTTTACACAATATTTGCTCAATTCACAAAAAATGCTGTCAGTATTGACTTGAGATAAAATCCATTATATAAGCCAAATAATTGGACCGTCCAATTGGTCTGTTAATCAGTATTATTGATGTTTAATAGCAGCAAGAGCTCAGAAAGCTGTTTGTTCTTCTCATCTTTTCATGGTTTATTCACTGTTACCCGTCATGAAGCTGGAATGCTGCTCAGGCATTTCACACTACAGCTCCCAGATGGTCTTTGACTTGCAGGGGTTTACAGGCTTTTCCCCACTTGTTTTGTTTTTTGAAAAGGCTGCTGAGCTCTTTATGTTCCATTGAGGGTTGGTCTTATGCTAGTGAAGTATACTGAAAATGCTGAAATAGAGCATGAAAGCAGTGATCCTGACAGCCTACCTTTTTCTCCCATTCCCTCTCTCTTTGAAGGACCTCTTCCTTAGTGCTTCTCCTGTGTCAGGGCGTCTGTGCCAATGAAGCCTTTTTATTTGGCCGAGATTGAGTGCAGCCAAGCGGGCCGGCCCTATTACCACTGCACCACAGTGCAGGAGATTGCCTGCCTCTGTCATCTAATTGCGGACATCAGCTGAAAGGCTGTTTCTCTGCAGTGGTGAGCAGACAGCCAGTCTCAGATTCATTGCTCCATTGGCTAGTTAAAGCACCAGGCTGTCTTTGTTTGGGGACATGGGGAGGCTTATAAGCTATGGTGTGCTCTGTCTGTTCACTAATCTTATAATGTTCCCTGGCAAGGGCTGCTCACCCTTTGCTGCCCTCCTCTGCACTGGACAATATGAATCTCTCATCACAGTGCTTAAAGCTGGGACACACTGGCAGAATCCCAGCCTAGAGAGGAAAAAACGTCTTCCCACTTATCTGGCACTCTGTCAGCAGATAGTTGTGGTTGCGCACACATTTCGCACTCCGCTAGCGTAGTGTTTTGGAATACATGCGGACATGGTGTGAGCTGTCTGAAATGCTCTTCGGTGAAGGGCTTTTGCATCATGCTTGAAATTTGGCTGGTTAAATTCAATTTGAGCTCAGTCGACAGCATCGTGGCATTCTGTCAGTTACCGCAAGAAGGTAATATTGACTCATTCCTCAATATTTAAAAACAGAGAGTACATTTGTGTGCAGTAATACTTACAGTGGCAGCTTAACAGCCAATCATCCATAAAAAGGCTTAAAAGTGCTAGTTTTGAATTAATAACCATTAACTCAATAGGTCACCAAAATGACAATTCTCTCATTGTTTATTCACCTTTGTGGCGCTTCAAAACCCATGCGACTGATACACAAAAGAAGATTCTACTCTTTTTCATGTAATAACAATGATTGGGAATTGGAGCGAAAACGCATCATAAAAGTATCATGATAGTAGCCGATGACTTGTGCACTATGCTCCAAGTCTTCTGAAGCTACAATAGCTTTGTGTGATGAACAAACCAGAATTTAAGTCATTTTTCTCTGCCAATTTTCCAATCCAGTGAGCTGTTTATCACGTCATCCGGATATTCTAGTCAGAGAGTTGAGAAACCAGAGAAAATATATCTGTCAGAATTTTGAATGATTCATTCATGCTGTTATCATGAACCAGATTAACCCATTAAATCGACTTCGGTCTGTTCCTGACACAAAGCTATCGTATAGCATCAGAAAGCTAATATTGGCTTGTGATTATAATACTCAGACTTGCATTGGATGGTGAATGATGACAGAATGGTCATTTTTGGGTTATTGTAACTGTTGGGTCATGTTGTAATTGCAAATATCAATATAGGTGCAAGCAGCAATAATCGGATAATGGCTGGGAGCATCAGATCAACTGCAACATCTAGCATTTAAAGACATTTTAAGAGGATTTTAGGCAAAATGGTTGAAAAATCATAAATAAAATCACTAGTAATTCGATTTGATGGAAATCACTTTTGAACACTTTTGAACTGATATGCTCTACACATACCTAGAGCGTATCAGTTGGCACTGAACTGATATGCTCAGAGGAAGGTGACAATGACACACATAAAGTTTGCTGTCAATGTGCCAAAGCATTGCAGAGATACAGCCTCAGAGCCATTTTGGCATCATGATGTCAACCTGGTTGCTGTGCTAAAAGAAAATGGTTTCATCTGTCAACACGAAATCCTTAACTTTTTGTTGGCACAGTCTGAAGATTGTATGATTTAATTTTGCTGAAAATTGGACCAATCAAAATGGTGGACAGGAAGTGTAGCTGGTAAAGGATATCTAATATCTAATCATATATAGCATTTTTGGAAATTTCATTATAACTTTTGACCACAAGGTGGCGCTGCCCCAAATCTTTTTGAGTACTGTTAGGGCACGGAGCCAAAGACACATACCTAGCGTCATAATCATATGCCAATGCGTTCGTAAAATATAGCAGTTTACACCAAAATTCTAAATGGCAAATATGGGAAAATTAGATATCGTTCGACTCGGCATGCTGCAAAAGAGCCATTTTTCATATGTCCAGACCACTAGGTGGCCAAAACTGTGCACAGACCAAGTTTAGTCAGAATTTGTTAAAGCATTGCTGAGATATAGCCTTAAAGGGTTAGTTCACCCAAAAATTAAATTTATGTAATTAATGACTCATCCTAATGTCGTTCCACACCGGAACATCTCCGAACACAGTTTGAGATATTTTAGATTTAGTCCGAGAGCTTTCTGGTCCTCCATTGAATGTATGAAGGGGTATACTGTCTCTTTCCAGAAAGGGAATAAAAACATCATCAAAGTAGTCCATATGTGACATCAGTGGGTTAAACATTTTTGGTCTGAAAATAACAAAAACTACGACTTTATTCAGCATTGTCTTCTCTTCCGTGTTTGTTTTCAATCCGTGAACAAATATTCGAATGGTTATGAATCAGCGTATCGATTCATGATTCGGATCGCGTGTCAAACTGCTGAAATCAGGTGACATTGCCGATACGAATTCTGAATCGAAAAAAAAGCACAGAAAATGTATTTTTGTCTCATGGGGATGAAAGACAACAATTTCCAGAACGCACTGCTTCACTGCCCTACTCAAGGTTGCGGCTAGTCGGCTACAGGATTACTGGATCACTTGCCCACCGCGTTCATTTTCAGAAAATCAGTTCAGTTAGAGACACTACAATTAAAAACTGAACGTGTCTGTTCGATATAATGCGAGTGAGCCGATTGAGCATCACGGCACAAACGCAGCAGGATCGGATTACATTCATCACATGAGCTGAGGTAATCGCGGGATTCGCGGCCGCATTCACAGCGTGATCAGTCTGGCGCGTGTTCAGTTCATGTCTTTAGAAGCTTAACTTTCATAGGAAGTTCATTTTAAAAGTTAAAACACTCACTTTGCTCTCCACCGCTCCGTTTACATGAATCTCCGCAGCTCCGCGAGCCGAGTGCTGTGAGTGTGATGTTGAAAACATGTGGAAATAGCGCCTCCTGCTGGCTGTAGTCTTCAGCATCTGGACAAAAACTCCTCCGATGACACATAATGACGATATTTGCGTTATCGGAGGAATTTTTCCAGAAATAAATTACATAATTCTCTCGTCTCAGGGTCATATGAGGGGGGAAAGTACGATAATTTGAATATACTCCCGGGTTTCTACTAATACAAAGCTTAATCGCTGAAGTAACCCTTTAAGACTGTCCTATATGTGCCAAATTTCCCACAAGCATGGGCTGCCATAGACTTCCCTAGCGGAAAAGAAGAAGAAGAATAGGAAAGAGGCCAACGATTACAAGAGGTGCCTACTCACCTTCTGTGCTTGGCCCCTAATGACTGTTTCCACCCCAAACAAGTTTCCCCAACTTATTGCCATATTTCATCAGATAATCCTGTCTCAAACTCATGCAGTTGGCTGGTTTAAATCCGACATTTGTTTCCAGTATTAACGGGCAGCATATGCCTTCAGTATCGCTTAAGTTATATTTAATCCACAATATTGCTTTAATGACTGATGTTCAGATTGTATCTCATCTCAGCGATACGACTGAAGCTTTTGAATGCAAGCCCTTGTTGTGTAGATGGATATGAATTTGACATGCCTTTTCAATTAGTCAGGTATTGAAACTGTCACGCGGGGGAAGGGAGAACTGGCCAGTGCAGTTCAGCGGCATTAAATCCTAATTATCCATGGAAGGATGAAAGGGAAACGTTTTTGAGTTCATTCTTTGATCAAGATTAGATTCTGAACATTAGCCATATATATTTCCCTCGGCCGTTGGCTTGAATTTGAGATTAGCTCCTTTATATCAAACAAATTCCTTCTTCTCTTGCCTTTATTCACTGTTTAATCTGAGATGCACATAGAGGCTTTATGAAGGTTGTCTGACAAATAAGAAGACTGAGGCAGCGCATTCAAGGAAGCTATTAAGGAATAGTGCTGTTATTCTTTTGTTCAGTAATCCTCCCACCGGCCCATCATGCAATCTGTCATCCTTTTTAAACGAGTCTTTGCACACAAGCTTAAATCTTTCAACAATGCAGTTCTAGCGTCCATTAAAATGATTTTAAAAACATGTTTTTGTCAGACATTAAAGCTATTTACTAGGGATGTCCCGATCAGGTCCCCCCCCCCCGAGTCCGAGTCATTTGATTTTCTGAGTATCTACCGATACTGAGTCCCGATCCGATACTTCTATAATACATTAAAAAAAGAATAAAGAGCAGTGAAAAAAACAGACCCAGGATGTTCCTTATTTTTTATTTAATTCACCTTATTTTAACATTAAACAACTCCGTTAACAAACAGAGCACTTCTGTGAGGTAGCTTGAATAATCAAGTAATAAATAACATAAATTCTTAAACTAGTGTTGCACGATATACCGGTACTAGAAAAGTATTGCACAAACGGTACGATATGGAGTTGTATTAGTACCGGTACTTTAAGAAGGACTGCGTGTTAATAAGAGCTGTATTTATTTGTGTCGATGAGTGACAGCAGGAGTTAGGATGTGTGTGCAGAGCTCTCCACCGTTCACTAAACATTGGAAGCAGAAGAGTTAAATATACACGCGCAGCGCATGACAAAGAAAGCAACAGAAACATGCGCGCATGAGGAAATATAGCGCGGCGGGATGCTCGCGCTGCCAGACTTTGATCTGAAGCACGCGCACACGCCTTTCAGACAACATGCGATCGCGATTCAGTTCTTTCGGATTATGGATTTCAATGGTCAAAAATATGTAAAAATGCACATCCTGTGAGTATTCAGGTAAACACAGTCGGGGGTGTCTTTAGTGAACGTGTACAGTTGAGGTGATTGGATCGGTGTTAAGCCGGATCTAATATTCTGTGTGATTAATGTTAATCAAACAACAATGAAAAATAGAAACCACCCCATGACTGGCTAAATCATTTTAATATATTCATTAAGAATCTGTGTATAGTTCATTTATTGAGTGAAGACTAAGCAGTTTTTTTTTATTCTTTCTTGACTTGCTATACTGTTAAATAGACCTATAGCTGAAAAATAAAGCACTGTTTTTGTCATATTGTTTGTAATTTGCATTTTTAGCTTATTTTAAAAACAAAGATTAAATAAAATAATTGCAATTAGAAGAAATGGTCAAAATCCAGGGCAGGAACATGCTGGCCAAGTGAGTTTTTAGTTAAAAATTAAATAAGACTATGATTAATAAGTTCTGTTGTCATATTATTCAATTACTTTTTACTGGGTGGTATTTTGACCGTGGTATCGATTTAGTATCGGTATCGAGGTATTTTAGTCTGGCATCGTATCAAAGTCATAATTTTGGTATCGTGACAACACTAAGTGCAACAGTAAATATTAAAAAGTCTAAATATAAAAACAAATAGCACCTCAACTTAAAATACCCGCAGGCATGTAAACAAATAAAAACATACGTGCTCCATAAGCATAAGAAATCCTCTAACTCTGTGCCACTGCATAACTAAAGATGTGTTAAAAAGAATGAATATATATATATCCGAGTCCTGATCGGGAGGTAACGCCCAATTCCAATCGAGTCTGAAACCACGTGATCGGATCTGGACATCCCTACTATTTACTTTCATAATACATGTTCCAGGTCTTATTGTGCACGATTTATCAGTGCACATTTTTCCAAGGAAAACAGGAAAAATTTATTTTAATATCAAGTCTAATAACTTTCTATATAGGGTGAGCGATACCACCAAAATCGTATTTCACAATATTGAGTAGTTTTATTTCACAATAATGATGTGTATGTGAACAATTTATGTTTGTTCTTAAAAATAAGAGCAAATAACCAAAGAAGCAAACAATAGACAAAACAAAGGTTTAAATGAAATAGTGCTGGAAGTTTTTCAGGTAGATAAACTAAAACGCTGGTAAAAATAAAACACTGTATATTTTACATATAGACAGATTTTTAGTAAAGCTACAGGAGCTATTCAGTCAAGGCCAGTGAGTGATTCTCTCTTTTCTTTTGTTGTTTGATTAACATTAACATTAAATATTTAGTTTAGGCTGCTGTCACTTTAAGACAGAATGCACAGATCCAATATATTCATGCACATCTGATTTCTTTCCCAATTTGTTACTTTCACTATTGGTTAGGGGTGTGACGAGACACTTATCTCAAGAGACGAGAGACACGAGATTGGGATCATGAGGACGAGACAAGATTTTTACATGGTATTTTTAAGAAATCCTCAATGATAAAATACATGTCTAGAAAATTGTTTGCAGGTGCAGTTGAAATATTTGAACTCATCATCTTGTAGTGAATGTAATTTCAGTTCTACTTTCTGAGTATGAATTATCATATGCAGTAAAAGACAACAATACTCAAGCACTGTGAAGGTTTTGCTTGTCTCTTCAGACCTTAGAACTGCACATGAGCTTCTTTTTCTTTCACCTAACTGAACTCCCACAAATTGATTATAGTTATTGTTTGCACTTATGATCAAAGTGCTCAATATCCAAAGTGCAAATAGACCACATTTTTTCTTCAAACATGATACAGAGCTAACATATGGTTAGAACTAGATAGCTTTCATATTTGAGAGAAATTTGCATGTCTCAGGGAGTCACTTTCAAACAACGTATTGCAATTGCGTTTGAATGCGCGATCCCATTTACTTTCACTTTCAATTTCTCGATCGTGCATACTCTGTGTCACTAACATGTAACACACACTCAACACACGCTCGTCTTCTCGTCACGTGTCGAGCTCGTTCTTGAAGCGACTGTTATCCACCTGAATTACATTGATTTTATTACTATAAAAAAACAAAACTAGAGTGGAGGTGCAATGACCAGGTCATGACTATGACGCGAGACAGCTTTTCTCCTCGTCACAGTTTAGTCTCGCGAAATCACGTGGTACGAGATCTCGTCACACCCCTACTATTGGTTGACCGATGTGGATTTTCTCCAGCCACAATTTTGACATCAATACCATAATAAACTGCCATATAGATATATGGAATATTATTTCATAATTTGGTCGCAGGATTATTAGACTGCTGTCACTTTAACTGTGCATTCACACTGCCGGCGGTGAGAGCATCAAAGTGGCCTGAAGTCATTCATTTTCAATGGGAGGTGGCGCAACGCATCTTGGACGATTTGGGTGTTGAGGAGAGCTGAAATCAGGTCAACTTTATGGTACTGAGCTATGACGTGGTTTGGCGAAAACCAATCAGAATGTAGAAGTGCTCCGCTTGAGAGAAATCCAGAGAGCCCAGGCCTGTAAACTTTGGTTCCGACCACATCAGTTCCCAAGCAAAATGGAAGAGAGGTTGATCATTGCTTTGGAGGGTTTGATAAGAAGGTGCGCAACACTATTTTTAGGCAACATTTTCACTCTAGAATGCTTGTTTTTCAGCGGGAATGCAATTAATTTTCTCAAAACAACACATTTTAATGCTTTCATAAGGGGAACGGTTATACCCTACTTGTGGTGAGTCTGCACAAATGCTGATCAACATGATTATTTGCCTTGTACTACTATACTACTTCAAATAAAGTAAAAAAAAAGACCAAGCATTCGATCTACGTCAGAGCGTCAGCACGTCCACAAATCTTTGTACAGCGTTGTTGGCAGGGCAGGCGAAGTGAAATTTTTACGCTCTTGCAGGCGGCGGTGGGTGAACGCACAGTAGAGCAGTAAAAATGTTTACATTCACTAAAACATAACTGACTGTTTACGTGAATACTCACCAAGACTGGCATTTTGACATTATTCTGTGTATATTTGACTGTTTAAGGGCAATAAGCAGCGAAACAGAGCTCAACCGTGTGGTGAGTGGTGAGTGAGTGAGTGAGTGAGTGGTGGTGGTGGTGAGTGAGTGGTGAGGTGAGTGGTGAGTGAGTGGTGAGTGGTGAGTGGTGAGTGGTGAGTGGTGGTGGTGAGTGGTGAGTGAGTGAGTGGTGAGTGGTGAGTGGTGGTGAGTGGTGAGTGGTGAGTGAGTGGTGAGTGGTGAGTGAGTGGTGGTGAGTGGGTGAGTGGTGAGTGGTGAGTGGTGGTGAGTGGGTGGTGAGTGGTGGTGAGTGAGTGAGTGAGTGGTGAGTGAGTGAGTGAGTGAGTGGTGGGTGGTGGGAGTGAGTGGGTGAGTGGTGAGTGGTGAGTGAGTGGTGGTGAGTGAGTGAGTGGTGAGTGAGTGAGTGGTGAGTGGTGAGTGAGTGGTGAGTGAGTGAGTGAGTGAGTGAGTGAGTGAGTGAGTGAGTGAGTGAGTGAGTGAGTGGGTGGAGTGGAGTGGGTGGGTGGGTGGGTGGGTGGGTGGGTGGGTGGGTGGGTGGTGGGTGGGTGGGTGGGTGGGTGGGTGAGTGGGTGGGTGAGGGTGAGTTTGTGGGTGAGGGGTGGGTGAGTGAGTGAGTTTGTGGGTGAGGGGTGAGTTTGTGGGTGAGGGGTGAGTTTGTGGGTGAGGGGTGGGTGAGTGGTGAGTGAGTGAGTGAGTGAGTGAGTGAGTGAGTGAGTGAGTGGGTGGGTGAGTGAGTGGGTGAGTGAGTGGGTGAGGGGTGAGTTTGTGGGTGAGGGGTGAGGGGTGGGTGGGTGGGTGAGTGGTGAGTGGGTGAGTGAGTGGTGAGTGAGTGAGTGAGTGGGTGGGTGGGTGGGTGGTGGGTGAGTGAGTGGTGAGTGGGTGAGTGAGTGGTGAGTGGTGAGTGAGTGGTGGGTGAGTGAGTGGTGAGTGAGTGGTGAGTGAGTGAGTGGTGAGTGAGTGAGTGAGTGAGTGAGTGAGTGGTGAGTGAGTGAGTGGTGGTGAGTGAGTGAGTGGTGAGTGAGTGGTGAGTGGGTGAGTGAGTGAGTGAGTGGGTGAGTGGGTGAGTTTGTGGGTGAGTGGGTGAGTGGGTGGGTGAGGGGTGAGTTTGTGGGTGAGTGTGTGGTGAGCGGGTGGGTAGTGGTGAGTTTGTGGGTGAGGGGTGTGTGAGTGGGTGGGTGAGTGGGTGAGTGGGTGGGTGAGTGAGTGGGTGGGTGGGTTGGTGAGGGTGTGTGAGTGGGTGAGTTTGTGGGTGAGGGTGTGTGTGAGTGGGTGTGTGAGTGGGTGAGTTTGTGGGTGAGGGTGTGTGAGTGGATGGGTGAGTGGGTGGCTGGGTGATTGAGTGGGTGGGTGAGTGGGTGATTGAGTTGTGTCACTTGCTGGGGAGATAAGAAAGAAAGGGAGAGAAAGAGAGACGCTGGTATTGTGTGTCTATTCTGAGTAGAAATTAGTATTAGATGCTTTTCAGATATTTCAGTATTAATATATATAGAAAAATCTATATTATTGACAACACTACATTGCACTTAGTTTATTTCAGAGGCCTTTTAAAAGATTACAGCTGAAAGATGTACTGTCTTGTTCAAAATAATAGCAGTACAATGTGACTAACCAGAATAATCAAGGTTTTTAGTATATTTTTATTGATATGTGGCAAACAAGTTACCAGTAGGTTCAGTAGATTCTCAGAAGACAAATGAGACCCAGCATTCATGATATGCACGCTCTTAAGGCTGTGCAATTGGGCAATTAGTTGAATTAGTTGAAAGGTGTGTTCAAAAATAGCAGTGTGGCATTCAATCACTGAGGTCATCAATTTTGTGAAGAAACAGGTGAATCAGGTGGCCCCTATTTAAGGATGAAGCCAACACTTGTTGAACATGCATTTGAAAGCTGAGGAAAATGGGTGTTCAAGACATTGTTCAGAAGAACAGCGTACTTTGATTAAAAAGTTGATTGGAGAGGAAAACCTATAAAGAGGTGCAAAAATGATAGGCTGTTCAGCTAAAATGATCTCCAATGCCTTAAAATGGAGAGCAAAACCAGAGAGACGTGGAAGAAAAGCGGAAGACAACCATCAAAATGGATAGAAGAATAACCAGAATGGCAAAGGCTCAGCCAATGATCACCTCCAGGATGATCAAAGACAGTCTGGAGTTACCTGTAAGTACTGTGACAGTTAGAAGACGTCTGTGTGAAGCTAATCTATTTTCAAGAATCCCCGCAAAGTCCCTCTGTTAAAAAAAGGCATGTGCAGAAGAGGTTACAATTTGCCAAAGAACACATCAACTGGCCTAAAGAGAAATGGAGGAACATTTTGTGGACTGATGAGAGTAAAATTGTTCTTTTGGGTCCAAGGGCCACAGCCAGTTTGTGAGACGACCCCCAAACTCTGAATTCAAGCCACAGTACACAGTGAAGACAGTGAAGCATGGAGGTGCAAGCATCACGATATGGGCATGTTTCTCCTACTATGGTGTTGGGCCTATTTATCGCATACCAGGGATCATGGATCAGTTTGCATATGTTAAAATACTTGAAGAGGTCATGTTGCCCTATGCTGAAGAGGACATGCCCTTGAAATGGTTGTTTCAACAAGACAATGACCCAAAACACACTAGTAAACGGGCAAAGTCTTGGTTCCAAACCAACAAAATTAATGTTATGGAGTGGCCAGCCCAATCTCCAGACCTTAATCCAATTGAGAACTTGGGGATGATATCAAAAATGCTGTTTCTGAAGCAAAACCAAGAAATGTGAATGAATTGTGGAATGTTGAATAAAGAATCATGGAGTGGAATAACAGCTGAGAGGTGCCACAAGTTGGTTGACTCCATGCCACACAGATGACAAGCAGTTTTAAAAACTGTGGTCATACAACTAAATATTAGTTTAGTGATCCACAGGATTGCTAAATCCCAGAAAAAATGTTTGTACAAAATAGTTTTGAGTTTGTACAGTCAAAGGTAGACACTGCTATTTTTTGAACACACCTTTCAACTAATACCCCAATTGCACAGCCTTAAGAGCGTGCATATCATGATGAATGCTGGGTCTCATTTGTTTTCTGAGAATCTACTGAACCTACTGGTAACTTGTTTGCCACGTAGCAATAAAAAATATACTAAAAACCTTGATTATTCTGGTTAGTCACATTGTACTGCTATTATTTTGAACAAGACTGTATATAAAGTTCAACCTGCCAAAGTGGAAAGTAAGATTGACTGTGTTAAACACCACAGCTGAAATACACATGCATTTGGCCGGTTGGCAGGTGTAAATGACAAGCCCTGGTCACTGTATATATGATATTATATTATTTAAAGGTAGTGAATGACACATGCATAACAATTTTGACAATAGCATTCATATTTATTTACAGCATTGAGCTCTCTCTCTCTGTGCTTAACCATTTTAATCATCAAGCACTTCCCTTGTTTCATTTTCTCATTCATGCATGTTTCTTTATCACTCTAACGTGTCAATATCTTTAAGTAGTGCTGAGATATGTACATTTATTAACATTCCTCCATCACATTATAACTAAATATCTACTTCTACTTTCTGTTTCTGTTGATGTCATGTAGGCCATACAGGCTGTAATGTTAACTAACAGCCAAACAGATGCTTATTCCAACTATTTCGATTCTAATTGGCCAGTTCTCATTTAGCCCTGCTTTAACCCTGTTTTCACAATTCAGTCACTTCCACATTGATATTTTTTCCTTCATTGAATATTTTGTTTCATCTAGAAGTGTTAAATTAAATGTATAAATAAAATGGGTGTCATGTTGAGCTGTTTTATAGTTCTGCTGTATTTTGAAACAACAACAAAGAAGTCTAAACTGCCAACCTTACAGAAAATACTAAACTACGGTGAACGTTATCCTTTGGAGAAAGCACCAGTTGCACCACAAGCTGACATGACATATCTTGTTACATTGAAGCTAGATCATAATTGTTTCATAAAGAGTAAATATTAAAAATAGTCAGCTGGTTCTATGCATTCTAATTAGTTTTAATACAGAATTAGCAAACAAAGAAATGAGGCACAACATTAAATTATAATGTGAGACAGCTGCACTAATCAATAAAATAAATAAAACATCTTTGCTACTGAGAAGCTGCATTATGAGCTCTCTAATGAGAAATGTAGTTAAACAAACAGCTTTTGCTACACTAGTTACCCACAATGATCAGTGTATACGCATTTACTGCAGTAAAATAAAATAAACAACACTGACACGTATTTAAGATCAGATCTTTGGACACTCAAATGGAGGCCCAAAATATCAAAACGGTTTATATATATATATATTTTTTTTTTCTTGTGCAGTTTTGTTCATGGGTTTTTGATGATAGAGGAAACAATGTTACACAACATGATGGCATCTAGAGAATTTGGCAGCTTCTTTTATTGACAGATGTGTTGATGTAGAGTTTTAGTGGACACATGTCTTTTGACACAATCTACTAAAGATTGTCCTTATATTTGTGTAGACTGCTAGACAACAAGGTTATTAAAATGCTGAAAATATTTAATGTCAGCTTTGTATTTCTAAATGTTAGCAAGTTGACCATATATACTTTAATGTTAGTGTAGTCCATGTTTAGAGCCCTATGAAATCTCTTATTTTATCCCAAAATCAGTTTTATTTTTCCCATATTCCATTTAAATTTTTTTGGATTTAAATTAAAATGAACTAATCTAAAAGCATGTCTAATTAATTCAAAATACTAAAAAAACAACAATTTATTAAAAGTTTAACAAAAATTACATGTTAACTGCCCTACACTGAAAAAATGTACAATGTTGTATTTACATGATTTAATTGTGTACATCGATCCCACATGAATCAATGAAGTTAAACAAACATAGTTTGTTCATGTAACGTCAACATCATGTAATGAATACATTTTAAGTGACTCAATTAATTAGTCTCAAAGTGAATTTTATATGGCTCCTTGACATGATTCAGGCATTCAGTTTCATATATTCATTCATCCACTTCATATACTTTAATGTTGCACAACTGAATTATAATACTGCACTATCTAGTTGACAAACACTTAGCTAGTAATAGTACACATTAACATCTTGAATATTTAAACAATATTAAACACAAAGACTCCTCTCAATAGCAATAACACTTTTACTTATAAAATAACAACATTTACTCTCTCTTGATTTAGCCATATGCAAAGAATGCTGGGAACTAACAAGCCCCGCCCAGTTTGTTACTGCAACACAAATCATTCATGTAATCTCAACACAAACGGATTACGTAAACTTCAATTTGACTTATATTTAAGTGGATTGAACACAATCAAATTAAGTTAGGACAAAATGTATAGCAATTGTGTTGCTTTTGCTCATTTTAATTAAGCAATTTGAACAAGCAGCAATTTTTTTCAGTGTATGGAATGTTTTTATAAATAAAAATTCAAATTCCATTTTATTTTTACAAAATTCTTTGTTTTCTGTTTTAATTTTTCTAGATTCCATTTTTGATGTTTTAATTCAATGTTGATAATAAAAAAGCATGTCTAGTTAATTGAATTCATAAAAACAACAATTTATTAATTTAAAAATAATTCGGTTTCTAATAAAAGTTGTTATTAGTATTTTTTTATGTCAGAAATTCTGTGTTGTTTATTTAAATTTTTTGATTTGGCAATCAAATGAAGGCATAAAACATTAATTTATCTATTAATCATATGAAATTAAACAAACTTTTATTTAAATCACAAATAAAAGTCAAAATGTATTCAAGTTAAACCAAATTTTATTTCGACAGGTTGCCGTGAGGACCTTTTGAGTTTCTTTTTATTTATGCTATGACGGAAAATTGTCTCAAATTAAACTGTAAAATGCAGATGAAGTGACTCTTAGAGCGGCTCTGGAGATGAAGTTAATGCGTTCATGTCCTCATATAGTGAGATGGCAGAGGCTGAAAACACCACAAGGTGTGTGTGTGTGCGTGACTGTGTGTGCGTGACTGTGTGTGCGTGGGCGTGTGCGTGTGTGTGTGTGTGTGTGTGTGTGTGTGTGTGTGTGTGTGTGTGTGTGTGTGTGTGTGTGTGTGTGTGTGCGTCTGTGCTTGTGCGTGTGTGTAAAATGAAACCGCACCATTCATTCACACAGAGACACGCAGAACATACAGGATTTATATTTAAATAGTAGTAAATTAAATAGTACTAAATTAAATAGACGCATCACGGAAATCATAGGGCCTACATGCCACTTGTCAACCTTTTATCTGCTGATCTTGAAGGAACATTCATTCATTTCAATCCGATATGTGGGCGTATCACCACACGAGTGTAAGTAAATCTTGCAGGGGCTGAATTTATCCACATCTCCTGCGAGACAACTCAAGTATGCAGAGGGACCTCGTATCTGCAGCTCTCTTAAAAGCCCTGATTGTGTCAAGCTCTCTTTGCCGCTTTTAGTGTGGGGGTGGGGGGAGGAAATAGTGTTGTGAAAAGCTTGTGCTTCTTGAATGCCATGATACAATCATACGACTCTCTGATGGTCGGGAGGAAATAAGATGACCTGCGCCTTCCCCCCGACAGATTAGATAGATGTCACCTTTCTTATGAAAGTGCCAGTCAATTTCGCCTCTCCTGTGTGCTGCCTATCAATTACGGGGAAGAGAAGCTTTTCAAAGCGGCCGTGCTTTCTGTGCGTGGTAACCAAGTGGCTGAACACAGCTCATTGTTTCCTCTCTCTCTCTTTTCAGTATCCCCAGATCAGCGAGGAGTCGACTTCTCCATTTGTCTTCATTTGCTCCAACCCCCAGGAGTTGGTGGTGAAATTTCCCATGAAAGGGAAACACAAGATTTGTAAGTCCTGCCTGCCTCTTTTCATGTGCTAGTCGTTCACCCTTTCTGCGCTCTCACAATTAAACACATGCATAAACCCCAATGAGCAGCAATTTGAAGCATCCTATAGGGCACTACACACAAGAAGGTATGCAAATTCATTATTCTGCCCCAATAAGATACTTTTGACACAAATTCTAACAAATCACATTCTTTAGATGCTTCACAAAAACATTTATTTTAAGATGTTTATTTTAGTGCTGTCAACGTTAATGCATTTTTAATATTTAATGCAACATCATCCTTTGGCTAGCGTTACATTATTTGATCTGGCTCTTATTCATGCAAATGCTTTTAAACCATTCAAGACGAAAGAGAATGCACTGTCTGTGAATGTCCTCACACACACACACACACGACTCAGAAAGACGCGCGCCAGTATCAAGTTCTCTTTCGCTTGAACGGACAATAACACAGAATTATCCCAAAATTGCCGTTCTTTTCGAGTATCATCATAAGAGCAGTCTTGAGTTAAATAACGTCTTAAATGAACTTAAAGAGTTGAAAATGAGATGTGTGACAGCGCGTCAGATCTTAAAGCGACAGCTGCACTGATGATGTCTGTCATTAATGTTCATCACAGAACAAAGGGAACAGGGAGAATTGCAGCTTTAATAGGGATTCATCCATATTTAATTCATAATTTATGCAGTGCAGAGTGTTTGATAACTTTCGATTTCTGTAAATTTGGATACAGGTAAATGTGAAATTTATTATAATGGTTTATATTATAATTCACTTAATTTGGAGATGAACCGTGAAATTATAAAAATGTATAAAAACGTAAGTGTTTTTAATCCCGATTAATCACAGAAAAAATGTGTGATTAATCTAGTTAGTTTTAATCGATTGACAGCACTAATTTATTTATACCCAATTATGTGTATGTGACCTGTGCTGACAAAATTTGTCACAATGAGCAAATTTTCTAAAATTAGTTATTGACTTGCTCTATTAAAATGATGTATGATTGGTTTGAATCCAACCAAAAATGACCTGTTTGAAATCGATAGTTAGCAAAGTCAATTTTGAGAAACATTGGGTTAAAGTTTCCTGAAGTTTCCAAAATCACCTTAAAATCTCTGGTAATAACACCAAATATGACACACACCAAGTCAACACCAAATATCTATAAGAAATATATATATATATTAAATGTTTTTCCCCATGAGACCACAATAGACCCTTTTCACATTTCCGGTTTCTCCGAGCGGAAGTCGTCATACTTGGGTTAACACTTTTATAGCGACGAATGCATTGAATATATTTTTTGTGTCCTGATTTGCTCAGATAGCAAAAGAAAAACGCAACAATAGTGATTTCACAACTTTCAAAAAGAGGGAGAGTGAGATTGATAACGGCAGTGAAAAGAAATAAATTATTATTACTTTTACCGTCACTCCCATAGACACTGATTTAGAAACACACAGGTGTAAGTTTTTTTTTGTAATTTGATGCAAAAGTAATATAATACAAACTATTAGTGTTATAAATATACATACATTTAAAAAAAAATGAAAATACAAACAACGTTGCAGAATTTACGATATTGATGACCGTTAAAACGCGTCATCACAGTCTGTGAAAAGGGTCCATTGTCTGATTAACATTAATGAGACCTTTATATTAAGATCTACTGTAATGCACGGATCTAATATAATGTTACACATCAGATGTTTTCCCCCAGCGGTTAACCAAGCCTTCCCATAAGACATACAGATGAATACTCCCCATGACAGATATTTTGAAGTACTGTAATGCTGTGCATGTGTGTAACAAATAATTGTTTATTGCTATTTGGAGCATGGGGATCGCTAGACGAGGGCTTAATGAACTCACTTTTGTGAAAACCACTTCTTTTGCCTGTAGCTCGAAAGTATCCCATGCACATTCCCACTCATTTTGCAAGCACGGATCACATATTATGCAATATTTTTTAAAAGTAATGTGCACACTGATGCAAAAGATATAAATAAACGTAGCAAATGCAAATGTTTTTGAGTAGCATTTAATGTACCTTTGCACTTCAGAGAGTAAGCAATCCCATAAAATATTGCACAAAGCTTGAAACAAAGGCAATGTTGATTTATAAATAATCTTGCTTTGTGATTTGAGTCTCATGTCATTAGGTTAACATGCTAATGCCAAACTCCGATATCAGTTGTGTGTCCAGTGAGGAAAGCCATTTCTGCCCATTTGTACAGTAGACATTGAGGCAGTTCACACTTCACAGCAGAGCTATGAGTTTACACACACATCTTCTACTGTAACTGGTGTTGCATGCTATTCAATATATTACATTTTGTGTAATGACCGTTTGTTTACACCACTCTTTTCATGCAATATGTCACTTTTTTCATGTTGCACTGGTCTTTCGTATCGTTTAACGCTTATTGTTGTCTTCACTATCATCTAGCTTTGTTTTGTTTTTGTTTTTTTGGATGTCCAAATAATCACATCTTCAGGCATTGCCAATAATAATGGTAGCATATTTGATTTGCATAAGTTTGAAAAGAGAAACATTCAATTACTGTAAAATATCCTATGGAAAACCCATGGTAATATTGTGGAGATTGTACCATAGTATATGTCAATGGCATATTTTTTTTTGTAGTGGCAATGAAGATCAAAGAAGGTGATTAATATTAAAATATTCAAACAAAGTGAAACAAACAATTGTCAGTCTGAACAAAAGACAGCACTCCAGCTGGTCCTTTCCCCTGGGCGTTTCCTGGTTCGACGTCAAAGCTTGGGATAGTCACTAATGAAGGGTTTGGGTCTGTGCATGTTCTTGTGGTGCCATCAGCCAAGAGTGATAAGTCACATGGCATTTACAGCCAAAAAACACCTCATGGCAGTGTACTTGGGAGGTCTTTCACTAGCTGAGAAGCTGCCATTGAGATGAATGGGAATGCTAACTGATGAATGTTAGCTCTTTGTGGGGAATGATAGAACCTCTTGTTCCAGCCACATGACCCAGATTTTGTCACCAGACATTATAAAAAAACCTATATGATGAAAGAAACATCTCTCAGTTTGTCCAACGAATACAAATAGTTCCAAAGCAATGCATAGTTTCTATCTACTAGGGCTGGGTAAAACAAATTGATTTCTCGATTTTAATCGATTCTCATTTTTACGAACCAATATTAAATTCCAAGAATCGATCAGTCATCCTGTTTTCAGTTGATGAACAAAACATTGTAGAGCACCTCCCATCCAATATATCGCAATGTGCTTTGTTACTTTTGATATGAAACTCAGATTTCAAATTATGTCCATTTTATTACAAAATTCAAAATGTTTAATGTGGCTTGACAGATCGCCTCAGTTCAACAGAAGTGGCAAACGTGATCGAATTATAGTGATATATCGAATTATAGTGATAATATCGCAATAGTTTTGACGACGATGTAAAATTTGAAAATATTGTGAATATCGAACATTTCAAATTCAACATGCATACTTTCCCAAAAACATTACCAGATAACGCAGAGCTCTGTTTCCACCGTTCACTAGACATTGAGAGAAATAATAGCGCGGCGCCGGGCAAATATTCAGGTAAACACAGTAGTTTATATATTTAGTGAACGAACACACAGTTAATGTGAGAAATCGTGAGTTACAATGAATTTGGTCCGTGCAGCTCTTAAAGGGCCGGAGCTCATATTCTGTGTGATTTAATGTTAATCGAACAACAATGAATAATAGAAAACCACCCCATGCTCTGCTAAACAACTTCAGTGTAGAGAAGTCCATTATGTGGAGAAAATCCTGGAAGGTCTTCCTCAAAAAACTTAATTTCTTTTCGACTGAAGAAAGAAAGACATGAACATCTTGGATGAGATGGGGCGAGGAAATTATCAGGACATTTTCATTTTGAAGTGAACTAATGCACGTTTGAATAAATCCTTCAGGTTTTTATGACAGGCACCATTTAAATGTTTATATTTCAAGAAAACAAATTATGTAATTGTAAAGTTAGTATTATAACTTTATAAAAACGTCCCTGAGTGTAATTTAAGTGTTTGCATTTTAATCTTTAATTGTATAGTTTACAGCATTAGTTGAGAGATTTCTTTTCCTTGAGAAAATTTTCCATGTACTGTATCTGATATACATCCAAAATAATCGAATCGCAAGCGTGTGAATCGAAATCTAATCGTGAAATTTGTGTCAATACCCAGCCCTACTATCTACAGTCTTGTTTGCAGCAAATCTCCACTCTTAACGGAGGCTGTTTGGTGCCATTTTCCCAGTCATTCTTCACAGCAGCTCAACTGTCAACAATGGTGTTATTTCACAGTACAGACTGGAAGCATTTCACACTGCGTGATGATTCCCCCGTAATCACATGTACACGTTCTTTTCTGTTTAACCTGCTTAGCTTCTCAGATAAAAATGGCCAATTGATTATATAACTAAATTTGTGAATTCTCAAGGGGGGAAAGCATCTCTGACAAGCATGGGTGATCGCTTTTACAAGAGCATTGGCGACTCAGTGTTCAGATTCTTTTGTTTTCACATAAAGGAAGCACAAAGCCAGGCCCTCAAAAGCAATCCTGCCCTCTGACATTCAAAGCTCTCTTATTTCTCCACCAGCTTTTCATATCGTAATGGAGAATTTTATATCCATTTTGACCTTGTGTCTAGCCACCGTTTCCCATTCATTTTCATTCCCTCCTAAGCTGCCAGAGCTCTCAGGAGAGCTGACCTCTGTGAACCCCTCATGGGGTGAATGGGGGAGGAGATATAGACTGATATGCTGGGAGGGCAGTTAAGAGTAAGAAGTCACCACAGAGATGTCCTGCCCTCTTCCGTGTCTTCCAAGGTTTATCCAATGTTAGGGTCAATGTGTCATCCTTCTTGTCCTGCACACAAGACCAAACAACTTTGTCTGTACCCCATTATCCCCAAAACAGGATTCTGTATGGATTAGCAATCAACAAAGATTGCTGTTACAAAAAGCTATTACAGAAAACTGACTTGCATAATAGGAAACCATCCATCTAACCCTCATTGTAGCTGGAATTGCTGACATTTAAATGTGGCAAATTTGGACTCCATCATTCCATTACAACAAAATTTCCATTCGCTGATTAAAACAACTGTATTAAAAGCTGTGTGGGTGCTGAGGTTTCTGAATCTTTTATCCTGTCATTTCATCTCCGCACTGAAGGTCACCGTCGCTGCACAGAGCTAACAGAGATATCCTGATGAGTGGCTTCAGCCATGTGTGAATATTGCAAGTTCACATCAGTGATTCTGTTGCATGCCAGCCTTTCAAAGGCTAAAGGTTGTCACTCTCTTCTTGCTTTATTCGAATCAATACGGCTTCAATATCCAAACAAGCGCGCCTTGCAAGCTGCATGCATTAATAATATGCAGCCCAGCGTCTAGCAATCTGTGCTGAACTGCTTTGCTGAAGGATGGGTTTGAAATAGATGATCCATTTATTTCCTGAAAGAAAACCACGTATGTCTGTTTTAAATAAGTGTTAATAAACAGGCTTCTGATTATTGGAATGTCTGCTTCATTTGGCAACTTATTCCGGCCCACTTAGGCCCTGTTTACACCTGGTATTAAGATGCGTTTTGGTCAATCAGATCACAAGTAGACAAGGAAGACACATTCCCATTTATACCTGGTCTCTTTTGTCTACTTTCCACCTCTTCTGTCCTGATTTCTCCGAGGGGAGGGTCTATGGGTGGGTTTTTCCAGATCTTTCCGTCTAATGGGCAAAATAACCTTGCACAATTTACATATGAACATGCCCAGAGACGACTAAAAACACACAGAGAGCATCAGCTTTAGTTTCTGCTCTGACAGCCGCAAGACCAGCCGAACGCTGTGAGTGTGTGTTACACATCAGGAATGGTGTGAGAACATTGTGCTTGGTATGTTTTTTGCCGTCAAACCAAACTTCGGTCTCCAGTCGACAAAGTTTAAATCCCGTCTGGCAAGCGCTCTTCCCATAATGTTCCCGCATTAGGTCAGTAGTCGGAGAGAAGACGGTCTTTTGTGGCTGTTTGAACACATTCGACCACATGAGCGTCTACACTACAAAAGCGATCCGGTCGAGTGTGTTCTCCACTACCTCTGGAAGTGGTCGAAAGTGGACAAGCTCAAAATGTTTTAATCTCGGTATTTAGCGTCGTCCACTTGTGATCCGATCGACCAAAACACATCATAATACCAGGTGTAAACACTGCCTAAGATCAGGAAGAGATTGTCTGACCAGATATAAAGCGACCAACCACAGTTCATTAAAGGGCAACTTTATTTACAATACCACAATATGAAATATGAAAACTATAAGTTTGTTTGTTAGTAGGTGTAACTAGCATTTACACAAGTGTGTTGCAACTCAGAACATACAGTGCGACCGGTGTAGTTTAGTTTAACAAGCAAATTAATTTATGAATTAATCGTTCAATACTACAGACTTGCTTGGTTTATGTGAGTTAATAAAAGGAGAACTGATGTTTTATTCTGGCAGAAATTTGGGAACTCCTGGACTATTTCACAGACAAAGTGAGAGATACTTTTCTTCTCGTGGATATACTAAAGCTAGTGTTATAATTTCCACATCCGCGTGACATAAAAATCAATGCGAACATCTGCGTGCCTCAATTTTTTTGCAGACAAGTACGCATGGTCACTAGGTTATGCTGGAAAAACCACACGGACTCAAGAGAGGCTGTGTTTAGAGGATCACTACCCACAGCTCTACAATCCGTCAATAAAACAATATAAAGACAGCCAGGTGTGCAATAGTTCATGTGGAAGTCTACACGCCGATCTACTGCACATGTGCGGACCCCAGCATACACACTCAGTAGTACAGGGTTCCTACGGAGTTTGGAAAAGTATGGAATTTGATTGGAGTAATTTCCAGATCTGGAAAAGTATAATCAGAGTATGGAAAAATATTTATGTTTTTTAATATATTTAGACTATTGTCCCTATTTCGTTTTCTAAATATAAAATTAAGAATTTCTAAATGTATATAATAAATATATAATATAGACAATAGTTTTTTTTTTTTTTTTTTTTTTTTTTATCAGTCTGCCGGGAGTTTAGGTCTGCAGTGATTGGTTGTTACGTTGTTAGGCGGCAGTTACCTCGAACTGCTTGACTAAAAACCCCATCTCTTTCAAAACCATAATACTTTATTATATTAACACACATTAATTAATATATATATATATATATATATATATATATATATATATATATATATATATATATATATATATATATATATATATATATATATATATATATATATATATTAAATCTGAGAGATTTCAGTCCCTTTATTAAAAGATTTGTTCACCCCAAAATGAAAATGAAATGAAAATGTTTGAGTCCTGCCTCATGGACTTTTCCCAATCCCGCCCCCCTTTCTCTCCCATGTTACTTCCTGTCTAGCTACTTTCCTATCCTAATAAAAGGCAAAAACGGCAATACTAAATCTTTAGAATGTAACACACTTGTTTATCAGTTGAATTGTAAAACAATTTATCAGAACAAGTTAAATATGGTTGGAAAAATCATTAGGGAAGTCTGGGAATTTGACTTTTGAAATGAATATTGTGTAGGAACCCTGGAAGTATAAATACAAGTAGTCCGTGCTGTCCGCGTAATGGAGTATATATAACCGAGGCTTAAGCACTCTCAGCTCCATTCGCATATTTATATCCATTGTCCTAAACAATCGCTGCAGAAAATCACCCACCAGCTACCTTACCAAGGGTCTACTGTAGCCGGAGGCCATGAGATTATCGACAACTTCTACTGTTATCGCCCTTTCTTTTTTTCCCCTGCAGTTTCTTCAATTTTTCTTTTCATTTCACCACAACCTTTTTTCATTCTCTTCCATAGGGTAAGTAAAAAGAGAGCTTTTGATTTATTCATGGACTCCTTTTTTATATTCATGTATTTTCCAGGGCTATCTGGGTGCGGTGGAATTTCTTGCTTCAGCAGCTGCTGGGATGCTCGACAGAAATCGGGTTTCAGGTCTAGTGAGCCTTGCGGTGGGGGAAGGGATTGTGTATTGGGGGTGGTTATATATTACCCAGGAAATGTGCAGCAGGCTTCAGAGGTGACAGGCTGTGTTTATTACAGATCTGTCACACAGCTAATGGGCAGCCGGGAACTGGCTGCTTCACTAATGGGAAGGAGAAGCGTGCAGTGAACAAGAGGACTTTAGTGCTCAGGGAAGGGCTCCCTCCCCCTCTTTGCCCTTTACACTCAAAGCAGTGATAGTGATCCCCGAACTGGCAAAAGGTGAACAAATACAATCAGTTTTCAAACATTGCACAGGTGTTATAACAGTGAATGCTAGTGGGTGAGGAGTCACTTAGCAGATGAGTTTATAAAACAAGTTACAACAGACATTACTGGCAGGCTCAGAAGGAATCATCTGAAGGGCGCTTACTTCGCTGATTTGGGGTGGATATTTCAGACATTGCACATGTTATAAGGAGGTCTAATGCTATTTCATGCATTCTGATTTATTTACACTGTTAAAGAGTCGATTCTCACGCTAAACATGGACAAAACTGAAAAGTAAACAAGTTGTTAGTCTGTGCCGAATGCACTCCTTCAGGATTCAAATTAGTTTCGGAAAGTTTTTTTTTTCCAAGTATGGTCCTGTGTGACGTCATAAAGGGTGGAATACCTTGTATGGGCTCTTTTCCCGGATGAGTGCACACACACACACACACACACACACACACATTAACAAGAGCAAGAGCTTGTTCGTGTTACGGGAGCCGTAGCGCTGGCATTTAGACGCCACTAAAGAAGTGTGTTTTTTGATTGTAAGGGAAATATAACCATGTTCAGCTTCCCAAATAACCCAGCATTAAGGAAATTGATGCAGTTAGTGTGTTTGTTTGTTCCCGATCATGAGTCGAAACTGCATCAAATGTGTGTGTGTTTTTATTAATCGGTGCGTAAGTGCATATAATGTAATCAAATCGAATGTATTGTGAATCGAAGGTTATCCAGGGATAATGCCATGATGTATTGTGAGTGTGTGTGTGTGTGTGTGTGTGTGTGTGTGTGTGTGTGTGTGTGTGTGTGTGTGTGTGTGTGTGTGTGTGTGTGTGTGTGTGTCTGTGTCTGTGTCTGTGTCTGTGTCTGTCTGTGTCTGTGTGTCTGTGTGTCTGTGTGTCTGTGTCTGTGTCTGTCTGTCTGTGTCTGTGTCTGTCTGTGTGTCTGTGTGTGTGTGTGTGTGTGTGTGTGTGTGTGTGTGTGTGTGTGTGTGTGTGTGTCTGTGTGTGTCTGTGTCTGTCTGTGTCTGTGTGTCTCGTGATTCTTTAGCTCCGCCCACTGCACGCCTCCACTAGCTCCACTGTTTTCTGAAAGAATCAGTACAGCGTCTTTTATAAATATGATAAAACTAATAGGAACTCAAGATTAACATGAGACTGGCAGAATCTGTGTGTGTTTTGTACCCTTTAAGTAAGCCCTGTTCTAGTCATTGTGATTTTGCCAAGGAACAACTTTTGCAAGTCCTGAAAGAATATTCCCGTCAAAGAATCTAGACCTAACTGTGACATAAAGTAATCCCAGAAACATGTATCTAGCATGTGCCTTGTTTTATGTTCTTAAATGACAAATTCATCAACTGGAAAACAACAGGAAAATGTGTATACAGCCTAAATATATAGGTCAGCCTGTCAAATTCTTAGGAAGTGGAGGAGGGATGAAAAAGCTTGTTGAATTTTCCACTCCCCTAACCTAATGTTTTTCCAGGAACTTGTCCTACTTGACAGAGTCATGGTGTCCGTACATTATTACAGGGACAATTCCCCTGGAGAAACCTTGGGTTAAGTGCCTTACACAGTGATGTCGGCTCATGGCTCGTTCCTTACGAGGCTCAAGCCGGCAACCTTCCAGTATTCACTACTGCACACCACCCCCTTTTACCGGTGGGTGTACATACCAGATTATGCAACATTTTCATGTTCAGAGAGAACCAGTGTATTTGAGAAACTGTTTGGTTGAATTTTTACTCTAGACCTCTGCAGGAATTAAAATTAGACCCTGATGGATGCACTTGCCAATGCAGTGCTGCGAAACATAACTCAATCCCTGGGTTGTTACGTCTGACCCAGGATCTGGGTAATACGAAAACAACCCAAACATTGGGTTGATACGTCTGACCCAGGATCTGGTAACACAAAAACTACCCAAACACTGGGTTGTTACGTCTGAAAGGGGGATTCTGAAATCCCCTGCCGCTTCAATATACCTGTAAATATCTTAATCAGATTCATAATCAAAGCCTTAATTAATAGTTATCCTCCTATTTCTAATGATTAATTCCAGTTGATTTTACTGAATAGAACTACAGATTGTTTGTTCTTCTTTTATGTTTTCTAAAGTTTGTGTTTGGTCTTTGAGTGGCAACCGAGGGTCTGGCCTAGGGCTGTGTGATGTGTCACAAAAAACTTGATAACAACATGTTGTTGTGTGTTTGGATTTTGGAGGTATCACACACCTCTCACATGCTGGGAGTGCAGTAACAGTGTTTGCTCACTTAGCCCGGCTTCCATAGATTAAATATGGATTTGTCTTTCATTTTTATTATATTTTATTCATTTTATATTTCATTTGAAACACTAAAGAATCAAGATGAATATTGCCTGTACTACTGTCTGTACCTCTAACTGAGAGAAAGCACATGCTATCAGTATGTTTTGGTGAAGTGCTTTGTTGATATGTAGTTAAGACTCTCCAACCTTGGGAGAGCTGTGATGCTAGGGAGCTTTTGTGTGTGCGTTGCATGATCTGTGCAGGCCCAATATTGAAGATGGACATTTTCTGCACACAACACCAGACTTTCTGCAACCTACGAGGTCAACAATGATCTAATTCTAGTAATGGGGCGGCAGCTAGTCTACCTAGTTTAGTGATATGCTCTGCTATCTATCCTTGTGTGGAAATTTACCATGACAGTCTATATTCTCTGAGCCAATCAGAATCATACATCTGGCAATAATGACGCGGTTAGACCTTGAAAACAGTATAACTGTTGGGACAATTAATTGTATGTACGGTACAACGAGACTGGTAGAGAAGGAGCGCGGCCTACGAACTCCTTGTGAGACTTGAAGCTGGCTTCTGCTGATGAAAGTGCAAACTATTCTTCTGTAAAATTTTCTTTAATTAATTGCACTCTTGACTCTTGGTCTTCATTATTCACTACTGGTCTCTGTGTCTGAACTGTTAAACCCCTAACACGTCTGACCCAGGATCTAAGTAACACAAAAACTACCCAAAGACTGGGTTGTTACGTCTGACCCAGGATCTGAGTAACACAAAAACTATCCCAACACTGGGTTGTTACGTCTGACCCAGGAGCTGGGTAACACAAAAACTACCCAAACACTGGGTTGTTATGTCTGACCCAGGAGCTGGGTAACACAAAACTACCCAAACACTGGGTTGTTACGTCTGACCCAGGATCTAAGTAACACAAAAACTACCCAACACTGGGTTGTTACGCCTGACCCAGGATCTGAGTAACACAAAAACTACCCAAACACTGGGTTGTTACGTCTGACCCAGGATCTGGGTAACACAAAAACTACCCAAACACTGGGTTGTTACGTCTGACCCAGGAGCTGGGTAACACAAAAACTATCCCAACACTGGGTTGTTACGTCTGACCCAGGATCTGGGTAACACAAAAACTATCCCAACACTGGGTTATTACGCCTGACCCAGGAGATGTGTAACACAAAAACTACCCAAACACTGGGTTACGCCTGACCCAGGAGCTGGGTAACACAAAAACTACCCAAACACTGGGTTGTTACGCAGACCCAGGAGCTGGGTAACACAAAAACTACCCAAACACTGGGTTGTTACGTCTGACCCAGGATCTGGGTAACAAAACAAAAACTATCCCAACACTGGGTTGTTACGTGTGACCCAGGAGCTGTGTAACACAAAACTACCCAAACACTGGGTTGTTTCTGACCCAGGAGCTGGGTAACACAAAAACTACCCAAACACTGGGTTGTTACGTGTGACCCAGGAGCTGGGTAACACAAAAACTATCCCAACACTGGGTTTACGCCTGACCCAGGAGCTGTGTAACACAAAAACTATCCCAACACTGGGTTGTTCAGTCATAGGAGCTGTGTAACACAAAACTACCCAAACACTGGGTTGTTATTGCCTGACCCAGGAGCTGGGTAACACAAAAACTACCCAAACACTGGGTTGTTACGTGTGACCCAGGAGCTGGGTAACACAAAAACTACCCAAACACTGGGTTGTTACGTCTGACCCAGGATCTGGGTAACACAAAAACTACCCAAACACTGGGTTGTTACGTCTGACCCAGGAGCTGTGTAACACAAAAACTACCCAAACACTGGGTTGTTACGTCTGACCCAGGAGCTGGGTAACACAAAAACTACCCAAACACTGGGTTGTTACGTCTGACCCAGGAGCTGGGTAACACAAAAACTATCCCAACACTGGGTTGTTACGTGTGACCCAGGAGCTGTGTAACACAAAAACTATCCCAACACTGGGTTGTTACGTGTGACCCAGGAGCTGTGTAACACAAAAACTACCCAAACTGAAGAGAGACTGTAAATTGTTATCATTTAATGGCATTTTTAAAACACTACAACTCACTGAATTGGCTCTACTTCTATCCCTTGCTGCCTCGTTTTCTTCTGTGTAACATTTAAATGTGGAGTTTACCTTGAAAAAGATCTGTTAATGTTTCTTAGTAACTAAAAAAACAAATTTAGTCTACTTTGAGAGGTGTCCTGAGGCCATGTGGAATAGAGTTTAAGAGTTTAATTGCTGACTACTTTTCCAAGCTCCCACACAGTGTTGTTCAGTCATATTGTGGTGTGTGATCAAAATATCAACAAGTGGTTTTGATACGCTTGTATATCTGTCTCTGTGATACAACCATTCAGTGCTAAAAAGACTAGCTTTTAAACTGAGTGCAACACAAACACATAAAACATATGTGTACATGAAAAGAGAATGGGAGGGAGACTGTTCGACACTGCCAGAAAAAACCAAGCAAGCAAGCCTTTGAAGGTCCTGTGCACTCAAGCAACAATCCAAGAATGTGTTTGGTATTTGGCTATGAATTGAAATAGACATAATTCTCATTTCAAGCACAGGTCAGCCTAGCATGAAATGTAAATAAATAAAGCAGTTCAACCTGGGTCCTGTTCTTTAAGGCTGACACACACAAGTCGATGTTTGTACTATTTGTGTTACAACAGTTCTTAAAATCTAATGAACGATAGATGGTAACACTTTAGTATGTGGAACACAGATTCACTATTAACTATGACTTTTGCCTCCTACCCAAAAACTACCCAAACACTGGGTTGTTACGTCTGACCCAGGAGCTGGATAACACAAAAACTACCCAACACTGGGTTGTTACGTCTGACCCAGGAGCTGGATAACACAAAAACTACCCAACACTGGGTTATGTCTGACCCAGGATCTGGGTAACACAAAAACTACCCAAACATTGGGTTGTTATGTCTGACCCAGGATCTGGTTAACACAAAAACTACCCAAACACTGGGTTGTTACGTCTGACCCAGGATCTGGGTTAACACAAAAACTACCCAAACACTGGGTTGTTACGTCTGACCCAGGATCTGGGTTAACACAAAAACTACCCAAACACTGGGTTGTTACGTCTGACCCAGGATCTGGGTAACACAAAAACTACCCAAACACTGGGTTATGTCTGACCCAGGAGCTGGTTAACACAAAAACTACCCAAACACTGGGTTATGTCTGACCCAGGATCAGACATATTTTGTTTCTAAATGCTCAAATCTCGAGTCTGCAATTTTCAGCCTGGATAAAGCTACCGTGCAAGTGTAATCTTAAACACGCGTCCCTGTTTCTATAACAACTGGAGCTTCTAACGGCAGCTGCAGTGACAAGATGACTTTACTAATCAACGATTGGCCCTTTCATTTAGAAGGCGGGGCTTATTCGTCAAATTCTCCCATTCATAAGTAATCTGAGTGCACTTTCTTCCTATATATAAAGTCTTTGCTTATTCTGAGTATTGGATCGGCTCATCCCTAATAAAGAGTAAATGAAACTTTTGGCACAATTTTTTTTGTAATTACACTCCAATTACCCCTTCAGCCCCTCCCTCATCTTCCACTGTTCATAGAGACTGATTGTCCTGTCTTAAACTCTTTCTCAAACTCTCGCTTTGACATGTCGGACCCCTCAAAATCAACCAGGAAAGCACCACAGTCTACAAATGGCCTACTTATAGTGGCCTCCCTTCATTGCGCTGGGAAAGTGTTTCAACATTGGAAAAAATTACACACTTCAGCTTTAATGTGTCCCTCCACAGAATGGCAGTAGTTCTGCAGTCCTGAGAGGCAGATCTGTGGTGATCTGGCATGATGTTGCCCTCCATTTGTTATCAGTAATGACCGCTCTGCTTAGAGAGCCCAGGTCCACAGAGAAGAGCGATGGAGATCGCGTCTATGTGTGGGCTGCCAGCTGCTCCCATGTTTCTCATGCTGATTTTAATTTTCCCACTGCAGCATGTATGAATAATGATATGAGGCAAAGAGCCCTCTTCTTTATCTTAATTTAATCCTAATTTACACAACAGCCAACTGTAATAGAGCACTAGCAACAGTATGGGAGTACTGGAGTCCCACACCATATGATGACAAAGATTACAAGGTCTCGGTTTGGTGTTGTCAAGCGTGTTTTTACAGGCTCATCTGTCGACAAATACATCTACTACTTTGTTGCTGGAAGTAGGAGCCCTTGACTCTGCGCCCTCAGCCTCTGCCAAGATGGCCATTTAAGCTCTTGAAAAATTAATGCATTAGTGAGAGAGAGGAAGATGGTGGGAGTAAATGGAAAGACTGTGTGCATGGATGAAAGTCGAGTTGCTGGTCTCTGGTTACAGTTGTTGCTCATTTGCACCTTGCATCTTCAAGTGTTGTATGAGCACTTGACAAAAGCTTTTCTTTAAAAAA
This sequence comes from Gobiocypris rarus, assembly GCA_023029165.1. Lineage (NCBI taxonomy): Eukaryota > Metazoa > Chordata > Actinopteri > Cypriniformes > Gobionidae > Gobiocypris > Gobiocypris rarus. Next base: position 3,334,391 of record CM040912.1, read on the forward strand.
ATAAAATACTTTAAACATGCATTATATTTTAGATGTGTCTCTATGTGACAAGAGACTTTATCCCACAAAAACTTACAGTATAACTATTTCTTATTTCTCACAATGACCTTTTTATGTTGTCTCTGGTGCAGGAACGCTCTTCCCTAGTTCTTCCTTTAGTTGCCATAAAAAAAATGTTTGTCGACTTGTATTTTTGGATATCTATTCAGACTATGATCTATGTTCTACAATTTGTTCTTAACCCTCTGGTGCTGTTCGGTCATTTTTGATGAAAAATATTACTTTTTTTTTACTTCATTGGAATGGTATGCAACTTGGTAAAGGTTTTGGCTTTACACACACACACACACACACACACAAAATCTTACTGAACGCTCATTTTTTTACATATCAACCTCAAATTTGGTACACAGCTGGTTCAGATTCATTGCTTTTATTTTCTCACAGTTTTAAAGTAAAACATGTTTTGGAAAAAATATATTTCAGTGTAATTAAATGGTATTTTTGTGTGTTTTTCATAAAAAAATGTAAATTAAAAATAAAAAAATTAAAGTTCAAACTTTCTTCACTTATGCAATATTCTCGTCTTTAAAAAGAGGCCAAAATTAGTCTGTGCTCCAAATCATTCAAGATTTATGAGTAAGTCCATGCTCCATGGTCAAAAAGTGAATAAATGGATTGTAATTACAGCATAAATATAATTTAGTACCATAAAATCCCCAAAAATACAAAATATGAATAATAAAAAAAAACATTATTGAACTTAAATATAGTACATTCAATTCTTTGAAAAAAACTAAAAAACGTGTTAATTTTTGACCGACACGCGAACATTACCAGAGGACTAAATAGTTCTGTTCTTAAAATGTGTTTTTAATACTAATAATACAATTAACTGTATCGGTTGAATCGGAAAATGGACAATTTTGGTTTCTAAATGTCTCTTGAGTTTCAAATCAGTGCATTGTAATTAGATTTTCCTTGTTGCAGGTAAAGTGTAGGTTATTTTTTCCTTTTAAATTAAGCAATTTTGTTCATGGCTTTTAAGGTTGAGGGCATGCTGTGCAATTTGTGGCATGATCCTAATTTCTACCAAATTACAGATGAATTTGCTCCAAAATAGTTTGATTGGATGCACAGCACTTGGTATCGAAATGGGAAGCATTTTCTCACTTTCTCATTTTAAATAAGCCTATTTCTTTTGCAACTCTGCTATGAATGGTTATATGTTTGGTATATATTACATACAACTGTTTTTCCTTGCTCTCCGCAGCCTTATCACAACGTCAGATTCTCACATTTTAGGTTGCCAAGCACAACACCTTAAATCAAAGCTTTGTTGTAACCACTTCAGATTAGTGGGTGTTTCCCTCTTCATGCTGCATTACTCCTTAAGTGGCTTAAAAACAAAGGCAGGGTTATCCCTTGACTATTTACGCATTGTGCAAATCTAACTGGAGAGGTACAAAACTACTATACTCCAACACACCATGACGTACACGGTTGTAGAAGGTGGAAAAAACCTCATTTGACTTGTCTAGGTAGACTTGTGTAAAACTGCTTTGAATCTTTAATGCCATGTGTATGTTTATGCTTCCTGTTGGTATAACTTAGCTGTCAATTGACTGTGGTATCTTAATACCAAGAGTCTACATGAAATTCAGTGTCAAATAGTTGCACATTTGCTTAGTGGTCTGAGGTCACAACTGTAATAAAGCTTGCTGGTGTTCGTGTGAAAGGCCAGAGCATTGGTGTATCACACATGGCTTTCCTTCACGCTACGTTTCTGTTCTGTTGAGTGTGAAAGGGACTTCAGAGAGTCCTCAAAGCTGTGTTGTGCTCCGCTCTCATGCACACCATGAATATTGCATTAACACATTCCCTACCATATGTAGCCTAGGCGCCCTGGCTACTGCTGCAAGTGTGCTTAGTATGCAGTGAGAGTCACTGCCTTGCATTGACCTGCCAACAGCAGCAGCTCTGTATTATATACAGTAAACATGCTCCTAGTTTTGTCGACAAGCTCCAACATAGAAATGAGTAGAATATGTAGATTTGTCTTTTGGGTGGGTAACAGTCACCTAGTGTAGAGTTAAACACTCTTTGAAACCTGATATAAATAAACATGCTTGTCTGCTTCCTTCTGAATGCCATGGCTTTCTGAATGGCCTTTCCAAAGTGTTGATATTCAAACAGTCCAGTTGGCCTGATTGATGATCTCAATGATGTTACTATGTTTGGATTAATTTTTGTTACTCTCAAAGCAGGTCAAGCCAAGCTTTGACCCCAGGGATGTTGCTGAGGTGCCCCTCGAGGGTAGGTACTGTAAATAAATGGAGTAGATGGGAGTGGATTTCACTGAATTGCGTTGACATTCATTTCACACGTAAATCTACTCTGTGATAGTCTCAGCCACGGACCGCTGGCTGAACTTCTAATGCTGGAAACACTGTTGAATTGACCTATCGGTAAGCCACTCCCCTCGAACGTAGATGATCCAATAGCAGTTAAGTATCAGTTGTGCTGTGACCGGAACTCACATCTTTAGGTTTTAGCACCATAGAGAAACATTGGAAAATCCGGAGCTCTCATCAGGTTGATGGTAGCCTGGATGCCAGCTGAATTTAGCCCCGCCCCCAACATTTGAGGTTGGCCAATTCGGTCTGGATCTTTTGTGTAGTAATTATGCCCTAACAGAAACTGTTCGGACCAATCAAATTGTCAGGGCGGGCTTTATAAGATGATGGACAGATTATAAACAGTAACTTAATCATTGAATTCGTTCTAATCCTAAACGGACAACAACATCAGCAAAGATCGATCGCTGGCTCTTCTTTTTAACTAATTTAAATATGTGCTAGTTAGCGTTAGAGAGCAGTTTTTTAACTAATTGTGTGTATGACCGTTGTTTGCTACAGGCAAAAGAAAGAACGACTCGGATTCGGAGGCATAGCCTGAAGACCCAGCTAAGCAATTCATGAATCATTTCTTAAAGTTTGGCCTTGGCTGCATTTATTTATTCCAAATGTAATCAACGTTTGCATAAGTACTAGATGTATTCAGGAATTTAACATGTGCCATTTGAATTATATTCTGCTGAGATGAATGAAATTACTTTTTCATGATTTGTTCATTTTTCTGTACGAGATTCAAAGATCCGAGTCCGTAAAATGATCCGAACTCCCCACTACTATGCATCACTCAACATACGTAATTTACTCCGTTGCTCTGATTGGTTGTAGGTCTATCCAATTGCGGTCTTTCCTGGGTTGTTTGAAACACAGCCAATAATCACTGCCCAATGGAGCAGTGTCAGACTCGTATTCTGACCAGAATTGAGTACGACAACGTCAGGCTAGGTTGATGGTGTTTCTGTTACATAAATGGTAAAATGGGCATCTGTTTACTCTAACTATTCAATTGCTAACACACTCCATGTGCTTGAATAAAAGATTGTTTGCTTTGAGGTGTCCCATTTAAAGAGCTCATTTGAGTCTCTGTAAAGCTATGTTTGTTCGGAGCATTTGACTGCAGATTGTTTTGTACATGAGGCAGTGTAATAGATAGTATAATAATTTCTCTGCAAGTATTTTGCACAAAAAAACTTCATAAGTAAACATCCAGAAACAAATTAAAATGATAAAAAACAATTTTAATTTTCTTTTTTATGTATATGTGTGTAAGAAAAATATGACTATATATGCTCTTTTCAGGTTCAGGTTTGGATCTTATATTTTAGTTTTCTTACGATTTCCCCATATTGTACAAATTATGGCCAGAACTGATTTGACGCAATTAAATCTAGTTATTGCCCACCTCTGCAATCCACGGCATTGGTCATTGGTCTCACATAGCTGTATATTAAAACATTTTCTCCTTGGCAGTTTATTTGATGCTTCATACCGTTTTTTCTATTTAAGTGGAGATGGAAAAATGAGTTTTTCACTAAAAACTGTCACATCATGCCTGATTAGAACATACTTGTCCCCTTTTTGGCTGCATAGCCGATTTCTAAACCTTGCTGAAAAGTCACTGAATGTCACGGCTGTCACTGTGAAACCATTTCGGCATCATTTGGGGAGCTTGAAAAAGAGTCTGTGCTGGCGTTAGTCATCTTTAATGTTTACTATCTCTCTTTTACCTGGACAGCAGCCACTGCCTGAGCTGAAAGAGGAATGTGTTGCTTTGAGAGCCTTGAGATATGGCTGGAATTTCCCCAAAAGGCTGCCGCAAACAAGACTGGCATGGCAGGCATTCCCGTCCTCTAATTGGGCTTTCACAATCAAAGAGAAATCCTTTTTCAAACAGTCTGCTAGAATCTCTCCAGTACTTGAAAGCGACTGGCCATGCTTTTCAATTTGAATCAGATTCATAATTGAAGCGTGGCAAAGAAGACAGAAAAGATGTCCTTGTTAAGCAATCAAACAGCGTTTTGAAGGGAAGATTCAGCCCTAGATCGTGACTGCAGTAATTAGAGAGCTTTTTGGTTATATTTGGAAGTGCACTCATGCTTGTCTCTGGAGGGAAACGCTGCTGCTTCTCTGCTGCAGTGCATCAGCTGTTCACCTTCAAGCTGGATTTCCTGTTTTAAACGCATTAAGACCTAAAACATCAGAGCAAAGCGACAAAAGGAAGCAGGTCATTGCCCAAAATCATCCAACGATTGTCACCCCTAAACTATTTATCCATTCAGGCAGTGTCACAAATTTTTCCTGGCCTCAAACACATTCTCATTTCGCTTTGGTTGTTTGTTGCCACTGTGGGAGTCAAAGTCGTTTGTACTCTGATATCACCAGACATTTATGCTAGGTCTGGACACATGACCCAAAATCTTCAATGTTTTATGTTATGGGTTTTTTGTTTGTGTTTTTGCCCAGAAGCTGACCAACAAGAATTTATGGGTGAAATTTTGCACCCAAAACAAACCCATAGGAAAGCAATGTTTGATTTAAATGAATGGTTCCAGGTCCAAAATATCTTGCCACAGAAAACTGTTTTGTATGTGTGTGCGTTTTTCCATTCCTCTATGCTACTTTTCCACTATTTTTCAATGTAAACATGCTCTAGAACTGTTGAGCGTCTTTTGCAGCGTCTCAAGCATGACATCGCATTCAAAAATGTTAAAATCAGTTCAACTTTTAAAAACCGTGTCTCGAGACCTTTCGTTTTCCACTGGCCGTATCTTGTGTTTTTCAAAGCAAAACCGTGTTCTGTGTGAATGAGCCCTAACTCCGCCCACTGTCGTCTGGTTGGGCCAGACATAAGTACAGAAGATGCTAGATTGTGAACAGTAGCAATAGCGTAGGGGTAAGACGATTGGCAGAAAATGTTGACGCAAATCGACCCGAGTTCGAATCCGCTTTTTGCCAAATTCTATCTACTCCCTTTTTTCATCACATATCAGATCGGAAACGTGTGTTTAATAATGAAGTGTTTATTATGTAGGGTTAGGGGTCGGTGTAGGGAGGGCTTTATAGTACCAATTCATAGTTTTCAGTTACGTGACTGTCGCGGAGCCTTGGAGGGCAAAACCGCCATAGAACTCCATTAAACTGCAGCACAAGCCTGTCAAATTTCCATCTTAAAACAAAAATATGAACAAAATACACGTTTTGGGCACTTATGATCCATATAAAGCACCTGCTTCAGTATTTCAATCACTAAAAAACGCTTTAAAACGCTTAATGTGAAAAACACTATAGGGTGAGTTGCACCAATAAGGATTAAATTAAGCAAAGTTTAACACTAATGTAGGATTTGTTGATATGGGTTTTATTTTAAATCGAGTTGTTGCACCACTAACATTTTAAACAGATTAATTACACAGTAAAACCGCTACAGAGCTGATCAAGCAGCCGACGGAGGGTGAACCGTCAACAGGCTAAGAATCCTTATTAGTGCAACCAACCCTTAAAGTGCCATAATGTACAAAAACAGTGATATTAAAAGATCAAATTCAGTTACACCTTTTTGATGATGCGTACTATGTAGGCGAGTAGAAGAGCCAAGAATATGGACGCAACACGTTTTCTTTATAGTGGGTTTCGATGGGAAAACACCTAACGAGAAACCTTGCTTGGCATTAATCTGCTTTCCTGTACAAAGTATGCAACATCAATAAGGTGTATATTGAATTTGGTATTTTAATATCACTGTTACTTTATTAATACGGACTACAAACCTGGTAAAAATGACTGGCGGGCAATGGAGGAAAGCCTTGTTTTGCCCTCCAGGTGACGACACATGAAAACTATGAATAAGGCAGCATCCATTTAATAACTGTATTAAATATGATAATTTACACTCTGTTATTATTGCATATTAAATGTACAACAACACTGAGGTGCAAATAGTATCTGTCAGTATTTATAAGTATAAATAGCATCTAACTACTATTTACTCTTCTTGCAAAGAAAATACTGCCTTTTTTATTGTATAAATAGAATCTAGTTACTATTATTGTGTAAATAGCCACTGCCAACAAAGAAATCTTTACAGTAATGCATTTACAATGGGGAACATTGCACTGGATAAAATTTTAATATATGTACTTTTTAGCAAAATAATATCATCATCTTAACATTAATACAAAGAGAATGATGTTACACAGGCAAGAATGGAAAAAACAACAACAACAATTTAATTAATGTTACTCTAGCACTAGTACGTAAATGTATAATTACAGTGTAACACAGACACCTTAATATAAAAGTGTAACCAAGTTTTCTTTCAACAGACAGAGACTAGTCTTGTTTGATCTATGTAGTTAAATTAAGTACTTTTTTTAAGTAAAACATTTTTATCAGTGCATTTTTATGGACAAAATATCTAACAATAATGCTTGCAAATTGACATTTGTATGTGGACTTCCATTTAACTGTATCACTGGAAACTGTATTTTTTTTTTGCAGTGGAAATTTGGCTCCAATGATTTGTCATTTATCTGCCTACATTTTCCTCACACCGGTTTCTCAATTAGAGAAAGACTTGATTTGATAATTAGAGTCATTTCCTATTGATGTTCCACAGTACGCTCTACAGGGACAAGGCCATCTTGAAGACTAAGGTTGCACACAAACACACGCTTCCCCATGGTAATTATCAGATCTTTATCTTATCTGCGATATTTAGTACCAGTGCCCTTGAAAGTGTGCTGATAAAAACCATGGCAAAATCACACAGCGCTTAGAATGACTCTTTGTTTTACATTTCAGTGCTTCCCACAGCTAGCCCCGGCTTTGTGTTGAGCTTGTTTTAATCTCCATAGCTCTTGTTGAGCTTATTGTTGTGCTTTTGAAAGAAGTGTATTTACACTCGGAGAGCTGTCTGTAGCCACCTCGGCTGAGCCAGACCTCTCTCAGCAGGATAATCTGCAGTCTGATCTGCTCACCCCCTACATAGCAGCCAGATCTGCCGTCTTTGTGGGGGAGGGGCCCTCGCTCCTGTCTCCCCATGTATGGACTAGTTCTCTGTGAGCTGAAGAGGCCCCGAGTGCTGGTGTTTATACTGAGTCCCCACAGCCTTTGTGTTCGCTGGCTGTAAGATTCACACTTTGAAAACAGCACTCATGGAATTTTTTTTTTTTTTTTTTTTTTGAGGAGTCTGAGGTTGCACCAGAGAGGATTGCTGACATCTCTTATGTCGCTGTTGCCATTGTGCTGCCTCCCATAATGTGTTGGAAAAAGAAAATGTGGTATTTTTACATTTCTAAGCCCATTTTACCTTTATGAATGTTCTAAGTCAATGTGAAATGGCTTTCACGACCCATTTTATTTCCCTATTTCCCATTTTATAACCCTAATGTCCCTAATATATCTTTGTGAAATGGTAAGAATGGCAAGGATGTGGTGGAAGAAGTGTTTAGGAAAACCTGTTTTGAATCCTAATTTTTTCTAGTTCAGCTTGGTTTGCAAAATTACTAGGGATGCAACAATATACACAGATCAGGCATAACATTATGACCTGTTAGTGGGTGGGATATATTAGGCAGCAAGTGAACATTTTGTCCTCAAAGTTAATGTGTTAGAAGCAGGAAAAATGGGAAAGCGTAAGGATTTGAGCGAGTTTGACAAGGGCCAAATTGGCTAGAGCATCTCCAAAACTGCAGCTCCTGTGGGGTGTTCCCGGTCTACAGTGGTCAGGATCTATCAAAAGTGCTCCAAGGAAGGAACAGTGGAGAACCGGCCACAGGGTCATGGGCGGCCCAGGCTCATTGATGCACGTTACCTGCACCAAGTCCAAGCCTATTCATTTCCACCCCCAATGTAATACCAAATTTAGCATTTTAATAAACAGTACACTTTTTGTCAACCTTTTACCATATCTCCTGGAGTATCGCAATATAATGATAATATCGTAATTTTGCTTCTTGATTAAGTGTATATCGTTTTAAAGGGATAGGTAACCCAAAAATGAAAATTACCCCATGATTTACTCACCCTCAAGCCATCCTAGGTGTGTATGACTTTCTCTCAGACTAATATAATCAGAGTCATATTAAAAATGTCCTGGCTCTTCCAAGCTTTATAATGGCAGAGAATGGGAGCCCAAAATTTGAAGCCCAAGCCATTTGCATCCATCCATTATAAAAGTGCTCCACACCGCTCCGGGGGGTTAATAAAGGCCTTCTGAAGCGAATCGATGGGTTTGTGTAAGAAAAATATCCCATCCATTCACTTCAGAAGGCCTTAATTTTATTAAAAATTTTGGGCTGCGTGAAGCTTTGAAGAGCTAGGTCATTTTTTTATAAATAACTCTGATTGTATTAGTCTGAAAGAAGAATGTCATGTACACCTAGGATGGCTTGAGGGTGAGTAAATCTCAACATTTTTGGGTGAACTATCCCTTTATGGATATTACTGGAAAACAAGTCAAAATCCTGCTTAAGGAAATGACTTTCAGCAGTACCCATGCCTCTGCGTGTCTAACAAGAAAGCATATGTCACAGAGTGTACTCATAAGTGCTCCTGACACGTTTACTTGTAAAAGCAGTGGCTGTGTAGAGGTGTGCGATACACTCCTCTGATGGACTCTGCGTGTATTAATGCTTTGTGGCGTTAGACTGGCAGGTTTCCAGGGCTGCTCAATGAGGCAGCACTCAGTCTGCTGAGCTCTTTCTGCCTCGTGTCACTCTGTTTATTCTTCCCTGCACTCCAGCAAACCAGCTGAGCTTCTGGAATATACTCCGCACTGTGTCCACAGTCAATTCCTTAACACCCAACACATAACCTTCCAACCCGAGAACCCATTTTGATGATTACCAAGAGCGTTTAATTCCACTGTCTGTGCGCACAGCCTTTGGGGAGCCAAATTGACCCAGTTTCTGAGTGAATCTACATTTAGACTGGCTCCGTGGGCTAAAATCATCTATCCTTGATCTCACACTCATAAACAAACTGCTGATATTTATCATCCTTTGCTGCTTTCTTGTGCCTTGAATGAATAGTGCTTTTTAAAGCACAAACATGACTATTTGTGTGAGTGTGTGTGTGTGTGTGTGTGTGTGTCCTATACTGATTACTCATTATCTTTAAGTAATGGCCATTAATTGATATGCTAACATTGTGATTCTCACCTGGTGGAACGAGACCCAATAGTGGATTGCTGTTCTGTTAAACTAAATGCAAATAATCGTATAGTCATGCATAGTTAGGATAGCAAAAAATGCTTATCTTTTAAAAGGTGCTTCCAATCTCTTTCGTTTTATGACTTTAAAGTCCGAATCCATCCGTCACTTATCATATCCAAAAATAAACAGGTTTGCATCTTCTCATCCTTGAAAACCATTTACAAAACTATGCAAACAAAGTTTTAAAAAAACACTTACTAGATCTTCCCATTGTTTTTTAATTGATTTATTCATTGGCTTATAGCATAATTAATTAAAAATAATTGCATTTTTTTGCTGAGAAAAGCCGCCAAATGAAGAGCGTTCAAAGACATTATTGTGGCAGACGAATAAAGCACTTACTAGACATTACATAAAGTGGCTTTAGAGGCATTTCTATTGTTCATATGTGTACACATTCAAACAGACATCTTGAGGAGTTTGTGCTGTTTTCATGCCATCTGCTCAAAGTGCATTAAACTGAAATTTAGAAGACTGAGAGTTTAGAAACTTGAAGACTTTTGGGTTTAGACATTAGAAACCAAAAGCTCAATGTTGCTGTTAGGGATGTGCAATTATACATTTCAATGTTAGTGTAGAAAACACTTATATTGGTAAAAGGCTATACCAATAATGGCATAGGAATAGTGCGCATCCCTAATCATTGTATTCTTATTTTTTTGCAAAATCACTACTTACTACAAAATGATCATCCTTTATACCCTTATATAAGGCCTTGTCCACATTTAATACATTAAGGCCTTTTTCTCTCCATTTTGGCCTTCCGTCCACACAAAAACAGCATTTTTGTCAACGAATATGTTTCTAAAACACTCTCCCAAGTGGATCAATCTGAAAATGTGCGTTGTAGTGTGGACAGTGAAAATGGAGGTATTTGAAAACGTTTACACATGTTTGTCATGTGACACATATTGTACCATAGATATCTATAGTTATAACGGCACTGTTGTGCCTGCTATACTTTCATAGCGTTGCTAAAGATAAATATTCCTTTGTACAGTCTCCATATTGCATTCCTGTAAAGATGACTCGCAATTGCTGTCCTGCGGCAAAACATGATGACATTTGCATTTTAGATCATGCGATTTTGTGTGTGACCTTGATGCAACCCTGAGTGGTGGGATATTTTGCTAATAAAATGATCGTGCCTGAAGAGAAGCATGTTAGTAGGTTTGCGTATATCGCAATCACCGCACTAGCCATTATTTTAATTGAAGGAGACGTAGGCGTGTTATCCAAGCATTAATGTCAGGAAAGCCCCTTGTACTTGGGAGCGGCACAAATGAGGTGTTTCTGGTGTTTCTCCCTCATATCTGCTTCAAGGTCTTGATAAATTGTGGCATTTCTTTGTTGTTTAGAATCCAGTATTCCGTAAATTCTTTTATGAGTTTTATAAAGAACTTCTTCTGTGCAAACATACCGCGCCATCTTTAAAGAATGATCATGTGACTTTTACATACGCCAGGTGACCTGTAAATGCAAAAAAAAAAAGTCCATTGGAGTTTTGCGAAATATTGCTTTTTCGAATTGCCTGAAAAACCACCTCATGCAGTTATGAAAACTTTTTTGCGATACATAGGAGTTTTTGCAAAATTGACCCGTTTGGCGTATTTTCATTGGGTGTATTTTCAATTTGCGCAATTTGGAGTGTAATGGGAACGCGGCTAGTTTTGCACTGTGATCTGTCTTATTGAAAGTGCCGAATTACTGCCTTCTCAAATACACTCCTGAAAGACAGGGACCCACATGCACAATTGCTGCTTAACACAGCTAATGCTTTTGTGAAGCTTTTAAGCCCATTACTTTCCACTTTCCACCAAACCATATATAGTTAGACAGATAGAAAATTGCAGAACAGAAGCAGTGTCACTAGTGGTTTTGGATTTTGGACTCAGTGTTTATCAGCACTACATAAATCATTTCAGCATTGTCATAAAAATATAAAAAAAACGTATCTGTCAACTAATTATACCCTGAGTCTCGGTGTTAGTAAAACCTAACCGCACCGTGTGAGTCATTTCCTGCTGGATTGAATTGTTAACCTTAAATGTTTTAATATATGACGTGACAACCAACCGTTTATCAGTGTTCCTCCCCCTCTGCCAGGTAGTGTGTGTGTGTGTGTGTGTATGTGTGTGTGTGTGTGTGTGTGTGTGTGTGTGTGTGTGTGTGTGTGTGTGTGTGTGTGTGTGGCTGTGTGTGTGTGTGTGTGTGTGTGTGTGTGTGTGTGTGTGTGTGTGTGTGTGTGTGTGTGTGTGTGTGTGTGTGTGTGTGTGTGTGTGTGTGTGTGTGTGTGTGTGTGTGTGTGTGTGTGTGTGTGTGTGTGTGTGTGTGTGTGTGTGTGTGTGTGTGTGTGTGTTCAGTCTCTGGCTCATGCTTAAATAGAAGCACAACCATGGCGGCGAGTGCAACCAGTGCTTAGCCTCTGCAGGGAGATGTCAGGCTGAGCAAGCCAGCTGAGCGCAAGCCCTGGATACGGTCAAAGATTGTGTGTGTGTGTGAGGGGGTAGTGCAGCTCAATTTCCATTTTTATTAACAATCCTGTTACCTCTGTCAGGGAGACGGATGGACGGGAGCTGGTGGATCAATGTCACTCTCCCTCCAGCATGCCAAAGAGCCAGCACAAGCACACCATTAACTGCTTCCTGTCCTACCCCTGCTCTGCGCTCAGCCCACATGGAAGAGCTATAAATACTGATTATGTTACCTTTCTCAAGGTCTTATCAAAGGAGCAACACTCTTTAACAGGCACTACAATGCAATTTCTTGCCATTACACAGCAGGTAATTGATTGTTTTTGAAGTGCTTGCTGTTAACTTAACTAATGGCGGTTTTAAGACGTTCCTATTGCGCATACAGGGGATTAAGGGTTTGTTAAAATCCCTAAATCAAAGTATTAAACTTCATTGCATAAACTAATTCAGTTTATGGTACGGACATTAATGATTTTCTGCTGAGAAAAGCCCCCAAATGAAGATTTTACTGTAGTAGACAAGTAAAGCATTGACTAGACAAGTGAAAACGCAGAATAAAATTCCCAGAACAGCCTAGAAACCAAGGAATGTGCTAAAAACCACCTAGCAAATGCATGGGAACATATTCAAGTCGTAAAGAAATAGATGAAGCTACAGATATTTTTTAAGTGATCCAAGTGAAACAGCTTATCAAAAAAGTAGGGACTTGGTTCAGTCCATCCGTTGTAGTTTGGATTGCAGTCGATTGTAAAGTACATCTTTTTTTATACTTTATTATGTCTTTCAGTTCAAACACATTCAACACAGTTATACAAATGGACATTTCCTTTAAAGGGATAATATTTTTCCCCCAATAATTATTCCTTATCTCCTTTTGTGAAGTACATCTAAGTCTATACAGCTTATTGAAAAAGAGGCAACTTGATTCAGTCCAACGGTTGTTGATTGGATGTGAGATTGCAGTCGATTGTAAAAAAAGAGGCAGGGTATAAGTGGACTAAATTATTGGAGAAGTCCAGTATACGTCACCAGAAGATTGAGTTATGGCAATTTGATTAAAAATTATGAGGTCAAAACTAATTTTACACTGCTATGCAACTGCTAAAAACCACCCACAACATCATAATGCCGTGCGTTTCATGATCAAACACTACTCGAGTAAATATAAGAGTTTATTAACTTCATGTGCAAAATCTGTGCAGTTATTCTGCTTATCGTTTTTCATTTTTAGCAGAAATTACTGCAGGAAGATGAACAGTTGGAGAAGTGTTCGGAAAACCTCTCCTGCTGGTTTTTGATTTGTGACTCACTTACGCCAACAAGAAGAGGACCCCTGGTAGTTAGTGGGAATGATTTCTCCCGGAGAGCCATGTCTCAAACTGTAACAGAGAACAAACCGTGATGGATTTTGCATGCACAATGATGGATTTAGAGCCATGTGTTTTTCAGAGTGTGTGTGTGTGTGTGTGTTGGGTTGTATCTCTTGAGACTGCTACAGGAGTGTGTCTTCTGGTGAATGCTGAGTTTGACTACTCTCGCTATGATAGTGGGGAAAGGTTTGGATTCCTTCCCTTGAAAAGACCAGCATAGCTGATTCATGGAGGGGTCTGAGGTTCAACCCAGCCCACCACAACTCTATGACCCATCTTAAAGTGTCATGAAACCCTAAAACACATTTTGGAGACGTGCACAGATACACTATTTTGCCAGAAGTATTGGGACACCCCTCCGAATCATTGAATTCAGGTGTTCAGTCACTTCCATGGCCACAGGTGTATAAATCAAGCACTAGGCATGCAGACGCGTCTACAAACATCTGTGAAAGAATGGGTCAGTGAACCACCTGTGCAATATGTTGCCACCTGTGCAATAAGTAAATTCCTGAAATTTCCTCACAACTAAATATTCCACGCTCAACTGCGAGTCTGGCCTTCTCGTCCAACATCAGTGCCTGACCTCACAAATGCACTTCTAGAAGAATGGTCAAAAATTCCCATAAACACACTCCTAAACCTTGTGGAAAGCCTTCCCAGAAGAGTTGAAGCTGTTAGAGCTGCACATGGTGGGCCAGCTCCATATTAAACCCTACGGATTAAGAATGGGATGTCATTAAAGTTCATGTGCATGTGAAGACAGGCGTCCCTTAACTTTTGGCTATATAATGTATATACAGGCTGCACATTGCTGAAAACAGTAAAATCACTCCAGCACGTGGAAATTGGTTATTTTTGCATTTTTCTGAGCAATTTTGTTCTTCCGGGTTGAAAAGCAAAGTCGAAGCAATGTCACGGAATGTGAGGTAGAAGCATGCCTTCGGAGTGTGTGACTGGCTGCGGGTACGAATCTACGTCAGCCAGCCCTCTGCATTTATTCATGAGAATGAGCTCTTTAAACCCAATCGCTGCGCTGTATTAACAACAAAAGAGCAGTTTCTGTGCTGAGTGCCGCAATGAGTTTAACAACACTCACCACGTGGATCATATAGATTAGATACTGGCCTATTATGGACCTATTTCATATACTCTAGTCCTCTAAATATGGACCAGCACCGTGTATGCGCACAAATTTAATCTTCAAATAAAATGTATGTGCAAAAAAGGACACTGATGCAGCCCGAACGTCTGATCATGAACGCGATGACACGATGGGTTATTCTGATACACAGAAGACAATGATGTAGAAGAATAGTCAAAAAAGTAACACTGCCTTTATTGTGTCTGTGTTAAACTGACACGTGTCGTTTGTTTAGAGACTGTAGTGCCCTTTAATGTACTGAAAATATTTTTCTCTCCGTGGTCATATTTTAATGTTCATGTGTCTGTAATGAGTGTGTTGCAGGTCTATGTTTTATTGGTTGTTGTCTCCCCACTTTCCCCTTTTACACTCCCACTTTTCCACAGCTTTACATGCCCATTTTCAGAGACTTTTTGCAACTCTGAGGTGTGAACGACCAGGCTAAAACGGGGGTTTCATGACACTTTAAAGAAGTACATGCTAGCTGTATCCTGGAATGGTTGGTGTCCCAGTTTCTTAACTAGCTCACCTAGACAGAACCAGATTCTGTGCAATCTATTCTGGTTGAAAAGCTTTACTAGCAAAGTTTTGCTGGTGAATAGCTTGTTTATGTTGGTTCATCACTACCAAACCAGGATATAAACCGACCAGAACCAGCATGGAAATGAATACTTGCCTAAGCTTGTCTTTTCAAGAAGGTAACACTTTCGACCTTAGTCTGGGTGGAGGCCATATTGGATTTTAAGCGCCAAAGGCATAGTACAGTACGGTCTGTTCTACCTTGATGTCAATCAGTATGTTTTTCCAAAAGAGGTAAAAAAATCTCAGGACCAACTTATTAACGTCTATCTCACAGTCTAACGTCAAATTGAATATTAATCTATAGGTACATTGGAAAGTATGTACAGTATAAGATTTTGTCCTTGTCTTTATAATATTCATTTGTTCTCTTTTAGTCTAGCCCACACACATACACACATCTCATTTGCCCTTGCAGCAGGGAAGGTTCAACTCGCCCTCCCCCCAGAGAGCAGCTTTGCACTTGAGCTGACCGTTAAACATGCTTTGCTGGGTTGCCATAGGAGGCCTGAGCACAAAGGCACTGGTCCTGACCCCCGAGCGGCTGTTAGCAGAGCTCCTGCAGTCTCTGGGAGAGAAAGAGAGGCGCCAACGTGGAGCTTAAAGATTCTCAGGAAGCTGTCAGTACTGACACATTTCTCCCTCTGCACTGCTGCACATATATGCAAATCTCAGTGCCTCAAAAACAGAGCAGCAGATCAACCTCAATTTATTCCCCCCTTCTGCTTCTCTCTCCTGCTTTCTCTCATCCGCTTTCTTTTGCCGCTGCTCTGCTAATGAAGATTTTCTTGCCCTGCCTCCCCCTCACAGGAGAGAAGTGGAACAGAGAGCTCAGCAGTGTTTGAGTGTGGGGGAGCGGTCATGTACTCAAGTGTTTCTCATTAATGAATGATAATGGAGCCATCATATCTCATGTAAAGAGCTCTGTGACTAATTGTGCTACACTGTTTGCTGGGAGGATCTGCCTGATCTCTCTTCCAAAGGCTTTAGTGAGTCACCGTCAACATATATGTGAGATTTTCTCACCTGGATTGAGTTCTGACTCAATGTTTTGCCAGATTTGTCTATACAGAGACCAGCTGGCTGTTTTTCAGTGGTAGCTGTAGCCTTTTCAAAAACCAGCTGCTAGGGTACTTTCATGGTTTTGGGCATGTTTAGTCATTGTGGACATGTCATGTTTTTTTCTCTTTTTTTTTTGCACAAGCGACAGCTAAAGCTACCATTGTGTATTACATTGTAAGGCTAAATCATTAAGTATACCTAATTATAATCTTTCTTATAATGGTAAACATGGTGATTTAATATATGTGACCCTGGACCTCAAAACCAAATAATAAGGGTACATTTTTTTAAATTGAGATTTATACATCATCTGACAGCTGAATAAATAAGCTTTCCATTGATGTATTGTTTGTTAAAATTGGACAACTATTTGAAAATCAGGAATCTGAGGGTGAAAAAAAATAAATATTTAAAAAATCTCCTTTAAAGTTGTCCAAATTAAGTCCTTAGCAATGCATATCACTAATAATAATACATTTTTAATATATCTACACTAGGAAATTTACTAAATATCTTCATGGAACATGATCTTTACTTAATACCCTAATGATTTTTGGCATACAATAAAAATCTATAATTTTGACCCATACAATGTATTGTTGGCTATTGCCACAAATATACCCGTGCAATTTATATCTGGTTTTGTGCTCCAGGGTCACATATATTGTAGACATGCTATCTAGTTATTATTTGTTATGTTGGAGTCCCATTCAAAAACATCAATACGTTTCCTGATTTATATCACTTTGAAAGGGAAGCGTATACAAGAACAACAAAGGGCCTAAGACTGAGCCTTGTGGAACTCCATAGTTCACTTTGATTTTCTGTGATGCCAATATAATAAGGCTGAGACACTACTTATGCTTAATTATTTAACGGGTTAGCGTGACACAGAGTACATGTTAATGTACAGAGACCAGCTGGCTGTATTTCAGTGGTAGCTGTAGCTTGATCAAAAAACAGTCTGCTCGGGTACTTTCATGGTTTTGGACATGTTTGGTCATTTTTAATAATATGGATATAGCATGGTAGTTTTTAACCGTTGTGTATTACATTGTAAGGCTGAATCATTGCATACACCCAATTATAATCTTTCTTATAATGGTACCATGGTGATATCATATATATTGTAGACATGGTATCATGGAAATACAATGGTATTCTTTGATACATTGGAGTGTCAAAAACAATAAATTTCTTGTTTTATATCACTTTAAAAGGGAAGCCTATTCAAGAATAACAAAGGGCCTAAGACCGAACCTTGTGGAACTCCATACTTTACTTGCATGATTTTTTTGTACATAATCAGGCTGCCACACTACTTATGCTTAATTATTTCATGGGTTAGCATGACAGAGTAAAAGTTAATGTTTTTCTCCGCTAGAGTCCGCTTATTCAAAAAAAGGCGTAGCCTGGATTTGGCAGAGCTTTTATTCGGCCGCAGACGAGCACTTCCAGCAGCGACTATGAGACACGTGTTCACACTGCATTAAGAGATCAATATTAGGCATGGTAAAACATGGTACTATTGGTAAATCAAGATTTAAACAATAAGACTAACTGTGTTGAGCTGGAACTGGAAATCGAGGGTAACACTGGTCGGGTATGATTGTAATTGATAAGTGATGCACGGACACATTAAAATTGCTTATTTCTTTTCTAAACATTCTAGGAAACATTTGGGATAATGAGTACACAAGTCAACAAAATATATAACACTATTATAGTGTTTTTTGTGGTATTTTGTTTCAAAAATCGTACATATTGTGCCTTTAATATGGTGACATGGTTTTATGGACGTTTAAGACTTTTAGATATTGTGTTGCAGTAATCGTATGAGATTTATGGACATGGTACGTTTGATGGGGGTCTAACAATGGTACAATGTTAATATCATATATATATATATATATATATATATATATATATATATATATATATATATATATATATATATATATATATATATATGGTAACACTTTACAATAAGGTTGTATTAGTTAATGCATTAGTTACCATTAACTAATGATGAACTGCACTTATAAAGCATTTATTAATCTTTGTTAATGTTAATTTCAACATTTACTAATGCATTAATAAAATCTTGTTTACATTAGTTAATGCACTGTGAACTAACATGAACAGCTGTATTTTTATTAACTAACGTTAACAAAGATTATTTAATGCTGAACAGAGGTGTTGTTAATGGTTAGTTTATGTTAACTAATGCGTTAACTAATGTTAACTAATACAACCTTATTGTAAAGTGTTACCATATATATATATATATATATATATATATATATATATATATATATTGTGGACATGCTATCATAATACCAGGGTATTCTTTGATACATTTTAATATGATCCAAAAACACTTACTATCATGTATATTAAGAATATGGATGGATGTTGTGTATATTATCTGGGTAGATTCTGCTAATGATGTCAACATTGCTCTATGGAGCGGAGTGAGAATGGTTGTGATTGAGAATGAGTTTAGTCGTGTCTCCAGCAGTAGCCCTGAATCTGTGCTTAGCCCCAGGCTCTTGTGCTGACAGAGAGGGGAGGTGATTAATTGCCTTGGAGGGAACAGTTGCAGGAATTATTAATGGCTGCAGGATTAATCTGTTTTCTCTGGTTGGCCCATTAGTATGGGCGACCCTGGTGGCTGGAAGATTTTTCTCTTGGTCTGGAGCTCCCTGGCAGCCACTAGGACGGAACTGTGTCTTTCTTTTCATCAGTCTCTTTTCTTTGTCTTTCTCTTCATGTGTCTGGAAAATTCCCATCCTCAGCTGGCTGTTTCAGCAAACTCCAAACTCTGTGTGGCAGGTGGAATTGATTAATGTCACAGCATATTAGGGAAAGTGCTGTAAACACAGTGTGTCCCTGTTTTGACGGTCCTGCGATTCCTCTGCATACGTGTCCTGGTCTGTGTGGGTTTACATCTAAAATGGGAAAATGCATTGTTTTTTTATGGAACATGTTCAGCTCTCGGCTTCAAGCCTCAGGTGGGGGGACTCGAGCAAACATGACTTGACTCAAGTCTGACTGAGAGATGCAAATTTAAGGACTTGCGACATGATTGACTAAATTAAGAAAATTATTAGACTTGATTTTGACTTGAGAACCAATGGCTCAAGACTTGACTTGGACTTACTTTATAACAACTGTAATTAAATGATTACATATGTGACCCATGCTGGCAAAATGAGTGGGAGTGTGCATGGTAATTTCAAGCTACATGCAAAAGAAGTGGTTTTCACAAAAATTAGTTCTTTTAACTCTTGTTTAGCGATCCCCATGCTCCAAATAACATCTAAAAGCATCTTTATTTGTATGTTTTCACAGAGGAGTATCTTTTCTTTGTTCATGAAAACGATCTCACTCTGAAAGCACTGATTGACAGATCCAACACATGCGCAAAGACTCTCTGACAGCGCACATACACAGCATTACAGTACTTCAAAATTCCTGTCATGGCGAGTATTCATCTGTTACGTCTTATGGGAAGGCTTGGTTAACCGCTGGGGGAAAACATCTGATGTGTAACATTATATTAGATCCGTGCATTACAGTAGATCTTAATATACAGACTCTCAGTCTGACTTCAAATGATCATCTTCCACAATGAATGAAATTTCCCCTGACCTTTTCGTGTTTTTCGATATTGTGGCTGTTTTGATAATGGGAAATCAGCAGGAAGCTGTTCAGATTTACCCAGAAATCTGCCTGCCTTCATTCATAAAGTGCTGCTCATGTTCGTCTGGTAGATCATTTGGGCAATGTGTTTTCTGATAATAAAAGTGTAGCACTCTCAGCTGCCGTTTAACACACTTGATGAAAAAAGTGGACAGGGACCTATTCATACCTTTCATTTTAGTCCAATTCTGCAGCAAGGGAAAGAGTTGAGTAAATTCCCTATGATTAAACCAGCTGAGAGTCTCTTCCTTCCAGGAGACGCGTGTGCATTGAGTTCACTGCAGTGAGGAAGCTGTAAGAGTCTGTGAGCATTCATGACATGCTCTAATCATTAAGGTACTTAGAGTGAGATTGGAAAAAACCAGCTGGATTTCCCAAGACTGTGATGTGACTCTCCATTGGCACTTCTGTGCGTTATCCGTGATTGAGACCCTCAGAGTTTGTCAGATTTGTTTTATTAGGCTTTGACTTGACTCTCTTTATTACGTCATTATTTCTAGTCATTTATTCCAGCTCCTCTTAACTCATTAACATGGATAATACCTCTAGAGCTAGATCACAACGCTCCAGCTGTCTGTGTTTATTACCCCCACTGAGTGCATGTGTTGACGTCCCTCCTCCCACCCTTCACTGCCCATGGCTACAAGACAAACAGCCTTTTCAGGAACAGATATGATTGAACACAATAAAAACAAGAGAGTGTTTACATCTGTACGGATCCTTTGGGGATCTCCGACAATGAAATTCATCCTGAACATTTGTGATACTATGGACTTCTGGCATTTGTGGTCTTCCACGTGTGAAATGTCATACATGCAATCAAGGCTTTAATGAGAGTAGTGTCTACCAGAAAACGAAAATGGTGTCTACTAGAAAGAAATTCCGGGTTCCCACTCGTCCTGGAAAACACAGAGAGAAAATGTAAAATGTCCTGAAGAAAAAAGCATGTGAAAAAAAGTTTTTCACCGACCCAAAATAATTACCGCTTTGACACGTGAGAGTTGATATTCCCTTGATATTGACACTGGTATAGAGAACTGATTTTAAAAACTGATTTTATTGTTAAGTCATGGCAATAAACTGTGGAAGCTTGTTTCTGCCACTGAATAAAAAATAAAAGGTAATTGCAACTTATCTCAAGTAAAAAAAAAATTCTATATTCAATATAAACTCGGAATTGTGTGCTATAAAGTCAAAATTGTGCATTACGACTTATCTTGCAATTGCAAGTTTATATATTGAAACTTTTCTCCTAATTGTGAGATTTAAACTCGCAATTGCGAACCAAAAATTTAGAATAGCCAGATTAAAAGTCGCTGCAATTACCTTTTTTTAATTCTGTGGCGTAAACAAGCTTCCATAGTCATAATGTCTGATTAAGAGCTCATATTAAAAACTGATTTTATAGTCAGGTCATGGTAATAAACTGTACGCCTTTTAAAGACTGAGGGTCCGATCATGCAGAAAGCGCTTTTCAGGTTCGAAAACACGAGATGCACTGCACTGCCTTTTTTGGTTGACTATTTTTAATTTAGAAAATAGCTGTGCGTTGTTGGGTTTTTTTAGATTTCAAGGCAACCCCCGAATCAGCTGTCCTGTCAGTCAAATCAAGGTAACGGTCAATACTACGGAAGGCCCGCCTCTCCATTCATTCGATTGGACAATGGCGAAAAAACGTGTGACGTTGGGGCTTTTCCGCTCTGAGTTGATTTTTTTCCAACTTCATGCTCTCTTCAAAAATGCGATTTGGTCAGGCGGTTAAAACACGAGGCGCCCGGGGCGCATAACAGCAATCTATTTAAAAAAGGTGCTTCTCGCTGCAAAAATGTGTTCTGTGTGATCGGGACCTTAGAGAGCAATATATAACTTTATGGTGTGATCCCTGTCTTTTATTCTTGCGGTAGTAAAATAATAATAAAATGATCACTGAACAAGAGTGGGAACCCTGGAATTTACTGGTCATCCAAGAATTACATCCTTAATACACTCAGCTTAATAAACTCAATTTTTTGTTTTTTTAGCTGTCATATCCAGTTAATACATATCCAGCATTCCAGTTGCAAAGCTAATGGGCCCGATCATACACCCAGCACAATGTGACGCCAGACACGACGCACGTGTGTTTGCTAGTTTCAGCCCGACACAGTTCTTATTTTCACGTCCAGCTCCAATTTGTTTAAATAGCAAATGCACTCACACCTCTGCTCACCCATGAGTGTCTGGTCTGAACACCAGGTGTGTTCAGGAGCATTGTTGGTGTGTTGATATTGTGAGGAACTGAAAACGACTGCACCATTGACCAACACACACCTTCTCTAAAGTCAATAGTGCAGTATTTTTGTGTTATTTAGTAATATGCGCCTATAGGTGGTGCACAACACACGTACACAGTGCTTATTACACACACATGGATGCACAGCACACACACACACATTTTCAAATATTAAAAATAAAAGGATCCCTCACTGGAGAAGTGTTCAGTCTTTCCGCTTGCATGTAAAAATTGAATCCGCCATGGTGCGAACACAACTTGCTTTTAAAGGGAATGGGAGATGAGACTCTGGTTGGCTTTTTGCAGGTTATGCCCAAAATACACCCATGACTCATTAAGAGATGAGGGGCAAACCTTTTGGACCATTTTCCCCGTCGTTAAACTAGCAAAAGTGCACTTGTGTCATGCGCTTAAGACTATGCACTCAGATCGTTAAAATAGGGCCCTTAATCTTCAAGAACTACAAATGCTCAAGAAATCTCAATTTCAAGCTAGTGTCAGTTCCGTCAGATTCTTCAGGGGAGAATCTGTGATTCCCAACGCTGCATTACTGTAGCTGTGCGAGGCTCTCAACAGTCTTCAATTCTGAAACCGGAGCCACTCGATCGATAGCAAAGGAGATGATGCTGATCTGGCTGGCATTAGCATCTCTATTCTGTGGGAAAGCAAAGACTCTCAATTCCACCCCTTGATCTTAGCTGGCCGCTTTTTCAGATCATTTGGCAGCACTCAGCACAAGATGTGCAGGGAGAGCATCTGTCAACCTGTGAGAACGGCAAAACCTGGCTCGCTTCAAACAGCTCATACTGATGAAATCTGTAACCTGACCAAGATTTGAGTCACGAAACACGACATACGCTAAAGCCAGCTTATCAGATGTTGTCTTTTTGTTTGTCTCATCCTATTAAACCTGGGCTCTAGGAAAGCAAAAACCTTGTAAACAATTTTTCAGAGCATGTATCTGAAGCTCACTGTCACACTGCAGTAAGAAGAGAATTTCACACTACCAAGACATGAATCCGATCAGTCAGGTCAACAACAAAGAGAATTTATTTTCTTTGATAAACACTTTTTTCTTATCAAACCGAGCAATAGAAGCACATTTGAAATCAGCTAATACTATTCCAGAAGAGAGATCTAAACATAATATGACTACAAAGACACATCACAAACGCAGTCTAATGGAGATGCACTTCTCCAGCCAATGGCTGCGTAGAGCTGCTGAGTCTCGGTATTCTGCATTGGCTGGAGAGGCAACTTCTAAAAGCCCAGACATCGATCCGGCAAGATAATTTCCCATTGATTGCTCTAGTTGGGGGCTGCTGTGAAGCAGTTTATTACCCATACTGCAGCACGGGAGCCAGCCCAATAATAGGTGCAGTGGGTACAGAGCATTGCTGGAACTCCATCAACTACCTACACTCAGATCAAGCACTCCAGAACTTATGTAATCTAACAGGACTGCCTATAGTCTAGAAAAAAAAACATTAAAATAACTATTACTATTGGAAACTTAAATGCATAGTTCACCCAAAACATTATAAATTACCCCATGATTTACTCAACCTCAAGTCATCCTAGGTGTATAGGACTTTCTTCTTTCAGACAAACACACTCAGAGTTATATTAAAAAATGTCCTGGCCTTTATCAACCCCTCTGAGCCGTGTGGAGCACTTTTATAATGGATGGATGTACCAGCTTGGATTAGCCAGGACATTTTTTAATATAACTCTGATTGTGTTCTTCTGAAAGACGAATGTTATATACACCTCGGATGAGCTGAGGGAGAGTAAACCATTTCAAGTAATTTTGAGTAAATCACATTTTTGGGTGAACTATCCCTTTAAAAAATTGCAAGTAAAATGTAACAAGGAACTTAAAACAATAGACCTAAAACTGAAAATCATCTTCTCGGCCTGAGCCATCTAGTTTCCAATCTGTTCCTTTCCATACTACAAAAGCTTCAAAAAGGACAAAACAATACCCTAAAAAAAAGTCAGTACATCTTATTTTGTGCACTATATGTGACCCTGGACATAAGGGTATATTTTTTTATACACCATCTGAAAGCTGAATAAGTCATCTTTCCATTGATGTATGGTTTGTTAGGATAATATTTGGCCGAACTATTTGAAAATCTGGAATCTGAGGGTACAAAAAAGTCTAAATATTGTCTAAATATCATTTTTGATATATCTACGGTAGGAAATTTACTAAATATCTTCATGGAACATGATCTTAATATCATAATTTTTGGAATAAAAGAAAAATGGATGATTTTGACCCATACAATGTATTGTTGGCTATTGCAACAGATATACCTGTGAGACACAGGACTGGGTTTGTGCTCCAGGGTCACATATTCTAATTTCCATTTAATAGTTTTGCGTGAGAAACAGACTGATATTTAAATTGTTATTCACTGATAATCAATGTACTGTAAGTATGGAGTGCAACAAGGCTCAGTCTCGGGCCCTTTGTTATTCTCCTTACACACACTCTCTTTAGATTATATTATGAGAAAACATGGCATTAGCTTTTACTGTGATGCTGATAAAACTAAAAACTACTGTTATACTGTAAAATTGAGAACAATTGTTTAATATTATGTTTTTTTTTTACACTTTTATTTAATTTGACACATTTGCTTCATTCTCTTCTATCTGTTTTCCTCTACCACAGCAACAGTGGCCTTCCCTTCCTAATGTCCAATCCCAATCCAAACTGGACTTCAAGGATTTTGCGGTTTTTACATGTATTTACAGAAGCTCAACAAACATGCAAAAAGAATGAAACAGTTAAAAATCAATAAAGCAATATTCCTTATAAGATTAACCGAATGAATTAAAGCTGCATTTGTAAAGAAAAAGAAGACATTTAGACAGGTTTTAAGCACATTTAAAATCATGCTAAGATCTAAAAGAATAAGCAAGGTGGAATATTTGAATCTGTTGACATCCCTACAGATGGTACTGTATGTTCCCAATAACAAAATGCATGAAATGGAATGTTGCACATCATTCTAGGAACGCTGGTTGTCAATCAGAATTCTCAGAATGTCTTGCTCTTCATGTGTAACAGATGGTCTGTTCTGTGAATGCATCATGTAGATTAAACCCGTCCCCGAGTGATGACGCATTAGTGTGACTTCTACCGCGCCGCAATCACTGTATGTACAATGAGAGAGTGTGAAAAAGGTGTTGGACTTGTGAATGTGTGTGTAAACAGATTCATAAATTCCCTCTTCCTGATCCCAGCCTTCAGCTCAGCGGGGCAGCTTTTGGTTGTTTGACAGGGAGCTTTGAAAAGGTCAGCGGGGCTTGAATCGCCATTAACCTCGCCCCTCCCCATTCTCTCACACAGGGAAACTGGAGAGCCAGAGCCACCAAAGTGCCAAGAAGTGTTTAATGCAGCCGGCGTGACCTGAACAAAGACATGGCGGTCAAGAGACGAGGAGCAGAGGATCCCTGTGGAAGCCTCACGTCGGGAGGCACCGTGCAAACGGTGACATCGGTAGAAAACTCAACTCGTGCGGCAAACACATCATTTTCCTTTTCTGCAATAAAAGGCTGAAAGCTACTTGTGTATCTGTTCTTTAATACCTTTCAGTATATTATATTTGTTGTCGTTTTTGCCATTTAATTAACCAGCTCCCTTCTAATCTCAATTGGATTTCCAGCTCATAAAGCCGCCTGAACCCGAAGCGCTTGGCTGAGCATGGAATGTCCTGCTCACTGAAGAGCCGATTGTGCTGGAGAGCTCGTGCTGGAGCTGCTCTTGTTCTGTGGGGCTCACAGCCTCTCAGGGTTTTGGTTGTTCTGCTCTCAGAGTGATTGAGTGTCCTCTTTGTGACACAGGCATCTCTGCACCAGAAAGAGCAAATGACTGCCTCCATTAACGCTAGATTGCATGATGGGAACTGCATTCAAGGAGCCATGGAGCATATATTCCCCTCTTCTTCTGTACGTTTCAACACGGGTAAATGCATCAACATGATGAGCTTGAGTAGAGAGCCTGCTCTGGGACTGCTTCGTTTTTATCTTTGTTTCATATGTGAATCATTTTGGGTCTTTCTTACAAATTAATAATAATAATTAAAAAAAGAAAACTCAGTTTCCAACCAAATTCAAATTCCTGTAATGCAAAAATTGTGTTTCTTCTAATAAAAATAATACAATTATTTAAAATAAAAAAATTATATAAAATGTATTTATATATTTTTAATAAATATATATTTTATGTGTATTACAAAAAATATTACTAATTATTTTATATTTCACATTTACAGTACACTACTAACAATTGAGAATGGATGAAATCTACTTAATCGTCATGAAAATAAAGTTTAAATAAATACATTTAATTTTATATTATATGCACTACTGTTCAAAATTTAGGAAACATGTTTTTAAAGAAGTCTCTTCTTGATCAGAAATACTGTAAAAACAGTAATACGGTGAAATATTATTACAATTTAAATAAACTGGTTTCTGTTGTAATATATTTTACATTTTAATTTATTCCTGTGATCAAAGCATAATTCCTCCAGTCTTCAGCGTCACATGATCCTTCAGAAATCACTCAAAGATCATTTTTTATTATTATCAATGTCATTTATTTGAAGTCATTCAAAAGTAAAAAAAAGCACATTAGCACTTTTTAGGCACATTAAATCGACAAAAAAAAGACTTAATAAATATTACAAAAAAGTTATATTTATTCGTCAAAGAATCCTGAAGAAAATGATTCTCCACATAAATATGAACCATCTGTTTTCAACACTGATAATAATCATAAATGTGTCTTAAACAGCAAATCCTCATATCTGAGTGATTTCTGAAGGATCGTGACACAGACTGGAGGAATGCTGAAAATACAGGAATACATTACATTTTAAAATAAGATAATATTAATAAAATTAACAGTTCATCTTTGACCGTAAATATATTTATTTTTAAATAAATGTTGGTCTATCGAACATTCTATTTATGAAAGAATGCATTCCACAAAGTTATTAATCAACACTGATAATAATAAGTCCATTATTAATATTTAAGCACCAATCATAATTGAGCATCATTTCTGAAGGATCATGTGACGCTAGAGACTGGAGTAATGACGCTTTGATCACAGGAATAAATTACATTTGAATATATATTCACATAGAAAACACTTATTTTAAATTGTAATAATATTTCATAATTGTACTGATTTTACTGTATTTTTGATTAAATAAACGCAGGCTTGGTGAGCAGAAGAGACTTCTTTCAGTACACCTTAATGTTTCCAAACTTTTGACCATCATATTGTAATGTGCCAAATTAATTTCCCAAAATGCAAACAGCGTTTGAGTCTCAGATTGACCCTCCTGAAAAGCCTCCCCGAGAGCAGCGAATCAGACGGCTCATCTGAAGCTGCAATGGGTGCTGGGACGCTCCTTTGTGCCGAAGTACAAAAGACGTTTCTCTGGGAGAGCCGAAGAGCTTCCAGTTTTTCAGAGTTTTGATCTTGGGTGGGCTTCGACGCACGGGATTTATACATGAAAAATGTTTCTCAATAAAACAGCAATATTGTGGAGCATTCCCTGCATTTGTTTAAACAAACAGTATGAGCCATTAAACGCATGATTCAAGTGTGAAGGAGCTAATTATCCTGTGAAAAGCTTCTGTTTTTGCATCTGAATGAGGGGGCATTTTAAAAGAGGCTTAGGTTGTAGGAGGAATGTCAGCAGCAGGTCTTCCTGTTCTCAGTCAGCACTTTCCTCGCAGGCGTTTCCTTCTCTTACCACGGTTTGACAGGCCTCACTCTGTTAACCCCGAATAAAGAAAGTGCAAATGAGCTTACCTGTGGCTACAGACGCGACGCTGCCACCCAGGCACCCCGGCACGAGAGAAATCTCCCCGCGGCACAGATTCGCCAGGTGTTATCAGCCGCTGGGAAACTAACATTGTTTGGAGGAGCTCTCCAGTGTTCACTGGAGTGTGGAAGAGTAACAAGCATACCTCACATCAACAAATAGCATTTG
This sequence comes from Gobiocypris rarus, assembly GCA_023029165.1. Classification (NCBI taxonomy): domain Eukaryota; kingdom Metazoa; phylum Chordata; class Actinopteri; order Cypriniformes; family Gobionidae; genus Gobiocypris; species Gobiocypris rarus. Next base: position 3,362,651 of record CM040912.1, read on the forward strand.
GATAATTGTTAAAAATGTGTTTGCTTAACACATATGACTGGGCTTAGTCATACCTCAAAGGCCAACCGGAAGCAAAACATTACAGATAATCCTGTTCTCTCCAGACATGTTACTGTCCCAAATGTCAAGTGTTGAATCATTTAACTCCTCCTCTTTTAAAGGGGTGGGTGATTATGATTTCAGTGAGTGTGTAATGTTGCTGTTTGAGCATAAACAGTTCAAAGCAAAGGGAGATCACTTCTTTTAAAGAAATTGCTTTTAAAGGACTACAACAAACGGCTGATAGGGACTACACAAGCTTCCTTGTGACATCACTAACCCTGAAATTTACATAAACCCCGCCCCCGGGAACACACAACAAAGGGGGTGAGATTATCATGACAGAATATGCTAATTGATGACTTGAAGATAAACTCATAAATTCATCAACTAACCATTTAGAAACGTCCTGTCTCATTCTACATGTTGTCTCTTCTTCTTGAGTCTCTCCATCATTGTCCGACTCCGGTTTAAACATAAAAGGCTGAACAGTTTCATTGTGTGTCTGTGTGAGGTAATCAGAGCTGATAACGTGAGCTCTTGAAGCTCCGCCCCGTGAGCAGCAGCTCATTTGCATTTAAAGGGACACACACAAAAATGGCACGTCTTTGCTCACCCTCAAAAAGTGACGATTTGAACATGCTATAAAAATTATCTGTGGTGTATTTTGAGCTAAAACTTCACATACACACTCTGGGGACATCAGAGACTTATCTGACATCTTGTAAAAAAAGGGGCAATCACCCACTCCTTTAAAGGGACAGTTCACCCAAAATGTACACACTAATGCCGCTTTTCCACTACACAGTACCAGCTCAGCTTTGTTTGGTTTTCCACTGAAAATTGTACCTGCTTCCAGCTGAGGTGATATTAAAATGTGACGTGAAAACTTCGCAGACTGCTGATTGGTCAGAGAGATTCGTCACTGTTCATTGCGTCATCATTGCACGTGCCAGACGGAGTATCCTGAATAACCGCGCCATTTTTAAACAGTTTGTCCAGAGATTGCGTGATATTTACTATCATGGCAACTCGGAAGAATACGCCGTGGTCAAACGAGGAGGTGCAGACTTTCCCGTTTGGTTGCCGAAGAGAATCCAGCTATTGTGGAGGTACTATCTGTAATGGAAAACGGAGCGAAAAGCGAGCCGAGTCGAGTTGAGCTGGTACTGGTAATGGAAAAGCGCCATAAGAAATGCTGGGTTGAAAATGGACAAACACAGCGATTGGGTTGTTTTAACCCAGCGGTTGGGTTAAATGTTTGCCCAACGTGCTGGGCAGTTTTATTTAACCCAACTATTGTTTAAAAAATACTGTATGGCTGGCTTAAAGTCCCACTGAACCGGAAGTAGCAAGTGAGTTTTCTTCAGTGCTGTGACGTATTTCCAAGTGAAAGGGAATATTGAATAGCAGGCAGGGTTCGACTTCAGCGCTCCTCCTCTCCATCTCTCGCTCGGAGCAGACTAACGGTTGGACGGGAGTGGTTACGCATTTTCAAACCTAAGCCGTCAAACTGACATCATCTGAGAGGGGACGCCGTTTCCAGACCGGAAGTAACTTTTCAGATTTCGATTAAAGATTACCATGACAAACTATTTTTTTCCTGTGTATTATCTTGCACAGATTAATTGTTCACCCTAAGACCTGTAATATGTGCTAACAAGGTAAACAGGGGCCATTCGGATTTCATGACGACTTTAAAATAAACCCAACATAGGTTGGAAATTAAAACTCATAATTACTACATTTATTAATAAGCAATTTAATATATGTTTATTGCTTATTATTATTCATTAAACTTATTAATAATGTAAATGTATTAAACATATTAATAAATGTTCATTTCCAACATACCTTGGGTTCGTTTTTAAGCAAGCAATGCAGTCGTTTTTAAACAATAGTTGAGTTCAATAAAACTACCCAGCAGGTCAGGCAAACATTAACCCAACCGCTGGGTTTGTCCTTTTTCAACCCAAACTGGGTGTTAATTCAAATATGTCATTTCAAACCTGTATGAAAGATGTTTAGCACAATGTTCATGTTGCTCATTCCCTAATGCATGGCATCCTCCTCTTATTGTTATGCACATTTTGGGATATCACATAAAAGCGTTGCAATGTTGGGTTAAAAATAACCCAAGTTGGGTTAAAAATGGACAAACCCAGCATTTGGGTTGTTTTAAGCAAATATTTAACCCAAGCGCTGGGTTAAAACAACCCAATTGCTGTGGTTGTCCATTTTCAACCCATCTTGCGTTGTTTTTAACCCAGCATTTTTTTAGTTTGGATGGAAAACGTATGCGCTCAATTGAGGCGGATCATTCCTTTTATCCTATAAGACTTTGATGGAAATGCATTTACATAATAAATCCCTTGATGCCCAACAAAAAAAACATGTGACTGCCTCAACAGAGGCTTGTTTTTGGATAACCAAGACTACCAGCGGACCAATGGCATCGCAGCATCTCAAATGTTGGTTTGGTCATTCAAGTTTGTCATCACAATGGTTGTGTATAATTATAATAAGCGTCTCTCTTTGTCTTGCGTGTGTTCCCAAACACCAGCATCCCAACGCAAGAGAACAGATTTGTAATTTTTTCCTCTCTCTGGAAAAAGATGTTTAGCACAATGTTCATGCTGCTCATTTCTTTATTTTTATGCAAATTTTGGGATATCACATAAAAGCGCTGGATGGAAAAAACACACGGCGCATAAAAAAATAGCTAGTGATGTCAAAACCTGGTCTTATTTGCACCATATAGGCAAAAAAGTATTGTATTTCTTTTGAAGGTTTGTAATATAGCACACAGATCATGGTCCTTTTATGTCTTGGCGGCCCCTGGTCCCTTTCCACTTTCATCGTGTGCTAAACTGCTAATGTTTATGGCAGAAAAAGTGAAAAATGGATTTGAAAAGACATTTAATAAGAGTTTTCATGTTCAAAAGTCAGGCAGCATAACTGAATTGTGATTATTCATCATGGCTGTAAAAACCATTGTCTGTTCGAACTAGTCCTCTTTATTATCCAAAACTGGCATTCATTAAAACTAGACTAGAATCATCTAAATAATACACTGGAGATCATTTCATAGCCTAAATTTGGGTCAAATGTGGTCCAGCTGTTGTGTTACATTTTTAAATAGGCTAATTAGTTTTAACCCAAAGTTTGTTCATATTTGACCCAAGCAACCCAGCATTGAAGGACTAATTAATGGTCATTCAAAAATTAATAAACATTAATAAAGCCAAAATTAATATTTTTATAAATGGGATACTTTTGTCCCAAAAAGTGTCCCAGTCATCCTGAGTTTGAATTTGTAAAATCAGTTTGTCATTTCATATACGAAACACAAAGCGTTAAGAAATATGCCCAGGAGATTAGAGGAATGTGTTGAACTCGTAAACACACACAAACACACGCTGGAAGTTTCAGGAAGAACGAGCGATCCAGTTTCCGCGTCTTACCGCGCACTGCGCGCCTGGGGTTCAATCCACCCGGATCATTCTCCTGGATTTCATGGCGCTTCCTCCTCCTGCCCTTTAGTTACATTGTATCTCCCTTACTGAAAGGAGCGAGGGATCTAGGACTCAACTCAAGGGAGAAAATGAATGAATATACGTGAAAATGGACGTGCCGAGATGTTGGATTTATCGTCTGGGAGTTTGTGAAAGACGCATTTGAAGAAAGCTGTGAGATTTCGACCCTGCGATGCCAGTTTCAGGGCAGTGTTTGCATTTCTGAACGGGATCTTTAGGAGTGTGATGGCTGCTGGCCTTCCCTTTCTCTAGTTGCTGGATGTGTTGGGAAGTGCACTGCTTTGGGATCATTTTTGGAATTCCGCACACAAATCCAGAGGCTTTTCCATCTTCCTCTATGGAATGTACATAAGTATTCTCTGGATAGGGGTTCGCGTGTGGGGTAAGTGTCGCTGGGATTAATGCATTTCTTTTGTGTGTGTGTGAGTGTGTGTGTGTATGTGTGTGTGGGTAGGGGGTGGTGTTTTATTGGTGCAGATGGAGACTGGAGGTCCTTTAGCTCGTTAGCTTAGCTCGGTTGTCATGGCTCACACATGCTTTGACCATCTTAGAGAGTCATTTCCTTAAGAGCAACGCGGACCAATGCGCTCGAGCAGCGCGTTAGGCGCGGCGAGTCGAACAATCGAGTCCCGGTTCACCCGATTACCCGAAAACGGAGCTCAGCAAAAATAAACGGGTTGCTAGTCCATAAACACCCCGACAGTGCTTAAAACGGCTGTGGTTTGTTTATGCTGGAGTTGCAGTTCTCGAGTCTGTTATGAATGTCAAAGGATGTGTGTGTGTGTTTGTGTGAGTATCAGCAGATTCGCAGCGAATCACTGCCATATAATACAACCTTCAACAGTCACACGTCTTCCTCACACACTAACAAAAGGGTACCATGTCATAACAATGGCATTTAGACATGGTATCATGATTATATGATGTTTTTTTTTGGACACAAACCATAATAGTACCTTGTTTTCCCAAGTGGTATTCTCTCAAGTATCTTCGATTACAATGCAAATTCCATGGCATAAGTCAGTACTCTGGTATTAAAGGGATAGTTCACCCAAAAATGGAAATGTTGTCATCTTTTACTCACCCAAACCTGTATGAGTTTCTTTCTTCTGCAGTAAATAATGTTGGTAGCCATTGACTCTTCCATAGTATTTTTTTTTCTTCTTCTGTGGAAGTCAATGGCAACTGTTTGATTGCCAATATTCTTTAAAATATCATCTTTTGAGTGAACTATCCCTTTAACATGTGATACTATGTTTCTATCTTATCTGCTTGCTTAATTTCCCCACTGATTCTAAATAAATGTATCAATTCCACTTTTTAAAGGTACAATGTGTAACATTTTTGGATTAAAATATATTTTTAAAAACACTAGAAGCGGTGTTATATATTTGTTGAATTGTGTGCTTGCATTATCCCAAATGTTTCCAAGAAGGTTTAAATCCAGAGAAATAAGCAATTTTAACCAGGACATGGGCCGTGTGTGTGTCTCCTATCAATCACAATTATACTCACGTTTCCCTCGATTCCCATGGAAACCCCAAAGACGCTTTATTATGTGTTTTATTCTTCTGCAGTAACACTGTTGGTAGCTACTGACTCTTTCCATAAAGTATTTTTTTCTTCTTCAGAGCCAATGGCAACTGTTTGATTGCCAATATTCCTCTTCTTCTGTGAAAGTCAATGCAACTGTTTGATTGCCATTCTTAAAATATGATCTTTGAGGAATCATCCCTTTAACATGTGATACTATGTTTCATCTTATCTATTTGCTTAATTTCCTCTAATTGACTTAAATAAATGACAATTCCACTTTTAAAAGTACAAATTAGAGCTGGTGAAGTCAGCCAACTGTTTGATTGGATTAAAATATATTTTAAAATATGATCTAGAGCGGTGTTATCCCTTTAACATGTGATTGAATTCTATCTTATCTGCTTAATTTCACTGCATTAATCCCAAATGTGTCAATTCCAGGTTTAAATCAGAGAACAATTAAGCAATCTAGAGAAATTAAGCACTTTAACTGCAGGACATACGTGTGTGTATTTAAGTTGAATTGTGTGCATTATCCCACAATTATACTCCAGAAGGTTTAAATCAAGAGAAATAAGCAATTTTATACCAGGACATGGCGATTTCCCATGCGGAATCACAATTATATACGCTTTCCATGATTATGGAAACCCCAAGACGCTTTTAGGCCTTTATTATGTATGACAAATGTCAGTTTTAACTGACATTGTTGGACATGTTGTACCATTGTATGATGGTTGCATATTAACACCATGGCATATCATGTCCATGTAAATACCTTGGTATGTTAGTATAATCTAGGATTTTGCACTACATGTACTAGCTAGGGAAACCTACTGTGCACTATTCAGTGTGTGTGTGTGTATGTGTGTGTGTTTGAATGGAACTGAAATGTGTTTGCACTATTGTACTGTTTAAAGAATTAGCACAGATATCAAATAAAGACAAGCAGGGAAACCATTATAAATAGCATATGGGAAATAATGGAAACCCAGACTTTATTTGGTCTTGAAAGCGTGTTGGAGCAGACACCTGCTGACATCCTCCAGATAAGATCAAGATCTTTCCTTGTTCTGAAAATTCTTTGAGTCTGAACTTGGGTTTCACATTTAGTATTTCGTTTACAGTTTCCTCCTGTTTGGTAAGCGATTAGGTTAGAGTGTAGCACGATGGTGTGGCTCGTTTCTATTGGACACACATCATCTTAGAGGAAAAGGTTCTGTCAGGCGCTTCATTTATATAGAACCTTCTATGGATTCCCATCATTTACTGCATTTAATTTTGTTTTCATTCATTACATTCATAAAAATATTTATCACTAGAAAAAAAACTGTTTAACATGAAAGGCTTATGCAATAATTTAAGACATTTCTCCTTGTATATCCTCTCATGTTTGGCATACAGGGTTCTTTAAAACCAAGAGCTCTGGTTTTTTCTTTATAGATCTCCATTCAAGATCTGAGTTTATAAGCAATGCTATGATAATATTGCACAGCGCTGGTATAGAGAGCTGCAGCTGTGATGTCAAAAACCAGGAAGACTCATTTTAAAAGTGTTCCCTTGAGAATTTCCTAAAGGTTAATCCTTAAAAGATTGCGATCTCATTCCTGAATGACAAAGATTCGCCTGTCCATTAAACCAAATCACACTGGAACTGTAACATTCAAACCTGCGCCGGCGCCGCCGCTGACCCAGAGAGAGCAAATGTCACGTATATGTATGAAAATTATCTGTGATAATTCATATTATCACAGAAGAACTGGGATAAGAGTTTATAGTTCAGATATGAACACCGAAACTCTTAATATCGAGAAATCAAGTAACTTGATGCTTCAAATAAAGATTGTATCATTACATCGTTACACCAGTAGGTGGAGACACATGACTGTTAAACATGTGTTTGTCATTGAATCATTCGCTCAAGAGATTTGTTCATAAACACTGATTCATCCAGTAATTGAAACAAGTGAAGTCTTTATGAGTGAGTCATTGAATCATTCGCTAAAGAGATTCGTTCAAAAACACTGATTCATCCAGTAATGAAACAAGTGAAGTCTTTGAGTGAGTCATTGAATCATTCGCTCAAGAGATTTGTTCATAAACACTGATTCATCCAGTAATGAAACAAGTGAAGTCTTTGAGTGAGTCATTGAATCTTTCATTCAAGAGACTTGTTCATAAACTCTGATTCATCCAGTAATAAAACAAGTGAAGTCATTGAGTGAGTCATTGAATCATTCACTCAAGAGACTTGTTCATAAACACTGATTCATCCAGTAATGAAACAAGTGAAGTCTTTGAGTGAGTCATTGAATCATTCACTAAAGAGATTTGTTCAAAAACACTGATTCATCCAGTAATGAAACAAGTGAAGTCTTTGAGTGAGTCATTGAATCTTGAATCATTCAAGAGACTTTGTTCATAAACACTGATTCATCCAGTAATGAAACAAGTGGAGTCTTTATGAGTGAGTCATTGAATCTTTCATTCAAGAGACTTGTTCATAAACACTGATTCATCCAGTAATGAAACAAGTGAAGTCTTTGAGTGAGTCATTGAATCTTTCATTCAAGAGACTTGTTCATAAACTCTGATTCATCCAGTAATGAAACAAGTGAAGTCTTTGAGTGAGTCATTGAATCTTTCATTCAAAGAGACTTCATTCATAAAACACTGATTCATCCAGTAATAAAACAAGTGAAGTCTTTGAGTGAGTCATTGAATCATTCACTCAACCCATTTAAAAAAAGTTCATTCATATTAAATAAACATTTTAAATTGAGCGCACCAATGATCATTTTATCAAAACCTCTAGTAAATTACACATTAATTCTGTTAAAACTAACGTAAATCCAGATGTAGTCTTAATGTTTTTTTAATTTATTTTTTTAGAAAAAATGAATCTTAAACATCTTTAGTTTTTTTGAGAATAACTAAACCTGGCTCTCGCCATGAACATAGCCTTTTCTTTCCAAAAAAGGAAAGAAAAGAACAAATGACATGTTTTTTGGTTTAGTTGCCTATTCAGAATCGTGGGAGAATCGTGATCTCAGTTTGAAACAAAAACACGTGTGATTCTGAATTTGTCCAGAGTCGTTCCGCTCCACTCTGTGGTGAACATGAGCTGACGATGCTTGGACCTTCTGTCCTACAGTGCAAATTGCACACACCCATCAAAAACGTGAATTTTATGTTTATTTAAAAGATGTTTGTATGTTTCTAGATAAGTGTAAGTGACTAGATAAGAGCGTTTGAGTTGTGAGTGTGTGTAATTCACGGCGTGGAACACATCAGTAATGTTTCACACAGAGCTTATTTTACTCCTAAGCTAAAAAACCCCGTCGGAGAATCTGGAGGAACCCACTGGCGGGTGTGACGTCACGACTGCAGCGCTCGTTTAGATGGTATAAGTGTTTTAAAAATATGCTGTGACACCATGTCCCAAAAGAATAGTGCAGTATTATGAACGGTGGCTTGACACCAAATACAGTCGAATATGTGACATTTCACATCATCTGCTTTCAATACGATTGGCTTTTATCAGTGATAATGATGAGTTGGCAGGCAGCCGCAGGGCGAATCTATTTCCTGTATCTCAGACAGATTTGTTCGGTCTTTTAGCTGCTCAGTGTTTATAGAGTTGAGTTTTGTCTGCAGGCCAGAGTGAGATGTTTACTCTCTGTACTTTATGCTAAAACTCTTGGTCTAGACAGCTGTTTTTCAGTCTGTGTAGCGTAGCGCTCCGTGCTTTGATATTGAAGGCTCTCTGATCCGGTGTCAGGATAGTCCAGGGAAATCAATAGGTCCGAGCCGGTGGGATCGTACAGCTGGGATGGAGATAAATTGCTGTAGCTGTCGTTGTAATGTTTGTGAATGCTTAGAAAGATCCATACGCTCATTATGAATTTACAGTTGTCACCGCTCAAGCTACGCACATCACTCAGTTCAGCGTTCGATCTTTATTGCGCGTTTCAAGTGGTCTGTTATGCACTTTGGAGAGATTGTGCTGGATCTTTCTAATGCAGATGAACGTTATTGAAGCCTCGTGTTACACTGGGGCGTCAATAGAGATGATTTCTTTATTTGATATTATTTTATTGATAAAATGATTCTATATTGTTGTGATTTTATTGCACTGTTCATTTGGCATTAATTTTTCTAAAGACAACTTGTCATGTTTCATTAGTTTTCAATGTCACTTACAGTCAAACCAACATTTCTTCAGACATCTCACATTATCATATGCGCTATAGTTTAGAAAATGGTGATAAAATATGACAAGAACTCAGAGCAAATCTTGATAATGTCAGATAACTTTGATAGAAAGGGATGTAATGGATTACAATCAACCAATCAGCTGTTAGATTTAACTACGCAATTAGATAACACCAGTTTAGCTCAAGCAATGACCAAGCAATGCTTCATGTCTGTGGTGTCAAAGGTCACATTAGCAATTAAAGAAAAAACACTTCAGCAAAACATGCTCCGCTCAAAGTGTCTGAATCATTTTGGAAATGATAATATAAATGGAAATGATCAGATAGCATACGTCCATTTAGTTAAAAACTGAGGAAAGCATGTCTATTTTTAGATGTTGAATTTCCTTGGCAGCAACGGCTCTTTGTGTGATCGTTCCTGGAGCCGTTTTTAGTCATTGTACTGCAGATAAACATCAAGATGCAAATCATGCATTTTCAAAAGGCTGAGAAATATTGGCATTCACGATCCCAAAGACGCTCATTCGATAATGGCATGTTTAAAAGAGCAGCGGATTGAATGAGCTGTACATCTCCTGGACTTTTACAGGGATCACACGGGAAACATCAGCGCACAGGTCAGCTGCAGATGTGACCGACTGACCCGTTTGACTGTGTGCTCCAGCAGAACAGCTGCAGTCTTTAGATGGAAGAATGACCATCTGGGATTATGAAGGCTCTGCGATCAATACGAGCGTTTGCTGGACTATTGTCATTTACAAGGCATAGTTACAGGGAATCAGGTTGTAGTAGAAAACTAATCTTTATCTAAATGGCAACACAGTTATCATCCTTATCTGTTTAGTAGCTATGGTCATTACACTTAGGAAAGAGAACTCTTCTGTTTTAGTATGTGGTATCTCACAGAGCCCAATGCTAAGGATGTTTTCTACTGACCCCACCACAAAGAACTAATCAATACATTTGTCTTCATTGTTTTTGACCCATAACCTTAATAAGGTTATGACATCAAAATCTACTAGCCTAACTCATATATTTCAAATATTGTTAAAGACAAGCAAACTGTCAGTGAATAAATAACAACAAATAATACAATTACGAGCAATAGAACAAACATACAAAAACAATAAACACTTCTTTTCATAATTTCAAAAAAATTATTCATAGTCAAATTTTTCAGGTAGAGAAAATGAATACTCAAATATAAAATAGCACTGAATAAATTAAATATTGAGTAATCCTTATTAAAGGTACAAAGTCAAAAGCAGTGAGTGATTTTCTTTTTTGTCTTTTGACGTTTGATTAACATTAAATCAAAGACAGAAGCTGGAATATATTAGGCTGCTATCACTTTAAGAGTGAATGCACGGATCCTGATACACATGCGCTTTATTTCTCAACTGTTTGTTTTCTTGAGATAGTCGCTGTTTACACCTGGTATAGGGGTGCACGATCCAACTTTTTCAGTCCCGATACCGATGCCTGGGCTTTGTGTATCTGTCGATACCCGATACCGATACTGTATACTTTCCATTTTCCTTGAAGAGACTAAAGGCACCAGACTTTAGTAACTAAACATAACTAAGACAAAATTACAGATGTATGTAAAGTGTTGAATTCTTATTGAACTAAAATATAGAACATTTATTTAATTGAAAAACAGTTACGGTCTATGGTCACATTTGACCATCAGTGAGTATGAGTGTGACCAGTTAGTAAGGAACACCTGAGGGCTAAATACAAGAATAATGTTGCATCTCTATCACTCTCCATAATAAAACGATCCTGTAAATATGGTTGACTTAATAATCAATGCACACTATTCTGTACTGTTTACCAAAACTTGCTGCAAACATCTGTATAGTGAAACTTGTGTATCCGCTTAAGCCATTCGAATGCATTGACACAGCGCTAGAAGTATTGAGCGCTTATTTATTGTTTGAAAAATGTAAACGCTAAGCTTTGTTTAATATCAAAAGCAGGTTTGGCAATTTGCCTTGAGATTAAGTTGGGCATGAGAGTTGGCAACCCTGCACCCCCCTCTGGCTCGCTCCATGTTGCTTCTAGCATGCGACACACGTGAAGCTGACGAATGACGTAGGTTCTGCTGCGACGAAAAAATAATAACCAGCTAATTTGTCAGTATCGCGGCCGATATCGGATCGGTGCACCCCTAACCTGGTATTAAGATTTGTTTTTCGGATCACAAGTAGATGCATTCCCGTTTACACCTGGTCTCTTTTGTCCAATTTCAACCCCTTCTGTCCTGATTTCTTCGAGGGGAGGGTCTATGTGCTGTGAGTGTGTGTTAGACATCAGGAATGGTGTGAGAACATTGTGATTGGTGCGTTTTTCATCTTCAAACCAAACTTGGGTCTCCAGCCAACAAAGTTTAAATCCCGTCTGGCTAGCGCTCTTCCCATAATGTTCCCGCATTAGGTCAGTATGCGGAGAGAAGACGGTCTTTTGTGGCTGTTTGATCACATGAGCGTCTACACTACGAAAGCGATCCGGTCGAGTGTGTTCTCCACTACCTCTGGAAGTGGTCGAAAGTGGACAAGCTCAAAACGCTTTAGACCCGTTTACACCTGTATTTAGTGTCCACTTGTGATCCGATCGACCAAAACATATCTTAGGCCCTGTTTACACCTGGTATTAAGATACTCACCATTTTTTGACGTAATTTTATGTGAATACGTTCAAGCGCAAGAGGACGTGAAAGAGAGCTCAATTCAGCATTCGCATGCTTTCTGGGTGCGCGCTTCGGACGTGTGATCACACACAAAACAACTGAATTGAGTTCTCCTTCGTGTCATCTTGCACTTGAATATTTAACTTGTCAATGCTTAAAAACACGTGCAAATGATATTGTTATTGTCGAGCCCTGCTACAGTTTTCTTTTTAAATCATTTCATTATGTCTGTTGGCTAGCTTTAGACATTTAGCATTGTAATAATTTGTTATTTATTAAATAAACTAAAAATGTCCTGTATCCATTTATAACAACAACAACAAAGTACAATAAGTTATCAAGTTTTCCTGTAAACACACTTATGATATGCATCATATGCTCATTGTTTAGCGTAATGAACGAAACACTTTGAATATATATTTTATTGGAGGATTGACCATTGATGTAAAACATCATTATTCTAAGTATCTATTTCGAAATTGATCTACTCATCCATAGTAGGAACTTATTAGGCACTGAAGCTAGAAGCACAATCGATTAGTGCCAGATGCCTGATGGGGGAATTACAGTGTCTGAAATGATATCGCTCACATTCAATGCCACTATTTAGCTTTTGTGATGATCAGAGACTTGTGAAAACCTATATGGAAGTAAATGAAAGGCTAATATAAGCTCCAGCTTATTGAACAAAGCCCTCCGCTCGCTGAACTCATCTGCAGTTAAGCTTGGCGAAGCATTTTAAATATGGATAGAGTAACATGAGTTAATCAGATGCTTACAGATCTAGCGTGAGCGGTTTCTTAAGTTATTCTCCAGCCCGTGTGTGAGCAGCTCTGAGCCCTTTGGCATTGCAGGACAAATGCTGCAGACTTGAGTGTTAATTATTTACACTGGCAGAGGTCAGAGTGCATGCTCCCTTGACTTGTGTTAGCTTATTTGGTCGTACCCCTGCTAAGCAGAGATGACCTGTGGAAAAGAATGGCTGCCTTAATTTGTTCACAGACATCAGGCTTTGAATGCAGCCCAGACACGTGCTCTTCTTTGGCACATAATATAGGTCAAAATGCTCACAATTTCTCAGATCAGTTTTCTGTTCAGAAGGGAATGTCTTTGCAAAAAGGTTACCATTGTAATCTAAACTTTGCTCATTGTTCAGAGTGTAACGTTGTGCTTTGTGTGTATCCTGTTATTGTTGCTATAGTCGTTTAACAACTGAAGTAGTGGTCAAGTGTTAACAGGTTTTTCAATGGACAGGCAGGATATCTAGAGAGCTGACTTACTATTGGACAGTATAATGCTAATATATATATATATATATATATATATATATATATATATATATATATATATATATATATATATATATATATATATATATATATATATATATATATATATATATATATATATATATATATATATATATATATATATATATATATATATATATATATATATATATATATATATATATATATTATTATTATTATTTTTTATATAAAAAAGTCCAATAAATAAGACAAAATAAAACTTTATAATCTGTTTTCATGACTGTTGGCAGATTTTGGAACTGGCAAAAGAAGGAAATTTCTCTCAGTAATCTTAGCCAGTGTTTACACTGCTATTAAGATGCGTTTCGGTCGATTGGACCACAAGTGGACGAGCTTTCAACCACTTCCAGAAAACACACTCGACCGGATTGCTTTCGTAGTGTAGACGAATGTGTTCAAACAGCCACAAAAGACCGTCTTCTCTCCGCCTTCTGACCGAATGCGGAACATTATGGGAAGAGCGCTAGCCAGACGGGATTTAAACTTTGTCGGCTGGAAAATTTTGGTTTGAAGATGAAAAACGTACCAGCACAATGTTCTCACACCATTCCTGATGTCTAACACACACTCACAGCGTTCGGCTGGTCTTGCGGCTGTCAGAGCAGAAACTAAAGCTGATGCTCTCCGTGTTTATCCGGCGTATTCGTGCACGTTCATATGTAAATTATGCAAACTTTTGTCCATTAGGTCGAAAGATCTGAAAAAGCCCATTCATTTGGCTTTACACCCTGCTGGAAAAAAACAGCATAGACCAGAATTATGCTGGTCTATGCTGTTTTTTTTCCAGCAGGGAACCCGCCTCTTAGTTATAAGAGGACAAGAGACGGATTAAAACACCAGGTGTAAACGGGAATGTGTCTCCCTCGTCTACTTGTGATCCGATCGACCAAAACACATCTTAATACCAGGAGTAAACAGGGCCTAGAATGACCAAATATTGATTGAATCGCCAAATGCTATAGTAACAGAAATGATTCAATAAGTTATGAAATGTTGATTTCACTTAATTTTACAGTACATGCACTTACAGTGTTTCAACCCAAGAAAGTACTGAATAATACATGGTAGGGCTGTGCGATTAATCATAATTGATTTTTGATTATGGCTTCCAACGATTATGAAAACAATATATTTGAGATAAAGCAATTATTGTGCCACTGCCACATTCAGCGGTGCACTTCCATTCCTCCCCAAGCCAAACCTCACATCCAAATCAACTGAATAAGAGTGTGATGTGAAATGTAGTGTACTGTTGCTGAACTGCGGGATGTGTTTGACATTAAACAGTGTTATTAAAATCGCATTAAGCCACAAAAGAGACACTGTTCCTAGACATGCATAAGCAAAGAGTGCTGTGGGCTAAATGCGCCTAAACGTTAAATAGCCTACTCCTAAAAATGTCGAAATGCTGTTTTGTTAAGTATCCTCATAAACAATCAGTTATGTCTAAAGTGAATGTAAAGAAACGTGTGTGTAACAGTATGTTGGATCCGTGCATTCACTCTTAAAGTGGCAGCAGCCTAATATTACTGCTTCAGTTTGGCATTAATGTTAATCAAACAACAAAAGGCAAAGATAAAATCACTCACTGCTCTTGAATTAATAATTTGTGTAGATTTAATATGGATTAATCTATATTTAATATACACAGTGAAGACTATGCAGTGTTTAATTTTGATTGCTTTATTCAGTTTCCGTTGTAGGCTATTACTGATCTGAATACCACTGTTAGTACATCTTCCTGATGTGTATTTTTGTAATAAGTTTCTTGTATTGCTGACTGTTCAGTATTCGTTTTTTTCTGAAGTATCCTTTCAATAATTTTGAAATAAGACTTTAATCATATTGCCCACCAATAATCATGTTGAATAATAGTGATTTCTGTATTGACCAAAATAATCATGATAATGATTTTTTCCGTAATCGAGCAGCCCTATTACATGGACCACACATGGGTTAGGTTAGGTTTATGGTTATTACTCAGTTATTACTATAATAAGTGCTTAGTGTGCACATGTATGCCAGAACTGTAAAATTAAGTACTACTTAAATTTGAATCGAATGAGATAAAAATGTGTACCAGAAAATAATGAATTTAACATGGGAAAGATTGATTGTATCTGTCTTTGACACTAACTCTTACGCTTTGTATTCAATTTATAAACAGGAAAACTGCTAACCAACTATTCTGTATAGTATGCTCTTGTGTGGTAAACCCCTTGTTTAGTGCTGCATATTCATCCCTTACTGTTTCATTTTCAGAGTACAATTTCAAGACAGATAATCCCTCTTTGTATGTCTCTCCTCTAGGGCAAAATGTGGGCGACTGGGAAGTTGACATCAATACGTTGAGGCTACTGTTCTCCTTCTTCCCACACCCTGGCAGTCTGAGAAATCAGACGTTACTGTGACAAACCTGGGCCGCTGGCACTAAAATGTCCCTAAGTGGTGGCACTGCAGGCGGGAAAGGTGTGGACTCGAATGCGGTGGACACTTACGACAGCGGTGATGAGTGGGATATCGGGGTTGGAAATCTGATTATCGACCTTGACGCTGACCTAGAGAAGGACAAACTCGAGATGTCTGGCACCAAGGACGGAGGGGGAATGGCAGCTCCACCTAGCGCAGTAGCGGCTCTGCCAGACAATATCAAGTTCGTTAGCCCCGTGAGTGCCCCTCAGGGCAAAGAGAGCAAATCCAAATCCAAACGTAACAAAAATTCTAAAGACAATAGCAAGTCTCCAGCTGCAGATGGAGCAAAAAAGGACCATCAGGGACGGACCCAAGGGGAGGTTACCGGCGCGACAGGAAGTTCAGGAGGCGGAAACGCAGCTACGGGCAAGGGTGGCGAGAAGGGCACCAAGGCATCGCGCGGTGTGTCGAACAGCAAAAAGGAAAAGGAAGTATCGGGTGGGAAAAACAAGAAAGAAAAAAGCGAAAGTGCACCAGTTGCAGTGGTGGCAATTGAGAAGGAGATAGTTGCAAGCGCTCAGGCGTTTGGAAGCACACGCAACGCACCCTTTGACAATATGCAGAATGCAGACATGGCTGTGACAGAGCAACTTGGGAATAACGCTCTGGAAACTGTTGGGATTGTCTCTCCGTTAGCTATTAAATCCGAGCCAGAGGAGCTTGACGGGGAATGCAGAGTATTGAAGAAGATGAAGAATGAAAAGGTAAGCGCGGGATGGCCCGCTTGTGTATTTAAGCCATTTAGCAGCTTCTGCAAATTGTGTTATTGAAGTATTGATAGCTTGAGTCAATATTAACGACCTAAATTACCTGAATGCAAGTGAGTTGTTTCCTCTGCGGATTCTTCACATCCTGTTTTTGGCATTGTGTGTGCTTTTCGAATGACATTTTTGATCCGAAAGTAGAGAGAGGACCGGATTTGAAAGAAAGATAATCATGGTGTTTCAACCATTAGGACGTAAATTAGAATTATTTGTGTAAAAACATTTGGGTGATTCTATAATTGCAGGTTCATTTGGTGTCCATAGTCATTATTTTATTCAAATGGTTATATTTTTAGTTATTTTTTACTCATTGTCATGGATCACAATGTTACAGACCATAACAATATCACATTTTCTGTAAAAAGTGACTTATATAGCTGGAAATCATGATTTGTGTAATCAAAAAATTGTTTATTTTACTTTTCTTTCATTTATTGTATTTCTAAAAGCCCTAAATAGTCATATTCCTAATTCTGCATTTTCCAATCTTATAAAATTGTGTGTCCGTAAATCGTGCGTCAACTCTTTTACCTTGCCATACTTTGCCAGTAAAATTGTGGAATTGTCTCCCACAACTATGTGAGAAACAGGAAATGATGTCACTTTCCCTTACTGATCTGTGTGTGCGCTCTCTCAGAAAATATTCTGATCTAAAAATAGTCATTTTGTAAACATCTGAATTGTTACCACAATATCAAAAGGAAGACAGAATTTATTTCTGATCACACAGTGGGTTGTTTAAAAGTCTTTGATTCATGATCTTAGCATTTATGCTAGCAAGTGGAGTTAAAATGGTCAATCCTGTTACTGTCAGACTCTGTTACCAATGTAATTTCCACACATTGCCTAATTTGTCTGTAATAGAGTTGACAAACAATACTATAAAGAAATTCGTTTTTCATTAACTTGTGTTTGGCAAGCGCTGAATTATTGATATTGAACATTTACTGGAAATAGTTTCTGTTAGTGAACAGTTTTTTCCTCAATGTTTTGAAATGCCAAATCTATCTCCAATGATAGAATCATTCAAGCAATCACAGTATTATGCTAATATTATTACATTACAAATGTGCTTGGTTTGATTTGTTTCGGTCTTTGAATAGAGGGATGTTTAGGACTGGTCTGGATGTTAATCCCGGGAGCCAAAGATGTGTTTGGGGGGAGGGTTGGGAAAAATCTCAGACCCCTGGAACCCACTGGCCTAAACTTGCTGTGGGGGAAGGGTTGGGAGACGGTCATTTATCTGCATGTATACAAGCTTTTAATCAGAACAGCTTCTGTGCTTCTGGGGATCATTAAAATTGGGAAGGAAATTCCAATTAAAGCTTCAAATCCAGTTTCAGATCTTAAGCAGACAAGAGATACCAGTGTTTGTAACTTGTACACTGGTCTTTTATCCGTGGAAACAGTGGTGGCTCCCACTGTGTTAAACATAATGATGTAACTTTTAGCAAGGACATGCCGTTCGTCTAAAAGAACAAATGCAGATTCATGTCATATTCATTTCAGAATTATGTTTGCTACCAGCATTGAAATTCCAGTAAGAGCCTATACCCTGTTTCTTCTGGAGAAGCCCATTTTAAGGCTTTAAAACCAAATGCTGTAAATCAAAGCCAAATCCTGGGCTTTCCCCAGACTTCCACAGTGCACAATCTTCTTGGGTCTTGGGTCAAGTAGATATTATGCAATTAAAAGTTTTAAAGCTTGTGCATTGATATTTATTGTAACTTGAATTCATGTAGGCCAATTTTTCTTAGAAGAGGCAACACTTTTTAGTTTAGGGTCCAATTCTCACTATGAACTAGTTGCTTATTGTCATGCATATTACTATTAGCTGTTTATTAGACCTTATAAAGCACATATAAATTCCTTATTCTGCATCCCTTAATCCTAAACTTAACAACTACCTTACTAACTATTAATAAGCAGTAATTAGGAGTTTATTGAGGCAAAAGTCCTAGTTAATAGTAGGGCTGCACAAATGTCATGATTCAATATCGGTTATTTTGGATGTATCAGATACAGTACACAAAAAAATATCTCAACTAATGCTGTAAACTGTAATATTGAAGATTAAAATGAACTGATTTGTATGCAAACACATAAAATACACTCAAGGACGTTTTTATAATAATAAAACTTTACAATTACATTTGTTTTCTTGAAATATAAACATTTAAATGGTGGCTGTCATTAAAACTTGAAGGATTTATTCAAACGTGCATTAAATATTGAAGGGAAAAAAATGAATATGGTGCACATATTTACAAAATGCATTTTTCTAGCATTTTTTATTGAGTTTATGGCCACTGACTGTGGTTTTTCTGAGGTAAACCTGACGTTACGTGACATTGTACACAAGTTGTTGTTTTCTTGACGTCTTTGTAACGGTTACATGAGACACGATACAGATCGGTAAGTTGTACTGTATCTTTTAACACGCCTTCAGATGCTCATTCATGTTTATTTCGCGCTGTAACTGGAATTAAAGATGATCCGTTCACACGTTTGCCACTTCTGTTGAACTGAGGCGATCTGTCAAGCCACATTAAACATTTTGAATTTTGTAATAAAATGGACATAATTTGAAATCTGAGTTTCATATCAAAAGTAACAAAGCACATTGCGATATATTGGATGGGAGGTGCTCTACAATGTTTTGTTCATCAACTGAAAACAGGATGACTGATCGATTCTTGGAATTTAATATTGGTTCGTAAAAATGAGAATCGATTAAAATCGAGAAATCAATATTTTTTACCCAGCCCTTGTTAATAGAGAGACTTGGACCCTAAACTAAAGTGATGCAATTATTATATCTTGTACGTTCAATATATTCTATGACCTGTTGACTGATTAATAGATCGTTTTTGCTGACTACAAAATCCAACTGGTTTACCTCAAATCTATTGTATGGGTGATAGTGTTGGATCGTGCAACACAATTGGGTTTTTCTTTAGAGCATTTAAAATTATTTTAGCTCATGATGCAGTATGCAAGAGGGAGCTGATTAAAAAAAATACGAGGTGGTAAAATCTCAGCAATTAGAGCAATGGCAGATTTGGGAAACAAAGGCCTTTGGTGGTGCGTTGTACATGCAGTATGTCTGGATGGGTGTTGAAGCCAGCAGTCGAGGGTGGGGGAAGGGAGCGCGGCGAGCTCGCACTGCTAATTCAGCTCATGAAAGGCTTGAGCAGTGAGAGCAGCTGTCCTCCATTGTCAGCCAGCAAATTTCCAGCATGCCTCATTTCACCTCTCGATGTGAGCAGAGAGAAAGCTAGAGGGCAGAACAGAGGGGGATAAACAAACAGAGACCGATAAATGAGGAAAGGAATGAATAAATGAGAGAGAACTGTTGAATGCCTCAAGTTGCCGCAGTGCTTCCACAAACGGAGGTTGGAGAGATTGTGTGTTAAATGCCAGCGGTGAAGTCTGCTTGTAGCTTTGCGAGGGGTTGGAAGGTGCTCCGCTCGGATCTGCGGAGGGAAAGAAAGGCCACTCGAGGGCCAGAGGAAAGAGAAGAGGGAACAAATGACCTGGCTAAATGAAAGAGGGGAGGGGGTTGCTTTGTAAGTGGATGAAGTCTTTAACTTCCTACACACTAAGGAGGTTGTCAGCGCTCCCAGTTCCACTGAGGCAAAGAAGGAATCAGGACTTCTTCACAATTCACTGACATGCACTGCTGGAAACACACAGTATTAATTGGGTCACGCTACCACCATGATAAGCAATGTTGTGTTGCTCGTAAATTTAATTAATTTGGGGTTAGGTCACGTAAAAATGTCCTCTGAAGAAACTCAATCGCTTTATATTATGTACCGATTTAATTAAGGCTTTTATTTAGAAACAAGCGATCAATGCACATTAGAGATGGACGATTCTGGATAATTTGAGAATCACAATTTGTTTGTTTAAAATAGAGATCACGATTCTTCTGAGAAGTTCTAAAATAAGAACTAAATTATTTAATTCATTTGATAGAATTATTATTTTTTTTTAAATCAGGTTGAGTGAATGATTCAGTGACTCACTCATAAAGACTTTCATTACTGGAGAAGTTTTGAACAAATCTCTTGAATGAATGATTCAATTACATTTTTTATATACCTACTGATGTAATGATACAATCTTTATTTAAAGGAACACGCTGACTTTTTGGGACTTTGGCTTATTCACCGTATCCCCCAGAGTTTGATTAGTCCATCCATACCATTCTCATCTCCGTGCCATAAGACTGGAGGTAAACGGCTCCATCTAGCCTACTTCTCAAAATAACACCAACATTTTCCTATTTACATGTTGTGATGTGTATAATGACGTTGTGTACTAAGACTGGCGGGAAATGAAAAGTAGTGATTTTCTAGACCGACATGGCCAGGAACTATTCTCTCATTCCTGTGTAATAATCAAGGAACTTTTCTGCTGTTCCATGGGTGCAGTGGCGCAATGATATTATACAGATATAACTTCCGTCAACATAACCAACGTGACAACCTGCTTGCACAGGTAGCATGCTGGGGACTATTTTCAGACGCTGCGTAATATCACTGCACCACTACACGGTACGGCAGCAAAGTTGGCTGCCAGAGTAAGTTTAGTGCGTCTAAAAATTACCCGATACTATGTCACAGTGCTATTGTGAATTCACCAAAATGCGATTCAATTAAATAAACATATGCCCTGCGTGTTTAATATATATGCACTTTAATTATTTACATGCGTGTAGGTTATGTGCATCTCAGAGAACTGTTGACTAGATCACCACATGCACTTGTCATTTTACATGTGTGGAGCATGTCTCAAATATTATGTTTTTTTAACAGTGTTGTTATGATTACTTGCTTTATTTGATCCAAAAAATTGCCTCGTTGTTATTATATATGTATTTTAGGTAACACTTTAGTATGGGGAACACATACCCACTATTAACTACGACTTTTGCCTCATTAAACTCCTAATTTACTGCTTATTAATAGTTAGTAAGGTAGTTTTTGTAGCATTTAAGTTTAGGTATGGGATAGGATTAAGGGATGTAGAATAATGTCATGAAGAATAATGGATTAATATGTGTTTATAAGTACTAATAAACAGCCAATATCCTAGAAATATGCACGCTAATAAGCAACTATTTAATAACTGAACCCTAAAATAAAGTGTTACCGTATTTTACACAATTTTAAAGGCTATTGTTTGCTTGGCTCAATTTTTTTTACTACCACAAAAAATACTCAGTGATTCGATTACCAAAATAATCGTTAATGACAGCATTTGTGTCATTCATAAGACATTCAAAGATATTGTGTTAAGAAATTCATTTGTGATGACGTAAGGGTAAATAAATGACTGAATTGTCTTTTTTGGGGGGTGAAATTTAAGGAATGTACTGTATTAAATCTGTATAACAATTCTTTTTGGCCGCATTTACACTGCAGGTCTTGATGCACAATTCCGATTTGGTGACTATATCCGATTTTTTTGACGACCCGCTTACAAGACGTTCAGGAGTGCGTTTCCCAAAAGCATAGTTAGCAAACTATGGTCGCAAGTTACGTCGTTATCAACATAGTTCAACCAGTCTGTGTTTCTCCACTGTTCACTAAATATTGGATGCAGAAAAGTTAAATATATACGCGCAGCGCATGACAAAGAAAGCAACAGAAACATGCGCGCAAGAGAATATATAGCGCGGCGCGGATGTGCTCGCCTCGCACTGCGGACTCTGACCTGAAGCTCAAGCACACGCCTTTCAGACAACATGCGATCGCGATTCAGTTCTTTCGGATTATGGATTTCAATGGTCAAAAATATGTAAAAATGCACATCCTGTGAGTATTCAGGTAAACACAGTCGGGGGTGTCTTTAGTGAGCGTGTACAGTTGAGGTGATTGGATCTGTGTTAAGCCGGATCTAATATTCTGTGTGATTAATGTTAATCAAACAACAATGAAAAAAAGAAAACCACCCCATGACTGGCTAAATAATTTTAATATATTCATTAAGAATCAGTGTATAGTTCATTTATTGAGTGAAGACTAAGCAGTTTTTTTTTTATTCTTTCTTGACTTGCTATACTGTTAAATAGCTACACCTATAGCTGAAAAATAAAGCACTGTTTTTGTCATATTGTTTGTAATTTGCATTTTTAGCTTATTTTTAAAAACAGATAAAATAAAGAAATTGCAATTAGAAGAAATGGTCAAAAACCAGGGCAGGAACATGCTGGCCAAGTGAGTTTTTAGTTAAAAAATTAAATAAGACTATGATTAATAAGTTCTGTTGTCATATTATTCAATTACTTTTACTGGGTGGTATTTTGACCGTGGTATAGATATAGTATCGGTATCGAGGTATTTTAGTCTGGTATCGTATCGAAGTCATAATTTTGGTATCGTGACAACACTATGGCAGACGCAAATGCACGTATCCGAATCATATCGGATTTATTACCACATATGAGTGAGGCCTGAATACAATCTGAGGATATTGGAATTCATGCGCTTTTTTCCTGCTTACACGTTCACGTCATATCCGATCTCTGCCACATGAGATGGAAAAATGGGAATTGGGTCCCTTGAACCATGCAGTGTAAATGGGGCCTTTGAGATCTGATATATTATAGGAAAGAAAAAATAGTGTTATAGAAAAAATTAACTTCTTTTTCTGTTTTCTAGCACCATGCCTTTTAGTGCTAGAGTTATTGAGAGATGATGGCAAAAGCAATCAGACATTTTAAAAATGGGTTGAAATGAGCATCCACAATTCAATGTCCATTTCCAATATCAATACCGATAAATACAGAACACCAGCCAATAACCGACATGGTTCCAATATTTTTCATCCTTATCCAAGGGGCAACAGTATTAGTCTGAATCACACTTTGGAAAATCCAATGCAAACAGAATATTTTGGAATACAGTGCATTAAGACACACTAAACCTCCTCTGGCTGACTGTTTAGGGTGGATATGATGAACTTGAATGCGGTGTAGTTTGTTTAGGGCATGTGGTCTGATCATTTGAACGGCTCTCTCTCACGGTACAGAATGACGTTGGGTAACTTGCAGTGATTGCCTGTAATTTTTGTAGAATATTTTGCATAATCTGTAGCATGTGCAGCACATTGTTTTGCTGAAATGAAAGATTATTTAGCCTTCTTCTTTAGCAAAAACAGCTGTTGTATAAAGTAACCCAGCGTTGTGGGGGTGGGCATTGGACCATCATGAATCTCTTTACAATGGCAGTTCTTTCATTTTGACAAGCACAATGTTTTAAGCCCTTGGGGCTGCTATGAAAAGTGGAACATTATTGTTTGATCAAGAAAATCACAAGATCTCATTCTTGTTTTGCAGAATGTGTAAAGAGCTGCCATTCAAGGTTTCTTAGTCTTGTGGTGTGTTTAACATCTTTGTGCTCTGGCATTGTGTGTCGAGTTACTCTGGCTCTAATGAGGTTAGTGTCACTGGAAAGATCCTTTTAAGAAGATTAGGGGTATTGTTAAAGATTTCAGCGACAGAATGATTTAGGATTTCTTTGTGCAGGAGACAATCCAGGCTGCATCTATGCACATTTGCTTTGAATGTTCATTAAATTTCAGGGTGATACAACAGTCTTGATATCATAATGATATAGTTATTAACTGTTCAAAGATGGCAATCTCGATTGAAACACCCATGTGATCTTATTCCTAAATGACAGTGATTCTGCTCTGTCTTTTAAACCTTTGACAAATACGATCACAGCGATCATTCAGATCTGTGTTCTGATCCAGAGAGAACCGCTGTCATATATACAGGTCCTTCTCAAAAAATTAGCATATTGTGATAAAAGTTCATTATTTTCCATAATGTAATGATAAAATTAAACTTTCATATATTTTAGATTCATTGCACACCAACTGAAATATTTCAGGTCTTTTATTGTTTTAATACTGATGATTTTGGCATACAGCTCATGAAAACCCCAAATTACTAGTTCAAAAAATTAGCATATTTCATCCGACCAATAAAAGAAAAGTGTTTTTAATACAAAAAAAGTCAACCTTCAAATAATTATGTTCAGTTATGCACTCAATACTTGGTGGGAATCCTTTTGCAGAAATGACTGCTTCAGTGCGGCGTAGCATGGAGGCATCAGCCTGTGGCACTGCTGAGGTGTTATGGAGGCCCAGGATGCTTCGATAGCGGCCTTAAACTCATCCAGAGTGTTGGGTCTTGCGTCTCTCAACTTTTTCTTCACAATATCCACACAGATTCTCTATGGGGTTCAGGGCAGGAGAGTTGGCAGGCCAATTGAGCACAGTAATACCATGGTCAGTAAACCATTTACCAGTGGTTTTGGCACTGTGAGCAGGTGCCAGGTCATGCTGAAAAACTAAATCTTCATCTCCATAAAGCTTTTCAGCAGATGGAAGCATGAAGTGCTCCAAAATCTCCTGATAGCTAGCTGCATTGACCCTGCCCTTGATAAAACACAGTGGACCAACACCAGCAGCTGACATGGCACCCCAGACCATCACTGACTGTGGGTACTTGACTCTGGACTTCAGGCATTTTGGCATTTCCTTCTCCCCAGTCTTCCTCCAGACTCTGGCACCTTGATTTCGAATGACATGCAAAATTTGAGCGACAGTCCAGTGCTGCTTCTCTGTAGCCCAGGTCAGGCGCTTCTGCCGCTGTTTCTGGTTCAAAAGTGGCTTGACCTGGGAATGCGGCACCTGTAGCCCATTTCCTGCACACGCCTGTGCACGGTGGCTCTGGATGTTTCTACTCCAGACTCAGTCCACTGCTTCTGCAGGTCCCCAAGGTCTGGAATAGGTCCTTCTCCACAATCTTCCTCAGGGTCCGGTCACCTCTTCTCGTTGTGCAGAGTTTTTGCCACACTTCTTCCTTCCCACAGACTTCCCACTGAGGTGCCTTGATACAGCACTCTGGGAACAGCCTATTGGTTCAGAAATGTCTTTCTGTGTCTTACCGTCTCGCTTGAGGGTGTCAATGATGGCCTTCTGGACAGCAGGTCGGCAGTCTTACCCATGATTGCGTTTTGAGTAATGAACCAGGCTGGGAGTTTTTAAAAGCCTCAGGAATCTTTTGCAGGTGTTTAGAGTTAATTAGTTGATTCAGATGATTAGGTTAATAGCTCGTTTAGAGAACCTTTTCATGATATGCTAATTTTTTGAGATAGGAATTTTGGGTTTTCATGAGCTGTATGCCAAAATCATCAGTATTAAAACAATAAAAGACCTGAAATATTTCAGTTGAAAGTTAAATTTTTATCATTACATTATGGAAAATAATGAACTTTTATCACAATATGCTATTTTTTTTAGAAGGACCTGTATATAAACAGCTTTTCAACCACACAGGATCATTATTTCTCTCTTACAATTATTCAGATCATCACAGAAGAACTGGGATAAGAGTTTATAGTTCAGATATAAACACTGATGTCTACAGTAGCGATCAAAATAGAGGAAATCACCTTTTGAAAGTACCGACACTTCAAATAAGATTCGTTCAGAAACACTGATTCATCCAGTAATGAAACAAGTGACGTATTTATGAGTCATTGAATCATTCACTCAACCCAATTAAAAAAATAAATAATTTGTGCACCAGAATTGTGGTATAATCATGATCTGTGTCTATTTTAAACAAAATATTTAATTTGATCCAGCTCTAATACAATTACATGACCATTTTTAGGTTTTCTTTTTCTTTATTGTGGAGTCTCTTATACATGTCACTGGCCCTACTACAAAATACATATCAACTAACTCATTTAAACATTTTGACCAATACTGAATTTCTCGTTCCTCAAAGTGGAAGCTGTTCATCTGTTAAAAAAGAAAAAGCTTTTATTTCTCTTTGGGGATTTGCTGTGTGCCGAATTGTGTGCCTTTGTTCAAATGTTTCCCCTCTCTCACATTCATCTGCTGTTTATTTCACTATTTCACACCCTCTCGTCATGGGAGCCCCTGAATGAATCGAGCAGTTCAGCAACACTAAACCACTGCCTTGCTGCTGAGGGTGTGTGTGTGTGTGTGTGTGCGCGTGTGTGTGTGTTTTCACAGTTTGTCTCATCTACTCATTACATCATGTAATGCTATGGATGTTTTATGTCGAGAGAACGTGCTGTGCGATATGTTTTGCTGCTTCAGGGGTGCAAAGAGCACATGTGAGATGAAAGGCTCATACATTCATACTTCCATGTTTCCATAATCAATGTCAGCCATGACCTGAGCTCTGTGTGCCACTCTTGCTTTGTATGCTGAGTTTATCCACACAATTCGACAAAATCTTGTATCTACTGTTGAGGCAAAATGTTACACTTATAATCAATAGCTGTTGGAGAGTTGGGTTTTACAATACAGCTTTAAATATAGATGTTCCTGAAGCGATTAAAAACAAAATATTTTTCATTGCAAACCCATATAACTATCATGAAACACAGAATGAGTTATGTAGCAGAATGTTCTGGCTGCTGTTTTTCATAGAGTTTCGAAAGGAACAAAAAATTGTTCCACTAATGTAATCTATACAATTTATGCGTTAAGTAGGGAATTAGAAAAGGCTGGTACTTTGGTACCACCAAATTGATGTTGGTAGTAATTTGGTCCCTGCATACCTGTGTGTGTGTGTGTGTGTGTGTGTGTGTGTGTGTGTGTGTGTGTGTGTGTGTGTGTGTGTGTGTGTGTGTGTGTGTGTGTGTGTGTGTGTGTGTGTGTGTGTGTGTGTGTGTGTGTGTGTGTGTGTGTGTGTGTGTGTGTGTGTGTGTGTGTGTGTGTGAGATACAGTACAAAGTTAATGTAAACAAAAATCTGAATTGTCTATTGTGTAATCTGTCCAATCTGCCACTATGATGTCATCATTAATCATGTCAATCAAACAACAATATTGACATAATAGAGATTATCATCACTGCTCGTAATTTGTGTTTACTTGCGTAATTACATGGAAAACCAGTGCAATGTTTACTGTACCGAGAAATACTTGAAGGCTATGTATGTGTGGGTCATTTAATTAGCTTTCTTCTTCATATACATGTTCATATTTGTAGTGTGTTAGAAGTAGTGTGTTCAATTGAGTAATTTCACTGGTGTATGACTACTGACATCTTGGTTTCTTGACAACCAAAGGCTGCTATTATTAAATCCTTAATTTTGCAGTTGAAAAAACAAACAAGCACACAGCTTTTGAACATCATGAGGTTGAGTAAATGACATGATGGTCTAGTAAATAACTTGAGACTAACACAGTTTAGGGATGCAAGATATATAGCCACCATATTGGTATCGGCCTGATGAGAATTTTTGGCCGATATATTAAAGCTGATAAATAATGTAATATTTCCTTCAGCTGCACTTCAGATGTGCACTGTACACCATAAGGGTTTTGAATTGTTTGAAATATGATTGGAGTCACTTCAAAAAAGGAAAATAGGCTACATAAAATTATAATGAGAATATCATCATAATTGTGGGACATGGATTTTAATGGTGAGACTTTTGTTTTGTAATCAGACTCTCAAATTTTTACATTTAAAAATATATCCAATATATCGGTTATCAGCTTTCAAATATAAAGAATTTTCATATCTGTAATTTTTTTATATCAAAGAGTATTTTTGTATATTTTTGAGGGGATGCACAGATATATAAAATTTAGCCGATACCGATAACCGACAATTCTTTATTTTTGAAAGCCGATAACCGATATATTGGCCGATAAATCTAAATCCAAATTTGTTTGGATTACAAAAACAAAAGTCTCAGCATTAAAAGCCATGACCCAAACACACAATTATAATGTTTTCATTATAATAGTATGCTGCCGATATGACAGACTTTGCGCTGCAAGTGTTGAACTGAACTTAATTTTTCTTTTTCATATTTCAAGCAATTCAAACCCATCATGGTGAACATCTGAAGTGACTTTAAGATATCGGACAAATTTTGTAATCGGGCCGATAACGATAACACAAAGGAACATATATTGGCCAATACCGATAATTCTTTGTATTTGAAGGTTGATAACCGATATACTGGCTGATAAATCTACAAATAAATTTAAGAAATTAACATATATAGGCCGATACCGATATGTTGTCGATATATTGTGCATTCCTATCTGTAAGCTAATAAATCAATATTACCCCATTGTAAAATCACATACATTGAGTGAGCAAATATTTAGGTGAGATACTGGATCAATGTTTATATGTGAATAAGTGTCTAAATTGTAAATCTGTTCATCATCATATAAAGTGATCGTGTCTCTTCAGAAGACTTGGATTAAACCGCTTGATTCATATGTGTTACTGTTACAATGTGTCATGTGCTTTTTGAATTTTGAAAATATTCATTGACTAGATTTTCAATGAATGGACAAAAAATGTAATGGATGTAATGGATTACAATCAACCAATCAGCTGTTAGATTTAACTACACAATTAGATAACACCAGTTTAGCTCAAGCAATGACCAAGCAATGCTTCATGTTGTTCAGTCTGTGGTGTCAAAGGTCACATTAGCAATTTTTGCTCCCCAATTTTTTATCAAATTTACTGGTAGTCTACTGGTATAATATATCACAGTTTACTTTATTTTGCTATCCTCACTTACAGAAATGAACTATAGTGTCTAGTAAAAAAATATATCTGGTGTCTGAATCATTTTTGGTTGACTGTACATGGCCGTTTTTCCCTGTGGTATCAAATGGTATTGCGTTTTTTCCAAGGTATCGAATTGAAATTATAAATTGAAGTTTCGTGACAACATTAGTCGGCTTTAAACCCAAAACTGAGAGCTTGGCTTCATCATAAGAGTCAATAAATATCTAAACAATTAAGGGTATAATTAGAGTTAGAGTGCCAGTTGTGTTTACAGCGTCTGGCCAGAACCAGTTGTGTCCTTTTTATCTGCGGTGTCCGTCTGTATCCGAGCCGTAATGCCGAGATGTTCAGCTGTTGAGTCACTCAGTGCTGTACCTCACTGCCGCTGATTGATGATGTTTTAATATGTCTTGCTTCAGTGTGTTTTTCCTGATATTGTGTGAGTTTCTGCACTCAAGGTCACTCTGATCACTGCCGTTATTAATGAATCACTTGCCCTTCCCTTTGGTCTTTAAAAGTGTAAGTCTGCACAGTGTTTTCAGCGTTAATTGAATCTCCTACTGCGACCTTCTCAGATTTCATTTGTGCTTTCATGATTGATGTTTAACTTATTTAATTTAACCCTTATCTGTGAGCGGAAAACAACAAGAGTTATGGGAGAGATTCTGCTAAATATATCCTTATGCGTAGAAGTAATCTTTTTTTGGGTTAACCGTCCCTTTAAATGTATTGGCTTGTGTGTGTGTTGAATTCCACATGCAGATAGAGGCCATTAAAGGGTTTGATCCGATAGAGCAATGATAGTACAGATGATGCTGATAGGAATATTGATCTAAAGCATGTGTCTGGTGCTTTATTATAGCTGAACCGTTGAGCTCCTGCCAATAACTGCCCTTATTGATTGGGACAGATGACCTGAATGGGTTGTTTTCAGACTGAAAGCGGGATTTCTAATGATTGTTAGCTACTTATCCTCATTACAATATGCTAGGTTCGGTTGTAGAATATTTTTAAATATTCAGGATAAATATATATTTTTGATTGTTTAGCAATTCAGGTGGAACTAATATTCACCATA
Source organism: Gobiocypris rarus (assembly GCA_023029165.1). Taxonomy (NCBI): domain Eukaryota; kingdom Metazoa; phylum Chordata; class Actinopteri; order Cypriniformes; family Gobionidae; genus Gobiocypris; species Gobiocypris rarus. The sequence continues at coordinate 3,392,924 of CM040912.1, forward strand.
TGATGGTTTGATTTAACTTTAGTTTCTTTGGATACATTCTGTGCATATTTCCCACGTGATTGAACTTTTTGAAAATAACTATTTTACAGAGTTTGTGTGGTTGGAGCGACAGCGCTCGACCCGTGGCTAGTAGTTTCTCGTTTCGTAGTTTCTTGATCTATAAGCAAGCTGACATTCAGTACAATCTATGTTTTTTATTTCTAATGTATACAAATGTCATATGACTTGTCAAGAGATTTAAAACGCAGTTTTGAAGAGTGTGCAAATGCTCTAATACGTGAGAACAAGCCTATGATTGAATTAAAAGAAGTTATTACTCCACCACCTGCGTGACATCAATAACCAATGCGGTTGAACGATTAATGTTCAACTAGGGATGCACCAATATGAAAATTTTGGCCAATAACATAAAAAAATTAACACAATACCCTTATGGTGGCCGATATATTGCATTGGGTAACACTTTACAATAAGGTTAACATTAGTTTACTACATTAGTTAACATGAACTAATAATGAACTGCACTTTTGAAGCATTTATTAATCTTTGTTTATGTTAATTTCAACATTTACTAATGCATGATTAAAATCTTGTTAACATTAGTTAATGCACTGTGAACTAACATGAACAAACCATGAACAGCTGGATTTTTATTAACTAATGTTATCAAAGATTAACTAATGCTGAACAGAGGTGTTATTCATTGTTAATTAAGATTAACTAATGCATTAACTAATGTTAACTGATACAACCGTATAATAAAGTGTTACCCTTTATTTTCAACAATATGGTTTTGGGAAACTAGTCGTGACTAGCTAGTTGATTTCTTCAACGATGCATTGTACTATGGTAGTTAAGTAGCGAATCTGATTTTTTTTAAAAAATGATTTGGTTGCATTTAAATTGATGTTGGATGTGGAATTAATTTAAAGCATTCACCTCTCATTGGGAGGGTTGGGTATCGAGAGCCGTTCCAAAATTCCAAAAATCGGGGATTCGATAAGACTTTGATTCCTCTTATCGATTCCTTTGTGTAATATGACTTTAAACCATTCAAGCACAAGAAGACTCTTGCGCTCTGTGCTTTTTCCAGTAGGGCTGATGAACATTCATGTTTTTCATCTATTTACTAGATCTGTCAATCGATTAATTTTTGATGGACTTTATTACATGACATGCTGTTTAACAAATTAATCCCATAAAGTCTCTTTTTAGACGACTGTATTTTATTTGTTTGACATATATTTGAACTTAAGCTTCATCACAAGCTATTTTCATCCGAAGTTACGCATTTAACATGTGCGCAAAATTGGAATATCCCATAAAACATTTGTGAATAAAGCAGCGCTTTTGCAGAAGCCACTGCGGGCGTTTTCCATATTTTATAAAAATATTAAACGCGGTCATGCTTTCGGAGTCGGGTGCCTGTTGTTTGGGAATGCAGTTGTGTGAGACTTTCCCTGCATCCCAATGTGCATCCTTTCTGCCCTAAATAGTATTGAAAATTACTTATGTCACATACTATTTAGGATGAATGGTATGCACATTGAGATGGAGGCTTTGGCTCAAGCTTTTCCGAATGAACAAAACATCTGATTAGTCCAGTTATGCAATCCCATAACACAGTCACATGACTTATGCGAATCAAGCAATTTATTCAGTAAATGTGTTTCTATTGTAGTTCATGCGCATTGTCATCTTATCGGATAAATAACATTTCTGCCTCATTTGAGCCTCTAAGCACATTTTTAGAATTTATGCACATCTTGGCATTTTCATTCATTGTTTTTATTTTATGCCAAATCCCAAAATGCGCATTAAAAACAGGTGGATTGAAACATGGCTACACAGAATGCATTCTGTCCATGTATTTCTTTTAATTGTTGGTCCATGTAAATGTGTATCAGAGTAACATTTTTGGCTGTTTCATCTCTTTAAATAGTAGTTAAATTTGGAAATACTATTATTAATCAATATCGCATTATAAACGTAAATTATATGTGTGAAATGTTTCGTTAATGTGAACCGTATAATTCGCGGGGCTCAACTTACTGTATTTATGAGGTATAATTTACCCCCAAAATTTGAATTGTCGTCATGTACTCACCCTCATGTCGTTTCGTTTATCTTCCAAACACAAATGAAGATGTTTATGATGAAGCCTGTGAGATTTCTGTCCCACCATTTCAAGCCTATTCCTCTCAAACTTAAAAGATCCAAAAAATGTCATAGAGGCATCATAAAAATAACTAATCGAGTGTCTAATCCAAATCCAAGAGACACAATGGCTTTAACAGATTTACAACGACGCTCGAAAAACAACATGAGAGAGTTGAATTACGTTTTTTTGGATGGGCTAAACATTAAGTACAGTTTGGAATATAAAATATCTTATAATATATCTTAGAAAGCTTAAAATATTGCGATACGTATCGTAACTTGAGTTCAGTATCGTGATCTATGTCAAAACGCTACACCCCTAATCACTACTGTGTTCAACTGATAAACCGCATTCGTAATTCTGTTTTGCTCAATGCTGTTATTAATGGAGAGGCTGTCATACACAACAGCAAAGAATAATCATAAAGATTTGTAGTTTCAGCTGTAGTATTTCATCACCCTTCAACAAATTATAATGTGGAAACCATTGCCTGGAGTGCCAAATCCCAACAAAGGTGTTGTAGTAAAACACTAATCATCCCAGCTCCAGCTGTTTAGTGTGACATTTGTGTCTTGAGAGCCAATTCAGAACGAAGGTTTGCGCTTGAATGGGTGTTTTTCCTTTTGTAGTCGCCAATCACTAGACCCAAGTTCAGCTCCAAGAGTTCGGAGGATTGTGGATAAGCAGTTCCTCCCCTGGCTCTGTATATATGTTGTATCTGTTAGACGGAGTACCACCCACATAGAGCCTTTCCTCTGTTTAGAGGAAGCAGCTCAATGCTTTACTCCATAAATAGTTGGCTTGTGCTTCTCCAGGGAAATCTAGCAGCATGAAAAACAACTGGTCCTGTAAGTGGGTATGTAGAGCACTGTTTTGGTTCTGTCATTGTGAACGATTGTACGGCAGAAATTTATAAGATACACATTTTTTTCTGAAAATCAAACACTCCCTCCACATCTCAATTTGTTTTTGAAAATGACGTTTTAAACATTTAATTTAGTCTCATTTTTATGCATCTTAAACATTTTTTTCACACGTGCATAATTAAATCAGAACATAATTGAAACTACGTACACAAACAATAGTGGCAGAATTGGTGTAGAATTGGTGTAGAATTGGTGTGATGGAAATGACTGTGGCATAGATTTTGAAACTTGATAATTTTCATTTTAAATATTGGAAACGGTTAGTTTTTCATTTTTGGTTGTCATAAACATAGTCATGTAATGTAATTCATATTTTTATGACATATTGTCATAGTTGCCTTTGGGACCAGGGTAAAAACAAAAACAATCTATCTACTTTAGAAGATACACATCTTATTCAGTCACATCACCGCTCATAACCTTTTTTTTTTCCTTTTCTGGAAATCATAAATTCCCAGCACATCTCAATTTGGTTTTAGAGAGTTTTTTTTTTAGCTCATACTTTGGCTCATTTTTTTTAGCTAACATCTTAAAAACAAATGTTTAAAACACAATGTTCTCATATTTATCTTGAAGTACACAAACATTACAAAACTGTGGCAGAATTGGTGGAGAATTGGTGTGATGGAAATGACTTTGGCATAGATTTGGAGAACTTGATAATTTTCACTTTAAATATTGGAAATGGTTAGTTTTTCATTTCTATGTAGATTGTCATAAACATAGTCATGTAATGGAATTCATAATTTTATGACAGTTTGTCATAGTTGCCTCTGGGACAAGGGTAAAAACAATCAAATCTATCTACTAGGGGTGGGCGATATCTCGATATTTAAAATATATCGAGATATTTTTTAAACACGATATGGATTTTGACGTATCGTATATATCGATATATTGTTTATATTTAATTCTGGTTCCGCCACTTTGCTTGTTTGCCTTCTCTGTGCTGTGCTCGCCCCCCGCCGCCTTGCTTTTGTTCCCCCTCCCCTCGCGTGTTGTCTCATTGAACATGGCGGCGTTCGCAATCAGCCCGGAGGCGAGAGAGCTCGTCTATAAAAAAGAACAATTGGCTACATTATATGGAGATACTTTGGTTTTAAGGCGTCGGACTAACAGCAGACAGATGTCCACTGCCGTGAATCCCGAAAGTTGGTGCCAACCAAAGCTAGCACCACGAACCTTTTCCACCATTTACAGACGAGGCAAGCTCGCATACGAGGAGTGCAACAGACTAAAGGCCGCAACATACTCCGCAAGAACAGAGAAATTTGTTTGTTTTCTCGAGGTGGCAAGAACAAGAACAAAGTTCGTTCTGGCCAGGACATTACATACTTCACGAGAACAGCAGGTGCCGAACATCTCCGTTTCTCCGTTAAACCCCGCCCACTTTAAATCTCTGACAGTTCTCGGACACCCACAAGAAAAAAGTTCTGCTCAGACGATGTTTCGAGAACGAGCTGCGAGAACTCCCAAACCATGGCTCGGAGAACGAAATGACGTCCATTTGTTCTCGCAGCCCTGGGAACTGGAACTTTTTTCTTGGCTCTTGCGGAGTATGTTGCGGCCTTAAGGATCCCGGCCACTAAACCCACTAACTTTTCTTTAATTTTAGTTAAATTATTATGTAATCAGGGATATTTTTTTATCTTAAAATATCGCAGAAGCACTTTGTTCCTGCACTGCCTACCTCGAGTTGAGTTTTATTTTTGAATGAAAAGAAGGCAATAGGTATTATTTCTTCCTTTATTTTATTGTTAAATTATTATTTTTATACAGATATATATATATATATATATATATATATATATATATATATATATATATATATATATATATATATATATATATATATATATATTTTTTTTTTTTTTTAAATGTTGCAAATGCACTTTGTTCCTACATTTGCACTTCAATAAAAAAAGATTGTGGTATTTGGCATATTTGTTTTTGCAGTAGTTTTTGGGGGGTTATTTTTCCTGCAAAGATATCGAGATATATATCGTATATCGAGATATAGAAAAATATATTGAGATATATTTTTTGCTCCATATCGCCCAGCCCTACTATCTACCTTTGAAGAGACACATATATTGATATAATGGCAGTATTCCTAAATCTTTCTTTGACCTGTCTTAGTTCAGTCACATCACAACTCATAACCTCATAATATTATCCAAAGATCTTTTTTCTTTTCTTTTCTGAAAATCAGAAATTCCCAGCACATCTCAATTGGAGTTTTTTGGCTCTTTTTAGAGACCATTTGGCAAATCTTTTAGCTAACTTTTTTGAAACTAACATACAATGTTCTCATATTTTTCTCAAAGTACACAAACATTACAAATCAGTGTAGAATTGGTGTGATGGAAATGACTGGCCTAGATTGGGAAAACGTTCATTATAAATATTGCAAACGGTTTGTTTTTGATTTTTATTTCGCTTATCATAGTTTTAAACATGATGTAATTCATATTTTTATGACAGATTGTCATAGTTTCCTCTAGGACAAGGGTAAAACAATAACAAAATCTATGCATAAAAGGCATTTAAAAGCAAGCCAAGACATGATAACATGACCTGCGTAAAACAAACAAAAAAACGGATCAAAACAATGGACATTTGGGAAAATGTCTTATTAATAGACTTGTTTTTCTCCAGGATTGTGAGCCAAATTTCTCGTTGAAGTTGCTGGAGCGCTGGATGTTTATTCTGGCGTCTGGGAGCGAGTCGTGTTGCTCTTTTTGCATTTGTTGTGAAAAGGTGTGTGACGAAGCAGAGGCTGTGCTTCTGAGCTGCTTATCTGGATTTCCTCTCAGCCCAGCCTTTTCCAGAGCGGGTGACCTTGACAAGAATGTGGATTATTATTGTAATAGATACTGTTGTTAGCGAATGACTAGTCACACCAGGAGGTGGTATTATGGAGGAGGAAAGAGTTTGCTTTTCTACCCCCTCCCCCACGCCTGCTTTACTCTGGATCACTCTCTGATCTGCTTCACACTATTAGCGCCTGGCTTGACATCTGGATCTTTTTTTTGGTCTTCCAGACACCTTTTTGCATTTAAGAAAAGAAAGCAAGATGTGGTTTGACAGAGCACTCAAAGCAACGTGAAATTAGCTGGATCTCCTGTCTCTCGAACAAACAAGCTGATTTTCTTTTTCCACAGAAAATGTTCTCACTAGCTGACAAGAACGCTCCTCTTTCAAGTGTGTCTGCTATTCTAGAACCACATTATCAAACCGCTAGAATATGAGACACAGCGCCTTCAGCAACTCTTTATTTATGCGTTAATGCATCTTTCGTATGGTTCAGTTAATGAAGAAATTAATCTAAATCAGGGTTCTAGGGGTCTATAAAAATGTATTGTTTTAGGACTGTTAAAGTTAAAAAGGTAAAACTGCCTTGTGACAATATGACCTAGTGATTCACTTTGCCTATTCTATAGTATATCGACACTGGTATTTTCTTTTTATGAAGGGGACTTTATTCACTCAATACTCTTTGCCTATGAAATGGATACCTGTTCCACACAAGAACAAAATGCATCTTTAGCCCCGTTTCCACCGAAATTACCCGGAACAATTTGTACCAGGAACTTTTTTTACAGGATCTTTTTTCCCCCCAGACCTGCTACTGTCTGCGTTTCCACTGCGGTCTAAAGTACCGTGAAGGTTACGCAAATTATTAGTCCAGTGATGTAGGATTGCGCGCGACTGCTCCTCCAAGTCACCGACGGACAGTAATCATTTTTGCGTGACACTGTATGCAACAATAACAAGTATGGAGGAGATTCAAGCAGCGCTGCTTTTGCTGGTTATGTACTGGTTTACTAAAGAGGTAGCCCAGTTAACAAAACGGCGGAAAAGAGAGCACTGATACTAAAGCGTATTCTGCTTAAAGTGTGTAAAGCTAGATTTAAAATAAGACAATGTATGTTATTATCAGCTATTATGGACATTGACCGTGAGATGGCGAGACGAACGCGCGCCACCGGACAGAAAGAGCAATACTTTTCCAAATGCCGGTTGAAATAAAATGCTGCGTGAACTCAACCAATCAGCATGTTCAGCGTCCACGTTCCACCCCCCGAAAGTTCCTGAACTTTAAAAAAGTACTACCTCGCGAGCAGGGACTATCGGAGGGGGGACATTTTTACCCGGAACTTCATTTAGACCCTGGTTCCTGCGGTCGAAACACACAGAGTACCACCTCAAAGTTCCTAGTTCCTGGGGAAAGTTCCTGCGGTGGAAACGCGGCTTATGATTGCTGTGCAATGTCAACTTCAGAGCAGACCATTAACTGGGATGAACCAAGATATTGACAGAAACATTTTTTCTGGATGCATGATTTTCTTTTTTGGGTGCACTGTCCCCTTAAGCAGTCATTCTGAACCAGCAATCACATTTTTGACCATTCTGAAATTTTTTATTAATTTACTCAAATTATGACTATAATTTGAGATTATTTGTCCCATTTTTATATATTTTTATATGACAGGATTATTTATGAATGATTAATATAACCTAGCTAAATGATCAATTAATAATAACATTAATTAGGCTATAATCTATTAATGGACCTGTCTAATGTCTAAAAATTCTGTCTGCCAAGCTCTGATAATGTATGGAATATTATATTCATATATTATCCATTAAAAAAAACAATAGGCCTGGCTATACCTTTAGAAGCACGGATGTGTGACCCATTGATGCCTTTTTCTATTCAGCTCTGTATCTGGAGATCCTCTTGCGTTCGAACGGTACGCGCGACATGAACTCGACGAGTTTTTAAAAAACACGCAAGTTTTTCAGCGCATGTTCTCGAGACTTTGTCGCTATGGCAACAAAGCCGCTAAAACGCAAACACGTGCAAATGAGCTTCTGTACTTGTGAAATTGATTTCTTTATATTTGCTATAGACCCCTTAATCGCCAACATCACCGTGACATCACCGCTCTCAGTGGAGGCAAAACATAAGGAAGAACTCACAGCAGGCGCGCTAAAAGTTTGAGGTTTTGACTTTAAAATGTCGTCTTGTTGTGTTTTTGGCTGCCAGAATAGAAGGAACAGCACTTTAAGGTTCAAAACTAAAGTTTTACTGGATCCCGGCAGACAGTCCTTCACAGAAATCAAGAAGACAATTGAATGCAATACGGCGTACAGACTGGACGGAGACGATCATAAATAATGCTCGTGTTTGCAGTGCACACTTCATATCAGGCAAAATAATCTATGCATATGTGCGGGTGTGTTGGTTTTATCTAGTACAAATCAGCAAGTTTCTGTTTTATAGGTGAAAAGTCGTCAAGCGCACTAACGTTAGCTTTCTTAAATACAGCGATAGATGTGTGTGCCATCCTTTGAATGGTCTCTTAAAATAATCCACATTGCTAATCATAGTTAGCCCAGCGATAGGTTACATTACACAATAAGCCTTGATAAAATTCCCCAAACCACCCGAAAGTAATTCATATGTTGGAAATATCCAAAGCCTGGTTAAATAGTTTCTAATGAGAACAAGATACAAGAACTACACCAGGCTTATATACAAAAATATCTGCCACGATCAGTGACTGTATATCCGGACAGTTCCGAACCTTCTTCTGCATCCATGTTTGAAAAAATCCCTCCCAAAACGCGCTTGTCAACATCGCTTGTCGCGCTTTTTTTGCCTCCAGCTAAGCCCCGCCCACCATGAAACATTGCAATGTTTACAAACTTTTAAGGGGTCTATAAGTATCCTCCACACTGCAAAATCCTTGTGTTTATTGAACTATGTGTGGACCTATGTAAAATACGGGACAAATTGCGGCCCGTATTGGTTTGATACAAGACTTGTCATTTTGCTTGTAAATACGGGACGATTCCGTATTTCACGGGACGGATGGCAACCCTAGAGTCGTTCCCAAAACATCTGTAATGTTTTGTCTTGCTTTTTCAATAAACAGAAGTATTATTAATAAAGTTAAAATTCCGACGGTGGCTTTTTACACATCAGTGCAGAATCATCTTCAGTGCTTCTGTGAATCCTTTCTTCTCGCAGCCTCAATAAATGCTCTCAGGCGTCCATTTTCTCCGGCAGCAGCTATGAGGAATGCAGGTCGCCACTCTCGCTCAGCTCAGGGGCCTTCCCTCTTCCCCTCCAGCCTCCCACAGGCCCGTAAACAATACTGGGCATGAGCCCAAGCCCAACCAGCTGCATGGAGGAGGCCAAACGAGGCAGGATGGGGGATGGTCCGACACGACGAGCCATGTTGAGAGAATGGCGCTCAAAACACCTGCTGTGCAGAAGCCAGTCCACTAACCAGCCACATTCTCAAAGCAGACGCTGAAGAGCAAGCCAATGCTCACTGTGGCTGTTTGTGGTTTTATTTTAGCGTAATTTTGTTTTACCACGATCATTTTTATGCATCAGACAAATGAATTTGGCTTTTGTGTCACATGCTGCAGAATTAGCATAGAATTTTGACGGCTTAAAAATCATGTCATTCAATTCCATTGTGTTGATTTTTTTTTTTTCCTTTGGGAAGACCTCCCACCTCTTTAAGGGAAGTTTGATCTTTTACAGATATGTTGACATGAGATCTTTGTTTGAAGATTTACTGTGCAGTTTGGTCATGGGGTGGGCAATAGGGCTGCACGATAAATCACAATTCACATGATCGCAATGTAAAGGCTGCGATTTATCTTTTATGTGCAGTTTGTCAGTGCAGGACGGATCTGCGATCAGGAGTAAACGCTGCTCCATCTGAAATCACTGCGAGTTTGAGTCGCTTATAACGTGTGTTTGAAAAAGCAACATGCGTCAAACATCTTTCCAAACATGAGAAGCATTTAGTCATGTTTAATCAATCAAAAACTGTCAATCTGTGTTCAGCTCACCGATAGTATGATGTTCACAGGGATTTCCTGGAATGACATGCATTATGGTACTTCCGTGGCACATGCTCACGCGAGAGCGCCCTCTGGCTTGCAGATTAAACAGCATTTACTACCGATCACAGAGCCGTATTTCACTGAGAAGCTCCGCATTAACCATTAAATGCATACCTCGGGTCTTTAGCGACCCGGGGCGTCATTCACTACCCTTCATGTACATTCATTTTTTAAAGTTAGACATCAACCTTCTTAGTATTCCTCAATCAATTCATAATAAACAATATAAGAAGCAAAAAATAAAGTAAAAGAGTGCCTGTTTTTCCATTGGTTTTTTTGTAGAAATTGTACAGGGTCACTAACGGCCCAAGGTGTGTAAGAGTCTACTTATGTTTTTTTCTGCACTACAATAATTGAATCTTTAATGATGGAATAAGTGCAGTTCATCTTTATTCCACAAGGTGGCAATGTCTGATACACTGATGAAGAAAATAAAACAATAATCATTATAATCTGCAAAACTTGAAATAGCTCAGAGATTTACTGCAGAGCAAGTACTGAACACAATCAAATATTAGTGTCACTGATGGTGGATCTGTCAGTGATCAAAACATTGATTTTGAGAATGTTGAAAATTACAGTTTGAGATGGTGAGTATGAGCCAGATGCTGAATGTCCTGGGAAATGAGCTCTGACGAGGACCGTGATGATGCCTGGTATAAAACATCTGCTCAAACTGAACCCTTCCGAGCTATAAAAGATAACGAAATATATTTTATTTTATTCTTCTGTAATTGTTACACTAATTTCAGGAGAGTTTTATATTATCACGACAGGTAGAGATCTATCCGTGTTAGATATAGATCAGGGTCGCTAAAGACCCGAATATGTAAGAATAATCGGTGAAACAGTCATACATTTTAAGGGTTAAATAATCGCTGCCTTTGTTAAATCGTGTGTGGTTTAATTGTGATTTATCGTTCAGCCCTAGTGGCAAAAGTATCATATCACAATTTTCACGATCCATGATCTTACACAATTATTTTTGTTTTGGTTTTTAAGACTATTTTGCAAATCACTGATCAGCACAGCCAAGTCTTTTTTTTTTTTTGTTTATTATGCAAATAAAGAAAGTTACAATGTTTACATGTACCAAATGCATAACCCCATGATCCAAACATATAACATATAAGACAGAGAGAAAAAAGAATTATAATAATGAAAAAATAATAATGAAAAAAAAAAAATTTTTTTTTATAACTAAACAAAATATGTAGTTTAATAGATGTTCTGGCAAAATGCTAATTTATGCACTAAATGTTTAATTAATCTGAATCAATTATTTAAAGTACAAAATTGGGTTGAGTGAATGATTCAATGACTCAATCATAAAGACTCATTTCATTACTAGATGATTCAGTGTTTTTGAACAAATCTCTTGAATGAATGATTCAATGACTCACTCATAAAGACGTCACTTGTTTCATTACTGGATGATTCAGTGTTTTTGAATGAATCTCTTGAATGAATGATTCAGTGACAAACACGTGTTTAAGAGTCATGTGTCTCTGGTGTAATGATGCTAATTCATACAATCGTTATTTGAAGGGCCAAGTTACATTCAAAGGGTGGTTTGCTCTATTTTGATCGCTACCGTAGACTGTAGTTTAAATCAAAACAATAAACTTTTATCCTAGTACTCCTGTGAGATATGAATTATTGTAACACAGAAATAATAATACAATATTTGGCCATTCTCCTCTCTCCTTAGAACTGTCCAACCGTGTCTGTTTTTAAACCAACAGCCTACGAGTTTAAAAGCTTTTATAACGGCATGAAATTCAGTGAACAAAAAGGACATATGTAGGCATACTGATGGACAACATAATGTTTTCAGTGCTTGAAATAAGCCTAAGCTCAGTTGATCAGCATAGGTCATCTGTTATCTTGGAAAGCGCGGAAGCAGTTAAGTAAAGCTGACAGATTACTGCCTCAGAGCCTCAGTCCAGCTGCTGTCAGAGTTGAATTCAGCCGTGGTTTGCATTAACTGTCTTTGCTTCATGTGTTTGTGCGGGGCAGTTTCACACTAGAGTCCGTTTGATATCAGACTTGGGTTTTTGTTATTTGAAAGCTGTTTAGCAGTATGTGTAGATGGGTACCTTTGGTACTCACCCAATAGACTAGGGGTGCAGAAATGCTAGGTATGCAAAAATGATGGTTCTGTATGTACCTCGGTCACAAATTGGTACGTTTTCAGTACAGCTGGGGAAATGAAACCATTTTTGGTTTCTAAATAAAAATGTGTCAATATTGTTGCATCCGGCAGCAACACAGACTGCAGTTTATGGTGCTGTTGTAAATGAGGGAAGAGATTTGAAGCGCTTACACTTTTGGATGCAAAATAGCGAAATATTTTGCAATACGGTTAGAATTATTGCGCTCATTTTCGATGCATATGCACATGCCGGCACTCATTCGTTGAAGTCTGGGAAGTTAAAAAGAGACTAGCTTGCTGTCAGGATAACCCTTCATGTGAAATTGAAATATGTGTGTGCATTTGTGACATTTAGAGGCAAGTATACAACCATAAATTGTTGGCTAAGTTGAGTAAAACATGTCTCAAACGCATTCAACGACAGCAGGGCTAGCCATGTAGGTTTGATTTAGTTCGAAATGCTTGATATAAAGCACGTCTCATGTTAAGGACGACTTGGATCTTGCACTTATCTGGCAGCATCTCACTTTGTGTCCTACATTATTTTTCAGATGTGTTCACAATGTGCAAATATGTTGATATAAATATATTGTCCCATCCTAGGGAGAAACTCAGAGTTTGAAATTACGTTCCACACATGCAGTGGTTAAAACAACAGTGTATTTGTTCGTTACACATGCGTATTTTCGGTGCGAATATGCGTACCATTACCCCCCTAGGTAGCATCATTCCTGGGCTAAAATCGCAGAATCAACACCCCCTTTCTCCCATCTGTCGACGGCCCTGATTGCATGTAACCTGACTAAGGTCTATTCTGGAAATGACTGCTCTTCATGTTGTGGAAACTCAGTTGAGACCACATGTGCTGCTACCAAGGTGTACCAGATTCATCTGAAAATGGTAATCTAGGGAAACATTTTTTCAAATTAGATGTTTTTCCAAACTAGGTGACCGCAAAACATTTGAAAGATTTTAATGTAACGTTAACATGTGTGAACTTAATGTGTGTTGTATTCAATTGTTTGTATAGAGGGAAACAAGATACATTTTTAGTTTCAATATTATTTGATCTTCAGAAATTCCTCTTAACAATAAGCATCAGCTGTTTGATAAGTTACCCATATTTGATTTTTGACCATTGAAAATGAATATGGAGTAGCATTTGGGATCCCCATATCTATGGGATTGAACTATATAGGACCTTAAAAATGAAGATTATAAAAGAAAAGTTTATTAAGAATGAGAATCTAGAAGGATATGAAGATATCTTTAATCATTTTTGGAATTACAAGCATGCAAACTTGAGAACAAGAATATGTAGGGCACCCAGACAAGAAAAAAAATGAGATATATTTCTAGTTTCAACATTATTTGTTGTTCAGATATTCCTCTTTAAAAGAAAAAGCATCAGAAAGTGACCCACGTTTGGTTTTCGACCACTGAAAATGTGTGTAATTTACCAGTTTACTCTTGAAACCTCCATATCTGGAATGAACCATATAGAGACTATCAAAATAAAAGGTTATGTATCAGAATCTAAAAGGATATCAAGATATCTTTAATTTAATTACAGGTATGCAAACTTGGGGCACAAAAAAACCAAACACACACAAAAAGTGCTTTTTCCCATTTTTGAACTGTCACCGTTGGCATATAATGCAACATCGATTGCTAAAGTCAGCAGATTTCACTAATAGATCTACCAATCTCTGTATGAGGATAAAATAATGATGCTGCCATCTTTCTAAAGTCGTTTTTACCCCCCTGTAATTTGGCTCTGTGAATTACTCAGAGTAATATTTTGACTTTCTTCTTTATGTATTTCCTTTACCATTTTTAGTTTGGAAACCCTTTATCTAGGATATTATTCATGTCGACTCAAGTACTATAAACAGTTGGGATGAAAACTGGCCCGTCTCGCTGTTGATCACGTGTAATTTGCCTATTTATACTGTCCGATTGTATGCCTAGCTTGAGATATTCTGTCCGTTTCCAGTTGAGATTGATGGGTCAGAGACGTCACAGAGTCCATCATGCACGTGTGCCGTTTGCCTGTTTATTAGCCTCTATCGATTCCATCTCAGCATTTCACCCTCAGGCCCTGCTATCATTCTCAGATTGATTTTGCTGTTTTGTGTTTGGAGTCGTAAAAGGCAATTGTTTTATTCCCCCTCTATTAGTTTTTCTATGGATGTCTTCTGGGGAAAGCAGAGGTCCTGATTCCAACAAGCAGGCTTTCCATAGCAGATCTTCCTCTGCCTGCGGAAAATGTCTTTATCATTTATAAAAATCACTTCCTTGTATGCGGCTCTAGCGGAAGGCTTAAGCATCAGTGAAGTGGATGCTGGGGATAATTGTTTTTTAATTAGCCAAGAATAAATCTCTGCTGTTGTGGTTTTGATGTATTTCGGCTCCCTGCGTTTGAATCTCGAGCAGTGCCGGTGGATGTTCAAACCCTGTTTTCTCTCACTTGGAAGGGTGATGATCCAATCTCTTCTCATTGTTTGTAAAGATGTTGGCGAGAGACCTCAGACCCTGTTTGTTTGGTGCATCTCTACAGACGACTGCAGATTAAGCCGTTTCATCTGGCAACTGCTGTGAAGATTCGTCTCATCTCCTGTGGCCGCTTCGCCTTTTTCCTGGCTTAGTGAAGTTATTGGTTTCTCTGCGAGTGAAATGGAGTTGAGCTTTGAACTCTTTAAGTATGCATGGCTTTCTGCTTACTTCTGCATTCTTTAGGACTGAGTTGTACTTCCACTCCTCGTAGTTCATCCTCTGTCAAAGTGGACTATTGCTCACATTGTAAGGGTTTTATACTCTCTGATAACCTCCTGAAAAAGGAAGTTTGCAAGTTAAATTACATTTAGAGTTAGTGATAGATGTCCAGATTGAGCCAATACACTTTTTTTCGCGTCTGACATTACAATAATACTATATTTCTCTTATTAAAAACACAAGAATCTAACTCAAACAACACTGGATATTTCATCATGCATTGTAATTTCTGTATGTTTTCAGATTTAGATGACCATTTCTGTCGGGCTGGGTCGATTAACAGTATCATATTGAGATTGTGATGCAATTTATGTCGATAACGATGAGATTTTCTCTCGACATGAAACAAACGCGAACTTGCTTTACCCTCCAACGCTAAGGAAATTGTAACATCAGTTATATGGAAGTGGTTTGTGTTTCCTAAAAGGTCACACAAACGCCAGTTCATGTTTTAACTTGAGTGTTGTGTTTTTAGGACGGCGTATGCGTGAGACGCTACAAAAGATGCGAGCACAACTGTCAAACTTCTCTGTCTAGTGCGGGTTTACATAGAAAATCAATGTAAATGTAACGCAGATGAATGCAAAAATGCTTTCTGTTGGAACTAGCACAGGCGATCTGCTAAATGTGGTTGGGCGGTTCCAACCAAGGCGAGAAACGCAAACCTTTTCCATCAGCATCCCAACAACAACAACGCAGAGAGTATGAGAATACGGTTAATCTGTGTAGCATAATGACTAGTAGTTTATTTTATCTAACAGTAGAAAATATGTTGTATGTTATATTTGACCTCTTCAAATCTTTGAGATGTTTGCTGCCACTATTTTAATACTTTGCAAAGCAACCCATCTACAGATACACTAATTGCAATTTTCTTGGCCGATTTCAGATTTTTTTTTTCTGTGTGAGCGCTGATACCGATTTTTACTGATTCTGATTTTCTGAAGAACTATAATTGACAGCATATACAGCCAAAAATCTACTTTTTTTCGATGCAAAATTTTATTTTCATAAAAATAAAAAAAGCAAATAGTCAGTAATAAAATAAGAACAAAGAGAAATTGCAAACAACAGCACAAATACATGCAATAGAATAATTAGCGGGTCTAACGGTATTGAGGTAAGAAATACTACAGAAATGAAAGTAATCAAATGTAAAATAACACGGGATAGTCTTCAGTGTAAAACAGACAGTGCAGGTTTATTAACTTTAAGAGTGAATGCACGGATCCGATACACTGATACACAACGTTATCTTTCTCAACTATACGTTCCGAAACCGACCGCGTTTAACTAAATACTCACCCAGGCGAACATTTTGACATGAGTGTGTGTGTATTTGCCCGTTTAAGCGCAGTAAGCCTCTCATTTTGGTACTTGCCACTCACAAGCTGTTTGAGAGGCGGCTTCATGTGCTTTGTTTTATGATCTGAAGCAATACAATGACGATTGACATAACCCTTCCTCAAAAGCCTGATGATCATATTTGATACTAAAAAATTAAGTATAGATAATCAAGCAAACCAAAGTTGCTTCCATCTTGAAATATTACCAAGTTATTCTTACATTTACTTTATAAAATCAGTAAAAATTCCAGGTTTTGGAGATGGTGGTCCAGTGGGTTAAACCACCTAACAGACATGCAGAAGGTTGCTGGTTCAATCCCAGTGGTCACCACCAGTGTGTCCTTGAGTAAGGCACTTTACTCCACGTTGCTTCAGGGTGATTGTCCCTGTAATTAGTGCACTGTAAGTCGCTTTGGATAAGCGTCTGGCAAATGCATAAATGTAAATGTAAAATCCTCGAGTGATTTCTTTTCCATGTATTGCTTCATTTGCACTTTTCTCCGGTAATTCTGAAGCTCTTTCCTCTTCTTGAGTTCTTCCATGCCAATCCCGCCTCTGTCTGCAAACAGTGTGTGAACATCAGGGTCTCTGAACAACGTCTTACTGACATGATCAACAACACAAAGCAGAAAACACCGCCACACCTCTTATGATGAGGAACCGGCTCCACCCGTCCAGCACCTGTAGCATGAGTGAGACTGTCCAGGCCGAGCGAAAATCGTCTGGAAAAGAGCTGGAAATGTGGAAAATCGGCTGATGGTCCCTGGTCGATCGGTGCATCTCTAAACCTAACTTCTACTGTCTTAAGGCAGAAAAAGCTTGTTTGCACAGATAAAAGTTTATGTTGTGTTATTCTATTTTTGTTAATTAATGAACCCTCTGGTTCTCCAGGCTTCAGTCATTGTCGGAAGCTGGCAGCATTATCAAATTATATATCGATTAATATGGAAAAAATATTGTGATCATATTTTTCGCCCAGCCCTACTTTTCTGTCATTTAACATTCACTTAAAATCGGCTTAAAAAACGCTAATAATTTAAAAACATTGAATAGATTTGCATGATTTCAAACACAATTTTGTATTGCCTAAATTCTAAATATAGATTTTACACAAAATAGTATAGAATTTTAATGTTAGCCATTTATGCTTCATTATTACCTAATAAATCATATGTATATACACTATTATACATGTCTGTACATGTTTATATAATCAATACATGTATATTATTGTGGTTCAGTAGTCAGTAGACAAATGTAAAGGCTCATTAATCAGCCATTTTATGAAGATTTTGGAATTTCTGGTAAACACCCATCCCCGTTTGATCAATAAACGCTTCATTATTTTCACTTTACTATTGGTCAATCCATACGGTTGGTATCTCTGTAGTTAAGTTCAAGTCAGTCTACATTTTTTTCTGGATTATTATTTAATGTCATCTTAATTGCTGTCATTTTATCATTATATACAGGCTATATTTATATTGAAATCCCAGTCAGCCGCTACCCACCCATTACAGAGTTCAGGTAATATATGCAGAGTAGAGGTTCTGATCCGTAGTCAAACGTCGCATGTTTAACTAAACTGTATAAAGTCTTTCTCACACTGCAGTTTATTTTAGTCAACAAACACCCACTTAAACACTGAAGGACTGTCTAAACCAACCTCAGGTCACTCTCAGATATTTATTTGAAACTGAAATCTTGTACTTGTTAGAAGTGCCTCGTAATGAAACCCTTTCAGGGACTATCCTTCACAGATTTAATGCCCACCTACTTGGTATTAACTTGTTTCCAAGTGGATTGATAAAACTAGCAGTCAGATTAAAACACTGGGAAAGGTTTCTGTGCATAAACGCATTAGTCGATCCACAAATGGCCTGAGCGTGGGTGTGCCGTCTGAGGCTGAGACTGTTGAAGAATAGGCTCTTTATCATCATAACTCCATGTCTTTCATTTCTTCTATCTTGTTTTAGGCTATGCTGGAGTATTAAAAGCATCTGTGCTCAACCAGAGATGACTGGCGTTTGGGCAAGATTTAAAAATCACATTGAATTCTCATCTCAGGAAAAGTTTAGGTTGAAGAACTGGATTTTTGTTATTCGATTTGAAGGCCTTCACTTTTTCCTATACTCGTCTTTGTGTGTGCATGACAGTTGTTTTCTGCCAAGGCAGTTCAGCTAGATTGTGGCGCTTGGCATCAAAACCACTTGGAGTTATTTTTTCATTTACATTCTGAAGGCTCGTGTGTCAGTATCGGCAGATGCGCTCTCGTCATTCGTCACTATTAGAAGTCCTGAATGCACTCATTGATGTATAGCAGAGAACATCCAGATCCTGTGAGGTAATTGCTTGATGAATGTGGTACGGAGGATATTAGGGCTGTAAGTATATTTGAACGGCCTGTAGTGTGTTTGAGCATGTCTGTGTGTTTTCTGGGAGAGCTGACAGCTGGATGTTTGCTCGTCTGTTGTGTCAGCGCACCAGCTTCCACTCCGGCGAGTCACGCGTGATCATAAATCAGCAGGCGTTTGAGATGACAGGAGCTTCTCTCGCTGGTGTGATGTTTCATGCAGGAGGTTAAAACAGACATGGAGCTCCTGAACCTGTTATTATCTCAATCACTAGTGATAACAGGCCATTAGGCTTGTGCCTACACTATTTATCCACATGATTTCGTCATTTAGATCAGGAGTTGGGAACCTTTTGAACTCACAGTACTCTGTTTTGTATCATACATGAGGCGTTATATTAATACGCCATCATTTAAAAGTTTGGGGTCTTGTTTTTGAGAGTCTCATGCTCAGCAAGGCTGCATTTATTTGATCAAAAATACTGTAAAAACATATGTGAGATTGTTTTAAAATATAATGTATTCCTGTGTTGCCAAAACAACTGATTTTTCAGCATTATTACGCAAGTCTTAAAGTTTTATCCCTTAACTCATTGGTTTTAATATTTTATCCTGTTAAAATAATTGGTAACACTTTACAATAAGGTTGTATTAGTTAATGCATTAGTTAACATTTACTAAAAAGGAACTGCACTTATAAAGCATTTATTTATCTTAGTTAATGTTAATTTCAACATTTACTAATGCATTAATCAAATCTTGTTAACATTAGTTAATGCACTGTGAACTAACATGAACAGCTGTATTTTTATTAACTAACATTATCAAAGATTAACTAATGCTGAACAGAGATGTTGTTCATGGTAAGTTCATGTTAACTAATGGGTTAACTAATACAACCTTATTGTAAAGTGTTACCAAATAATGTGTTCATGCCTTAAAGGAACACTCCACTGTTTTTAGAAATAGGGCTTATTCAACATCTTTCCTACATTTAGATATGTGGGCAAATGCATTTTTGTCTCAGTGCATGCATTGTGTTAGTTTGGCAGGGTCGCTGCTAGCTTAGCTTAGCATAATGAATGGAATCCTATGTTGCCAGCTAGCATGTACCGAGTAAAAGTGATCCAAAATCCCCCCCTCCACCTAATTACTTCTCGTGGCCTGTGGCCACAACAAATACAAATAGCGACACAGATTAAGACTAGGCGATTTCCAAGTAGCAGTGCTTCGCCTGTCGTTTTTTTTTTTTTGGGGGTCGCTTTTACTCTGGACATGCTAGCTGGCAACATAGGATTCCATTCATTATGCTAAGCTAAGCTAGCGGCGACCCTGCCAAACTAATGCAGGAAAGAAGTGGAATAAGCCCTATTTCTAAAAACGGTGAAGTGTTCCTTTAATATTGCTTAATTGCAACTTGAGACCCTTGCTTCATTTAGCTGACTCATGAATATGCAAATTAGCCCCGCCTCCAGCTAATCACAGCAGCTCGGACTGCCTGATCCACACGCTCAACTGTAGTAAATGCTACACAATGGCAATATTGGTTTAATTCTGCCATGTATGATTGAACAGGGCTTGATGCTTATTTTATTCCCCCAAGGATCACCTGTACTCACCTTGATCACCTTATTTTTTATTGTACTTCTAGATGCTCTGTAGCACTTTGAGATTGCAGAAATGTAAAGTGCATTACAAATAAAATTCATTATTATTATTATTATTACTCCTAATGCTGGGTACACACCAAAATATTTTTTACATCTTATAAGATTTTCAAAATGTGATAGACCACAAACTTCCTATATAATATATAATATAATATAACTTCCTATATAAATAATCCTATATTTAACCATTTTGCTCCTACAGTATAGTGTGTGTGGTGTGCCATGATGTGACAGACAGCACACCACACACAAACAGATTTTCCACCAGAGTCCTGACTGTAAACACTGGAAATCTCGCAAAATCTCGCGAGACTTCAGAATAAGCATGGCGGATGATATGGAAGAAATTGCGATGATAGCTTTAAGAAGTTTGTGGCCCTCGTCTTTACTTCTTCCACTGCAATTATTCACCAGCAAATTTAGTGAACTTCTCAGATAAAGGTTGAGGCAATGCACACACGCTGACCCTGTCTTACAAATAAAAATAAAACATGGATATTGTAGTTAAACCATGGTTTACTAAAAAAATACACACACACACACACACACACACACACACACACAAACAAAATCTACTCTGTTGCTATAGCTACCTGGTACATCCATGGACCAACTCTTCTCCATGTTCAGTCTATTATGGTAGTTTTTACATGACCCGTTGTATAAACATTCGTGCTGTTGCCACAAATCGACTAGATGATCCTCCATCTCTGCACATCACTTTGTGCTGCGCCATGGCCGCGTTTGTTATGCTTCCGTATTCTCTCAGCGTGCTTTCTGATTGGATATTATTTCGTTTCACGTGAGTGTCACATGTTTGTCCTTGGGGGCGGCTCTGACGTTCTTCCGAGCAGGCTCGGACACTCTTAACACACTTCACACCACAGGAAAATCTGATAAGATAACCTTCAGGACCATTAGGATAATCGGGACATAGTTAGGATTGTCTGAAGGGGGGAAATCGGCCCAAAATCAGCCTGATTATCTTTTGGTGTGTACCCAGCATGAGTTGAAAAGTTTAGGAGCGCATTTAGAAATTTATATATATATATATATATATATATATATATATATATATATATATATATATATATATATATATATATATATAAAACCCACTGTAACTTTTTTTTTGCCATACCAGTGTTGTTTTAGTATCACCGAGATCCTATATAGTTTTTGTTCATATTTTGAATTCAATTTAATTCTGCTATCATACTTTTTTTTTTTTTGTCAATTTTTGTATTTTTTATGTCTGACAGTTTTTATTCATTTTTATTTCAGTTTTAGTTTGGTACATCAGGTTAAATCCTAAATAACAGGTTTGTTTCAACTATATGAAAATAAGCAAAGTTTAGGCTAAGTCAGTTAACATTTGTAAGTAAAGAGATTTTTTTATGGTTTTAGTTTTTGTTAGCTATAAAAACATCGATACTAGTAAAATCTATATATTTAATATTCGTCAAATAATGTTTGTAATCCTGAAAGTGGCTCGCATTAATTTAATGAAATTGTGACACATGATGATTCTATTTTAGAAGGTTTTAGAGACGTTGCGGCTGGAACAACAGCACAAAACATGACAATGATAATCTCAGGTAGTGTTTATGTGCTTTATTTAATGTTAAAAGTGTGTAATGTGACTTTGAATATCATTTAGTGCTCAATTTTGTAACAGTCATACTAAAAGCAACAATAGATAATTCACCTCAGATCGGACCATGCCGCCATTTTCCTCACACCGGAATATAAACAGAGGCTCGTTCAAGAACCCCGGTGAGGAGGGATGTTAAACGCTGGTCATCCCATTCAGAGTTCGCGCTACAGGCAGCTCTTGATGACGTCGACTGGGACATGTTTGCGCGAGTTCTGATGACGTCAGCGAGTTCACGGATGTGGCGCTCTGCTTTATCAACACACTGACAGAGCAAGCCACACAAACAATAACTGTAACGTCCTTCCTAATCAGAAACCGTGGGTGGACAGTTCAATCCGCGCTGCAGTAAACACACGCACTGCAGCCTATAATGCCGGTCTCCTAACAGGGGATATGAGGAGTACAAAGCATCATGTTACGCCCTCCGGCGCGCCGTCAAAGCCGCAAAGCTCCGTTATAAAGACCGAGTGGAATCTCATTTCCAACTCAACGACTCTCGGCGGATGTGGCAGGGACTTAGGACCATCTGTGCTTTTGGAACTAAATCCTCTGCAGAGGTGAGAGCTGATCCGTTGCTTGTGAACGAGTTAAACTCTTTCTCGCTCGCTTTGATTGTAATCGCGGCAGCGCGACTCCGCCCAGTGACGCGTCAGAGAGTCCCTCAGAGCAGCAACAGTCACGTGATCTCTGTCTCGGAGGACGAGGTTCGGAGGGCACTCAAACGTGTGGATGTCAGGAAAGCTCCTGGGCCAGATGGTATTTCAGGTCGTGTTCTACGGTCCTGTGCTGATCAGCTCGCTGGGCTCTTTACATCCATATTTAATGAGTCCCTTGCTACATCTGTTGTCCCCACCTCCTTCAAAATCCACCATCATCCCTGTACCTAAGAACAGTAAACCCTCTTGCCTAAATGACTATCGTCCAGTGGCTCTCACATCTATAGTCATGAAGGTCTTTGAGAGACTCATCAAAAACAACATTTGCTCCTCCATTCCTGACACTTTGGACCCTCTTCAGTTTGCCTATCGTCCCAATAGATCGACTGAAGATGCCATCTCTCACGTCCTTCACTCCTGCCTTACTCACATCGACAGCAAAAGTGGGAACTATGTCAGGCTGCTATTTATTGACTATAGCTCAGCCTTTAACACCATAGTTCCCATTAAGCTAACACACAAACTCCTGGATCTCGGCCTGAATTCTTCTCTCTGCCTCTGGATTGAAGATTTCCTCACTGGCAGACCCCAGGCGGTGAGAGTAGGCCAGTTCACCTCCACCTCCATCACCCTGAGTGTGGGAGCTCCACAGGGCTGTGTGCTGAGTCCCCTGCTCTACTCTCTCTACACCCATGACTGTTTGTCCACACACAGCTCCACCACTATCATCAAGTTTGCTGATGATACTGTTGTCCTGGGTCTCATTTCCAACAACAATGAGACGGCATACTTGGACGAGGTGGAGCAACTGACATCATGGTGCCAGGACAACTGTCTCTCTCTGAATGTTAGCAAGACCAAAGAACTGATTGTGGACTTCAGGAAGAGACAGCAAGCGATCATACTCCCCTCTCATGATCAGCGGGACACCGGTAGAGAGTGAACAGCTTCAAGTACCTGGGTGTGAACATCTCCGAGGACCTGACCTGGACTGCACACATCCAGGCTCAGGTGAAAAAAGCCAGGCAAAGACTGTACCACCTGCGCCAGCTGAGGAAATTCAGGGTCTCACCAGCTATCCTGAAAACTTTCTATCGAGGGGCGATAGAAAGTGTCCTGACTCAGTGCATCACAGCGTGTGCGGGAACAGCACCAGTCATGACTGCAAAGCCCTGCAAAGAGTGGTGCGCTTATCCGGCGCATCTCAGGGTCAGCTCTCCGCCTCTGCAGGACATTTACACCAAACGCTGCAGAGGTAGAGCTGCTAATATCATCAAAGACATTAACCACCCTGCAAAATCCCATTTCACCCCACTGCCATCTGGTAAGCGCTTTCGGAGCCTGATGGCAAAAACTGAAAGACTCAGGAGGAGTTTCTTTCCCCAGGCCATCAGACTCCTGAACTCAGTCACGTGACTTCACTTCACCCGCACACACATAAACATCCAGTTTAACATTAACATCCACATACTGTCATTGCACTGCACTTTATGTTCTATTGTTACTGTGTAACAGCCTGTTATAAACCTGTTTGCACATTATACTTCTGTTTGCACATTACATTATACCTATTGTTTGCACATTATACTTTATATATATATTTTTATCTCCTACTTGATTATTTATAACTCTACATATGTTTAGTACTTTTTTATTCTATTTTTATTCTATTTCTATTTTAATTTCCTCCTTGTGTTTTCTTGTAACTGTTATTTGCACTGTCTTTAGAGCGGACCTGTTTACATTTCACTGCCAGTTGTATATTCTGTATATAACTGTGTATGTGACAAATAAAACTCTTGAATCTTGAATCTTGAATCTAACCTTTAACAAATGGAAACAAGAACGTTCAAACTGTGAACAAACAAGTGTATTCTGTGACAAAGATTTTAGAAACTCAGTATGAATTTTTAGTAATGTTTAACTGGTGTAATATTTGTCAATTTGATTATGTTCTTATCCATTTCCTTGCGAGTGCAGTCAAGATTAATCTCGTCATGTCACGCTTCAGGTCTGGACAGACAAATTGCTTGACGCTGAAATCTTATAGCATCGCATGTAGTTAGGACACGATGTAAACGCCATAGAAAGTCAGTGGAGAAAGGGATATAGTTCATTATAACATCGTTAAAGCCCCGCCTCATGTTTGAGGTGGTAGGAAACAGGCGGTTTCAAACTGCGATTTTTAAGAACATACTCCGCAATGATGTTGTTGACTGATGAGTTTGCACATGGTTTGTCTGAAAGCATATTAAACACACCACATGGACATATAAACAACATTAAAAACTTGATATGCTTGAAATCATTCTAATATGCTGATTTGCAACAACAAATAAACGTACTGACCCCAAACTTTTGAATGTACTTTCCCATCACCTCCGAAGTGTGTGAGCGACGAACATTAACACTCCTGACCCACTGCAGTGCTGTTTTTGGTTTACACTACGCAATCATTTCTCTCTCATATGTGGGCATGTTTTTGTGAAATATCAGGACACAGATGTGTATAATGACATGGGTATGACATAGGTATTACAAAAAGAGGGTGAAATATGAGGACGTTCCCCATGTCCTCACTGTGTGTGTGTGTGTGTGTGTGTGTGTGTGTGTGTGTGTGTGTGTGTGTGTGTGTGTGTGTGTGTGTGTGTGTGTGATGTGATGGGTTTTAGGGCAGGGGCAGTGTAGGGGGATAGAAAATACGGTTTGTACAGTATAAAATGCATTACGCCTATGGAATGTCCTCACATTTCACAAAAACAAACGTGTGTGTGTGTGTGTGTGTGTGCTGTACTAGATGAACTGGCACTTGCATATTATTGCCCTATTGTTGGCTTGCTTTGCTTCTATTGCTCTCTTCATTTGTAAGTCGCTTTGGATGAAAGCGTCTGCTAAATGATTACGTGTAAACCATATGTTTTATTCACAATTAATAATGTTAGATTTGCTTATAATAGCCTCTCACTTACTGCTTAGCGAGTGTTCATTTTGGACCTTGACTTCAGTGTTTCTAAAGTAAACAACTAAATATAATTACAATCATATAATATTCTTCTCTCTGTGTTTCGTGCTAGGGTTTACTCCTCTGCGCTAGCAGAGACACATGCCCTAACATTGATGGCTCCTGGTTATGAATATATTTAGTCATCTTTTCTTCTGTTGCACGGAAGTGCAATTTTAGGAGGAAATATATAGTACAAAATATATATTTTCAGGACTAATTAAATTGTATGGCAAGCATGTTTTCCTTCGTTTTGGTCGTGAGTGGGGATTGAATCTCATCAGTTAAGAGTTCAGAAAGTCAATGTTTACAGTTGGTGGTGTCTTGGATAAAATCTAAGCTTGAATATTATTGGAGCATCTTTCTCTTCTCCTTTTAAAGTTATTTTTGTGTCATTAGCGACACCAAATATAATTGCAAAAGTAATGACTGTTCCTAAACATATCAGAGGAGTAATAATTATGCATGAACTCAGAGACAGATGTAAGAGTTGGATCTCTCACAGAAATACCACGTTGTGCCCTGTGAAGCAACATGCCATATTCGTGCCGGTCTATTTGTGTCCGTTTACCTGGCTGGTGTCCATCACGGCCCCTGAGTGCTGGTAGGGTCAATTAGAGCGCCTGAACACACAGCCACTGTACCTTAATTGAACAAACGAGGCTCTGCTCGCGCTGTGAGATGATGTGGTGTCAGTGAGCCTGCTGTGTGGGCCCTGTTCCCCTGGAGTGAGGCTTAAGAAACTCAAAGCATCTCTGGCTCTTAATGAGGTCCAGCGGCGTCCAGCAGGATGCAGGTCAGGTCCTCTCTAACAGCCTTCATAAAATAGTCTACCTGAAGGGCATGTGCAAATGGTCTCCATGTGTCATTTATTTCCTGTCTGAGATCCACCAGCGCTTATCTTGCTTGTTTTGTCTCTCTCTTGCTGTTTTTCTCTTCAGATGGAGTCTCCGGTCTCCACGCCGGCCCCTCCGCCGCTTCACCTCCTCACCTCTATGGGAAACAGTGACATCGCCTCACCTTGCGAGCAGCTTATGGTGCGCACGCGCTCGGTGGCTGTCAACACGTCTGACGTGGCCCTGTCCACAGAGCCGGAGTGCCTGGGACCCTGTGAGCCGGGCACCAGCGTCAACCTGGAGGGCATTGTGTGGCAGGAAACTGAGGACGGTAAGAAAACGTACTGTACTAGCAAGGCCAAGTTTCGATTAGCCAGACTTGTTTTGATAGAACTTGTATCAAAGTCCGAACCTTATTGTAGCTTACTCTGGCCAAGAGCTGCCAACGTTAAGAGGAAGAGGAAGCGGCTGACCTGGTTTGTGTTGTTTTTGTATAGTGTAAAGCGTTGAGTTTTGGTCGATCGGATCACATGTGGACACTTAATACATGTGTAAACGGGTCTAAAGCGTTTTGAGCTTGTCCACTTTCGACCACTTCCAGAGGTAGTGGAGAACACACTCGACCGGATCGCTTTCGTAGTGTAGACGCTCATGTGGTCGAATGTGTTCAAACAGCCACAAAAGACCGTCTTCTCTCCACATACTGACCTAATGCGGGAACATTATGGGAAGAGCGCTAGCCAGACGGGATTTAAACTTGTTGGCTGGAGAATCAAGTTTGGTTTGACGGCAAAAAACGTACCAGCACAATGTTCTCACACCATTCCTGATGTCTAACACACACTCACAGCGTTCGGCTGGTCTTGCGGCTGTCAGAGCAGAAACTAAACCTGATGCTCGTCTCCAGTCATATGTAAATTGCGTGAGCTTATTTCGTCCATTAGATTGAAAGATCTGAAAAAGCCCATACATTTACCCACCCATAGACCCTCCCCTTGAAGAAATCAGGACAGAAGTGGTTAACAGTGGACAAAAGAGACACCCTCGCCATCCGATTGACCAGAATGCATCTTAATACCAGGTGTAATCAGAGCATTTGAGTGTACAGTGTACAGCTACATACATTCATTCATTCATTTTCTGTGTACAATTTTAATTATTCAGTGGTATATAGGCATATAAACTAAACAATTAAGTGTAGCAAAAACTGAAACTTGGTTGAATCCTGAGCCAAGATACTATTCACCGAAGTAGATGCTTCAATATTTTGTCAGGCTCCAGCAAGTGTTACTGATGGAAGACAAAAACACTAGCAGCAACTTACAGTGGTACTTCAGAACGACAGTTTCTGAGATTAATAAAAAAGCATCCAATTTTAAATCATGGGCATACAAAAACAATTTACAGTCTAGAGAATAATTGACTGTGTTTGGAATATGATGGGTTGATTTAGGGGTGGGCAATATGGCAAAATATCACATCACAATACTTTTTCATGTTGGTTTTAAGACTATTTCAAGTCACTGAGCAGTACAGATAAACTAATGTCCCTATTTAAAAAAAGAAATGTAGCATTACAAGGTAAATAAAAGATAAAAGAATGACAGACCAAAGTAGGTTTGTGACAAAATCTTCTTCACTTAAAAATAAGAACAATGATGAAAAATATAAATAATAGAATAAATGCACAATATAAGATACAAATGAAATAAACAGTGCTTTCATTTTTTCAGCAAGGTCTAATTTGAATATTCATATTAAAACTGCATTGAGTTTTATAATATATGCATTGTTGTTACTGAAGTTATTCAGTGAGTGATTTTCTCTTTGCCTTTTGTTGTTTGATTAACATTAATGACACACAGTCTGCAGGTGTATTAGGCTTGTGTCTCGTGCACGGATCCAATATACTGACACGCATCTGAACTGTTTACCTTCGCTTAAGATATAACCGACTGTGTTCATGTAAACCTTGTATGTATTTGACAGTTAAAGCTCAATTAGAGAACTTAGCTCAGTACTCGCACTGTGTGACAGCCGGCTATTTGTGTGTACGCTTCTGCTGTATGTCAGCACAGCTGGAGTTTATTCCCAAACTTTTGTGCTTCAGTGGATACAAGAGCTGAAATGCTTTTGAAAGTAGGTCTAGAGTAATCCTTACAGTGCACAAACACTAAAATAATAACTTGTTCCTGTCCTAATTTACATATTAGTCTGAATTTCTCCTCAGGGATCTATTAAGTACATCTATATATATATCTTGTTTGAAAACACCTGCCTCGTAATGATTTCAGCTTCTCATTCAGAGCCGTGCTCTGCACCTCATGCTTGCAATTGAATTTATTCGAACTGGATTTTGCCGGATTTTGTAGGTTTTTTTTATCCCTTCTAATCATAGCCCACTGTAGAAACGTCAATGTGTTCTGCTCTCCACCAGCCTCGATTTTGATTGTCGAGAATGAAAAGGAAAAATCTCCTTCGAATCCCTAAATGAGAGCATATCTAGGCCTTGGGTAGGCAGTGGAATATGTGCCGCCCACACTCTGCCTGCTGCCATCCTCCCAGTGCCGCCACATAAAGGGCTGCTTCATCAACATTCAGAGCGCATTGGCTGTCTAAGTGTTTTCTATTCCTCTTGCCATGGGCACAGTGTGTCTGATTCACCCTGCTCCTCTGTGGCCACTCTAGTATGTGTGTCTTTGACATGGAGAGAGAACGCAGTTGAAGGGTCAAGAGGGAGAGAAAAACAAGACCGTTGACAGCCCTTCCCAACCAGTGTCACACTTCCACAACATCAGCTCGGATCTTTTTTTGCAGGACGAGTCTCAAACACAGGGCTCCAATCATCTGCTCTTTCCCTTCAGAGAGGAGCCATTGTTGTGCAGATGTTATACACTCCCTCTCTTTCTCTTTGGGATGCGAGAGCTGGTTCCACTGGTGTGCATCTCTCCTTTTGATGTGTTATTTTCCTCATCGGGGTGTTGGGCAGATCTGTATCGTGGTGACACTTTGTGTGGGTGGGAAGTAGAGCAGCAAGATCCCGTGGCAGGGAACACATCTCTCACACACTTTGAGATGTCTTTCCGCTGTGCTGCACTCTCTTAAAGACACGGCAGACAGTCCACCCACACTCCTCATAAAGATAACTTCCGAAGTCCTAACGTTTATTTTGGTTTTGCATCGTTAATGCAGGAGTGATGCGCCTTCCCTCGGAGTTTAGATTAAACACACCTGATGATGAAGGCTTTCTGATGATGGAGATGTTTATGTGCATTCAACTCGTAAATATGTATTTCAGACATTACTTGAAAGCAACATAAATCACCTCTGCTAGCAACTCTGGCCCTCAAGATCCACATTCCTTCAGAGTTTAGCTCTAACCCTAATCAAACACACCCGAACAAGCTAATCAAGGTCTTCGGGATTACTAGAAAGATACAGGCAGATGAGTTTGATCAGGGTTGGTGCTAAACGGCAGGAAATCTTGAAGGCCAGGGCTGTATTTGAAAGTGCCTACTATACCCTCATTCACTATTTCCTACATTGGTCCACTAATATCGTTCACTTGTGAATGAAAACGAGCGAGTGAGTGCGCCAGTATCGTTTGTGATATAATTAAGTTTAATAATTAAAACTGGCAGCTCCAGTAGTAAGATGAAAAGATTAATCTTAAACTCTGTCATGGAAACCATGTATAAACCTTAATTAAATAATTTAACAATCAATTAAAAAGGAATTTACACCTGTACGATGTTACACTGTAGCCACATTGGATTGGTTTGGAAGATGGATGGATGATTCCGTTGTATGCGCCGTCTTCTGGTCAGACATGGGAATTAATTCGGCACCACCCTCAGTGCATTATGGGTATTCTCTTGCCGTTGAGTATACATTGGTTGTACGCTCGTTATTGCGGTGCATTGTGGGATTTAGTTAGTGCACTTAATAATATCCACAATGGTTTAGGACACCACTACAAATGGCTGTTCCTTCAAGTAGTGAAATTACCTTATTTAAGGGGTATAGGGAGCGATTTCAGACCAGATTTGCCCAGCCCTGTCATAAGACCATCCAAAATCAAATACTTCCCTACTCTATAGTATGCAAATAACAGTATGCCAAAAAGAGTAGTATGTCCGAAGACAGTGTATTCAGAAAACAGTAGACGAAAAGTCTCCAGATCTACTACTTCTGCGAAATTCTGAAGTGCGCATTCGATGGACACTTTACTATCCCATGAGGCCACGGGAGGGGATTTAAGAATGGAAGTGAAGTGACACAGCTGACGCTGGTTGGTCACGTGACTGTAAATTCAAATTCACATGTAGTACCTACTCATACAGTAAACTATTTCGGACACCCAGCACCCAGTTGAGTTGATTGGCATCATTACAGTGGTTCTCAGTCCACTACTTTTGTTGGATCTCTCTTAGCTACACTGTGGATGCATGCAGTGCTACCTGAGATTTCAGCAAAAAACAAGGCATCTTGTAGGGGAGTATAATTTATCAGCATTTGTGTCAGGAATGTAACTAGTGTAACAACAAATGTTGCCTAGGCAGCTCGCTGGGCTTTGCAGCAGAGCATCTATCTTCCATGACTTATTGCAGATCAAGTTGTTGCTGAGTCGCAGTGTCCTCTCCTGACTTCCTCGAATCAACAGTGCCGTGCATTATTTCAGCCAAAGACTGGAAAATCTTATCAAGTGCGTTGCAACCTTTTATTTGTGGATGGACATATTGACTTGCTCATGTTTCAGCCCAGTGCGTGAATCCCAGAATGGCAGGAGGTTAAGGGCAGACAGCTCTCAGTTCATGATGAAACAGTCAGAGGCAGATTGCTGCAATATTTCTAAGCATCACTCTGACACAAATCCCCTCTGCTGGACGCTGGAAGCAGACCAGGGTCGTGTTGGTGTGGCATCCACTCTCACAAGCCGTGCATGCTGATGCCTCCAAATGTCAACCCTAAATCTTCTGAAAGTTTATTGCTCTTGAAGTAGAGCCCAGAAAGCCCTCACCCACAGACTATGAGGGGCTCAGTGCCAGCAAACACAACCGTGCCAAACAACAAGGCTAATATGCCAGTATCCTGATTCTACCCTGATTCTACCCTCTTTCCAGGGCCACCTCAATAAGCCGTTGCTATTTTATGGCCATAATTGACTGTTGGTTTAAGCTAAACATAGCTGATTGTGTCATTTAGCTTTTCTGTTTTCATTTGCATACTTGTCACTTCTTGGATTTCATCACGAGGCCAATGAAGTGCATGCATCTTAAAAATCAATCAAACCTACCTCCTGCTGATTTTAGACTCTGGTTCTTTTTAAGAAGTCATGAAATCTCTACACTCTGTGCTCATGTATTTCCAAGTGAAGTGGAAAGTTTGGGTGGACATATTGGATGACTACTCTTTTTAAAATATCACTAGGAATAAGTAACGATGAACATTTTTTTCAAAATATTTTCATTATGACTGAAATTGATTTATCATCAACAAATAAGACCTGTTAAAAAATAATATTTTTTTTTGTGTGTGTGGTGTTTGTGTTGTTGAATTCATGAAGTGTGTTTTGCATTTTAAATATTGAAATCCCCACTAGTAAATCTTGCCAGAGCTGGTGTAGCCTTTAAAAACGAATAGAGCTATTTTTAATGGAGTGTAAGAGTGCAGCAGTGCACATGCCAGGCTTCTGTTTGTTCCACTCTGGGTTCTGAAGAGCATCAGAGGTGAAATGCCGGCCATTTAGCCTAATTTAGTCTGGGTTCAGACAGGTGGCCAGAGAACCACTAATGACTGCAAGTGAAATAGGAAGGGGCCCCGCTAATGTGCTCTTCGACTGACCTCCATTGACATTTTTCAAAGGAACGGTCATGAATTCAGCTCTCACATTCAGATGCCCATGCTATAATGCTTGGGATGGTGGAAAACAAGACAAGGTTTTGACTAAAAAGATACTTCTCCTCGAATAAACCAACATTCTACAAATGTTTTACTTTAAAAATGTTCATTAAGTGTACAAAATAGTATACTGAACTTAGCATCAAAGAGGCTTACCTGAAATGCATTAGTCTGACTGAATCCATATCAGTGGGACACATTATACTGCCTTTCATGAGCTATTAAGGGCATTTAATTGTAATCTTATATTGATTTTGCCTGCTATTATGGTAGTGTAAAACAGAAATATCCAGCACTTACCTGTCCAAGATTCTGTAGCAAAGCCTCTGAATCCCTGCCAGACACAAACATTTTCATTTGCTTCAGCTGTTTTCACACAATTGCTAAACCATTTGCAGAGGCGGCTCACAGTACTGCAAAGTCAGATGGAGGACACCATCAAACAATTTTCCTTCCAGAAATGACACACTCTACTTATTACAGCTTTTAGATGGTATAATCATGAAGTACACAGTATAAAATAGCATGGCTGCTTTGAGAGCCTCCATTTGAACCTCCTTAAATGGGAATTGTGGCTTCTGCCAGGACTGTGTGAGGAATATTGTGAATGAGATGGAGAAGCATTATAATTTTAACTCCATAGTATTAGTCTCATTGAGCCTCCAGAGATATTCTCACATTAAATTTAAGGGTCGTCTTAATTTTTTACAGGTATGCTGGTGGTCAACGTTACCTGGAGGAACAAAACATATGTCGGAACACTTTTGGATTGTACACGTCATGACTGGGCCCCTCCAAGGTACGTGAAATGTTTTTTTCACGTTTAAAATCAAGAAAATAAAGTGTGCCAGAATCCTGCTCTCTGGTCTCTGACTGTCACCCCCCCCCTTCCTTCCTTCCTCCCTCCCACTTTACTTGCCCCTACTCCCTCTAGACTAGCATTAAGCTAGGTTATAACATCATAACCCTTAGGGATGAGGCACACTATTAAAAAAACACATCACTAAGCCTTTCAGGTGATAAGAATAGAATCCCTACTTTGGCTTAATGCAAGAATCTACAATAACTGTGGTCTAATTTATCCATTGGCAGCATTTAATTTAGTGATTGACATGATGGCTAAGTATTAAGTTAATTGTGAAGGTCTTATAAATAATGTTAATTTTTCTTTCAGGTTCTGTGAGTCTCCCACAAGTGATCTAGAAATGAGAAATGGACGTGGCCGTGGCAAAAGAATGCGACCCAATAGCAACACCCCAGTAAATGAGAACAGCAACTCGTCTGATAATAAGGGCAGCAACAACAGCAAGACAAGAGCAAGTTCCAACAGCAAGGGTCGACGTGGAAGCCAAAACTCCTCTGAGCGCAGGACTCCTCCCAACAGCAACACAGAGGACATAAAAGCCAGTCCCTCCTCGGCCAGTAAGCGCAAGAGCAAGCCTGCATCAGACATGGAGCCCAACTCTAGCTCTGAGGATTCTAAAGGCAATAAGCGTATGCGCACAAATTCAAATGGTGGAATGACCTCTTCTGCACTCCCAATTCCTATCATCAAAACTGAATCCCTTCCTCCTCCACTAGACCGAACCTGCCCCTCACCTGTACTGATTGACTGCCCACATCCCAATTGCAACAAGAAGTACAAGCACATCAATGGCTTGAAGTACCATCAGGCTCGTGCTCATAATGACGATGATATTAAGTTAGACATGGATGGGGACAGCGAGTATGGGGAAGAATCCTCTCTCCACCCAGAACCAGGAAGTTGCAATGGAGCTACGATTACGCAGAAAGGCTCTCTCTCCCCAGCACGGTCTGTCACGCCTAAAGGAAGAGGCTTTGATGCTCAGAGTCCATCTCCCTCTCCTGGAAAGTTTGGCTCTAAGACAAAGAAAAAGAATGGTGATGTTGAGGCAGACGTTTGTGGCACACCTATGGAGGTTTGTGAGGATGGGCATTGCGTCACTGCTGATGAGGCTAGCAATGATGGCGTAGAGGATAGGAAGTCAAAAAAGTCCAACAGCAATGTCAAATCTGACAAGCTGTCCCAGAAGAACATGAAATCTTCCAGGACAATGGCTCCATCCATACCTTCTCAGCAGATGTACTCTCTGCAGCCAACATCATTCAGTGGTGGGAGCCCCAACCATCCCCCTGGAATGCCCAACCTGTTGCAGGGCATCCCCAAGAGTCCCCAGCTAAAAGGCATGCAATCTAAGTTAGGTGTAGCTGGGGACTCATCGCCAATCAATCCAGCCTTGAGCAGCTCCAAGGACAAAAAGAAAAAGGATAAGAAAAAGAAAGATTTGGCCAAGGATGCAGACAGTCCCAAGCTTCCAGCAAAAAGTGGGAAAACTGAAGAGGGGAAAAGCCCATACTCTGAATCCTCTGACCCAGGAAGCAGAAGTGATGGTCATCTTAATGGCTCCTCAGACCCTCATCAAAGCCGCCTTGCTAGTATGAAGGCAGAGGCGGATAAGATATACAGCTTCACTGATAATGCTCCCAGTCCATCCATCGGGGTGGCCAGTCGTGTGGATAGCAGCGGACAGCCTCTCACTCCTCTTCACGTTGTCACCCAGAATGGGGCTGATAGTTCCTCAGTAAAGACAAATAGTCCTGCATACTCTGACATATCTGATGCCGGAGAGGATGGGGAAGGCAAAGTGGAAGGGGTCAAAGTCAAGACAGAAGATCAGTCAAGCAGGGACGGTGCGAAAAAGGCTCTCTTTCCGCCTCAGGCATCCTCTAAAGAATCTTCGTATTATGCCAGCTATGACAACTACTACTCTCCCAGTTATACCCACCCTAGCCCCAGTGGCTCCACTGGTGGTGGATCTCTACCAGACGGGCAAGCTGTGAAACTGAAGAAAGAAGATGAACAAGAATTGCCAGAGGAGAAGGCAAAGGTGGACGTACAGGATGAGCGCAAAGCTGAGGTCGCTTCATGTCAGCCCCACCAACAGCAGCAAGCCTCGGTCATTCAGCAGCGCTCCAATATGTACATGCAGCCGCTCTACTACAACCAATACTATGTTCCCCCATATGGATACCCAGACCAGGTTTATCACAACCACCTCATGAACACTAATCCAACCTACAGGCAGCAGTATGAGGAGAGGCAGAGACTCATGGCCGAGCAGCACAGGTCTGCTGAGAAAAAACCTGATTCGGGTGTAAAGGAAAGGGAAGCCTCTATGAAGGAGGACTGGAAACAGAAGGGCCCTGTTCCTCCAAGCCTAACAAAAGCCCCCAGCCTTTCAGACCTGGGAAAGCCACAGGCCACTAGCAAGCAGAGAGACACTAACTCAGAACCTGTCAAGTCAGTCATCATCCCTAAAGGGGAAGAGGTCAAGCTGCAGCCACAGCAGGCTGAGGGGCTTAAAATGAAGCTCAGTGAAGCTGGCCATCATGGAAAGGATGACTCAAAGGCAAGTGTAGAGTCTGCCAGGCTGGGTATGGAGCAAGCCATGTGGTACAGACAGGTGAGGCAAACATATGATTCTTGAACTGAACAACTGCACTGTTTGTGAGCTAGAGGGATAGTTCACACACAAATGAAAAAATCAGTCATTTTTTACTCACGTCCATGTCACATAGTGACCGGGGAGTCTGAAAAGGACAAAAACAAGCACAATTAAAGTCTTCTAATGCAAAACCCAAGATCTAAGTATTGTTGTGAGAATTTAAATCAAAATGATAAAATCACAGATTTCATAAGGGTAAACTAATTTCATTACCTTTCATAACTGTAACTTCTTTCTGTTTCCAGTACCCTGACAGTCAGAGACCGCAAGATGAGGAGCGAGACAGGGAGCGAGACAGAAAAGGCAGAGATGAGCGGCCTAGGCCGAAAGACAGCAGCTCCAAAGAAGATATTAAAGATGGAACTGATGGTTCATGTCCTCCCAGCACTGAGGACCATCGAAGTGGAGGAAAAGATCCCCGGCCCAATGCCCACATACCTTTCAGCTCCCCCTTGGCACAGCACCAACCCTACCTGCATTACATGCATGGATATCCATTTGGACAAAGCTACGATCCCAACCATCCTGGATACAGAGGCATGTCCTCCGTCATGATGCAGAACTACCCAGGTAAGAAAAATTAATAACATCTGAGTTTTGTGTGGTTTTGCCGATAACATACTCTATGCAAGTACAGAATGGTGCAAAGGATCACTTGGAAGACACATTTTTCTTGCGTTGCATTATGTTAACAAACGTCAGTACTCAAGGTGGCTTCAAATACCACTGCTCTTTAACCAGATGCGTTATCATTCAGGTAGCTAGCCTTAGACATGACAACTTGTTCAGCAATAATCTCCTTTTGTAGATTACATAATCCCCATTATAGCACCCCTTGTGGCAACGTTGAGAATGCAACACACACTTGCGTTGCTTTTATAAATTGGTTTTGACATTTTATAACACAATGACATGTAAAATTCAATTTGTGTTGGTAAAAAATTGCATAAAGTATGTTTTGGGTCTTTATGTGTGAAGGCACGTCCATAAAGTAGTAACACAGTATGGTTTCCTAATCTTTAGGGTCCTATCTGCCAGCGGGATACCCTTTCTCCCCTTACGGCAGTAAAATGGGCGGTGGAGAGGAAGCAGAGAAATCTCGCTCCAGCCCCACAGTCAGCAGCAAGTCGGCTTCAGAGTCCAAAGCCTTGGACATACTACACCAACATGCCAACCAGTACAAGAGCAAATCACCCACTGTTGCCGACAAGCCCTCCCATGAAAGGGAGCGAGGAGCAAGCGATCGAGAACGGGAAAGAGAGAGAGATCGAGAGAGGGAGAGAGAAATGGATCGGCCTCGATCATCTCCCTCACAACGTCTAATGCAACCCCACCACCACCATCTAGGCTATCCCCTTGTAGCCGGGCAGTATGATCTGTCTTATGCCACAGGTTAGCATTTCTGTTTTACATTAACTTATGAACATGAGCATTCTGGTTATTTTGAGATGTTTGTGGATGAAGCTCACACAGTCTGTCCAGAACATATCATATTTAACCTCAAAATTAATGTTATTCTTTATTATATGCATTTTATATAGGTAGTATATGCTGTGTATTGTGGCCTTATTTTAAATCATGATATTATTATAAATTAGCCTATTTTCTGTACCACACTAATCAGAATTAGACTTTTTTTGAAGATTTGGGGGGTGGGGGTATAATGTGAACCAGGCATTTCTTAATGAGATTTAAAATGGCTTATGTGATGTGTTTAGGGGGGGAGGATAACAACAAAATATTGCTGCTCATAAATTGTGCCAATTCCACAAGGAAACCGAGCGTAAACAACATCTTTACTGGATGTTCCTTAATTGCAGGCCTTTCATCGTCAGCGATTGTTGCCAGTCAGCAAGCCTCAGCCCCTTCCCTGTACCCACCAGCACGGAGGTGAGAATGGTAAGAGGAAACAAAGATCAAGAAAGTCAGCACGAGCGATGGATTGTGTCCAAACAGAGAGTAAATCGCATAAATCAGTCAGTTATGAAAGCAGCATGTGTATCCCGATTTCTGCTTTCATGTCAAAGCTTCAGAGAAGGCCCTTCACTAAAGGTTCTGTAGACCTCCCATCTGTTTCATAGCATGATTATTTAAGGACCCCTAGATTGAGGCTACTGTTTTTAGCACAGCAGCATTGCTAACACTCCTGCATCGTTTCGACAAATGAAGCTTATGCTGACCTCTGGTGGAAAGACATGTAATAACATTAAGGAACTGGGGAGAGTGCATTGGATTAGGCATGTTTAATAATAATAATAAATCATTTACTTTTATAATTGTCTATAGGTTTTATTTGAAAGCCAAATCAATATGCTCTGTTCTAACCAGTGGTTTCTTGTGTTTTCTTTCTTTCTTTAGGGAAACCTGATTGTCTCGCCCTTCTTTACAAATAATCATGTGACTGGCTCACATGGGGAAGTATATGGAGTTCATTTAGACATCAGTTGAATGGTGTTTCTATATTTTTAGTTTTTCTGCCGGAATGTGTGGCAGATTGATGTTTTACTAGTACCTGTACCTCGTACCCCACTACAGACTGAGACCAGGTTCAAAGCCATCCTGCCCTGCTCAAAGCCCAGCTGGCCACTGAACTCTGCCTGTCAACTGGTGAGGAATGATTGAAAAGCAAGGACTGTCATTTTACTCGTCCGACGCAGGCTGTGGCCAGGCTGAGGCGAGGACTCGAGGGGACATCAGAACACAAAGACTGAAAATAGTTTTATCACACTGAGATAACTAAAGTTGTTTCCTTTTTTATTTTAGTTGGCATCCTCACTGAAAAAAAAAAAATCGTTTTGACCCACGGTTTTTGAATTGTTCTCTAGATACCACCAGTGAACGCTTCAGATGATATCTAGCATTGTCTCATAACTCTGTCTTTCGGCCCTTGGTTCCTAAATGGTTCTCATCGCCACATGCCTCAAGACTGCTTTTTCCCCCGTTAAGATTTTCTTTTTTTTCCACGCCTCGCTTCTCTATCATCAGCATGGTTCTGTGTAACAAAAATGACATCATTTCTGTTCCAACAACCAGTAAGTTATAGCACTCTCCTTAAACTGTGTAGTAAGTTCCGGTGACCGTCATGCTGTTTTATTGAGACGTGTTCAGCACTACCATCTGGCCTCTCATGGTAAGCGTCCTGTATCAGTTAGACACTAGCATGACTGCCCGAGATACTTCACTTCGAGATTCATTCGCAAAATCTAATTTTAGTGAGTACTGTTCCGCCACAGTCTTTCAGAAGAACAGCACTGGCTGAGGTCCGTTTACTCCAGGGAATTCTCTCGGTTATCCTTCAACTTGAATCCGAATATCCTCTTTCCCGTCTTGGCTACCTTACCTCATCGCTAACAAAATTTCCGATTTATCGCTGTGGTTCTTAAAATGGATGTTTGTTAATGTGACCAGGTATAGTAAGTTCTTTTAGAGAGACGCTTACGTGGTGGCCGTTCTGCGACAGCGGTATGGGGTGCGTGACACCAGAGGCCCAGTAGTTTCGTTCTTGCATGGGGCCGCTCTATCCCTGAACACTTATTGTGGAAGTGTTGTGATAACTCCAGCGTGTTTTTAATGAAACCAAGTGAGCGTTTGACCCGAACATGCTTTCATAGCCCATCATGCTCTGTGTATTTCATGTGTCGTCCAGCATGGTGTACTATAGCACTAGAAATGTGGCTTTAAACCGTGTCTCCTCAGGCAAAGCAACTTTGGTTTCGCACCAAACACTGTCGACTTTCTTGGTTGCGTACACCATCGTGATGTCTGTATATGATGTACAGAGGGACTGTTTTAAAATGCAATCAAGCAACCATCTGATTATTTTGTTGTTTTGTTTTGAAATCTGTCTCTTGGGTGTGTTTTTTCGGTACTGTCCTCTGCTTTATCTGCCATAGCTTTGTTTTGGCTTGCTGTCACAATGCTTGCTGGGTTTTTTAACATTCAGTAGATTCTTGAAACTCTCAAATAAGTCTCGGGGGTCTCTCAATACAAAATCTCGACTAGTCAGCTAATGGTGGTTCTCAGGCAGTTTCCAGGTCATTTTCTACTGAAAATGCTGATTTGGGGTCATATTTTCACACGAATGGGTAGATTTTAACAGGCTCTGTTGGAACGAAACGACAGACAGGTGTTCAGAGGATTACGTTGACTCATTCGCTCCCTCCCATGTGTAAAGTCACAATGGATAAAAAGCAGTAAAGCAACATGGTACATGGAATACTAAGAGAAATGGGCTGTTACACATCCAAATATGTAATTTGATATTAGGTACATTGGGATGTTTGTGCTGCACAGAACAACTTTCTGAATTGTCAATTATTTTTTAATCCTCATGGTTTTTGTCAGTGAAGAAAGATTCTCAGTACATTGAAATGGTCCCATGCATTTCGTTTCAAATGGTGCTCAGTTGACATGCTGTGATTTGTGGAAAGAGGATGCAGTGCACTATTGCATGCTTTGTCATTTTCACGATGGACTACCACCTCTTTCCTGTCGCGCTTCATCCCAAGTGTTTCTCAAAAGACATCTTATCACCAAGTATCAGGCCCCGGTACTTAAAGAATGTTTACATTTTTTTTAATGGCTTTGTTTGGATTTTTTTTTTTTTTTTTGCTGTATCACCCAATTCCTCCTGTTCTTTCTTGGACTGTTCTCTTATGTAAAGTGTACATTACCACGTTTCTTTTTTATATACAATACTGTAACTTGCCTTTGTACATTTAGGCAAAAAAAATAAATCTTTTTATGAGACAATCACACCTGTCCTTGTGTGGCTCTCTCTGTTCTGTTTTACAATAATTTCAAGAAAATAATTTGTTTTTTTTTGTTGTTGTACATTTTCTTTACTTTCACGATAAAGGTGGATGTTCTTAACCTTCAATCAGAAGATAGTTTTCCCTTAAGTTATCTTAGGCCCTTTTTACACCTGGTATTAAGATATGTTTTGGTCAATCGGATCACAAGTGGACACTAAATACAGGTGTAAACGGGTCTAAAGCGTTTTGAGCTTGTCCACTTTCGACCACTTCCAGAGGTAGTGGAGAACACACTCGACCGGATCACTTTCGTAGTGTAGACGCTCATGTGATCAAACAGCCACAAAAGACCGCCTTCTCTCCGCCTACTGACCTAATGCGGGAACGTTATGGGATGGCACTAGCCAGACGGGATTTAAATTTATCGGATGGAGACCCAAGTTTGGTTTGATGGCGAAAAATGTACCAGCACAATGTTCTCTCGACATTCCTGATGTCTAACACACACTAATAATAATAATAATAATAATTAATACATTTTATTTGTACTAGTGCACTTTACATTAAGCAGAATCTCAAAGTGCTACAGATTTGACTCTCACAGCGTTCGGCTGGTCTTGCGGCTGTCAGAGCAGAAACTAAAGCTGATGCTCTCTGTGTGTTTTTCCATCATCTCCAGTCGTGTTCATATGTAAATTGCGTGAGCTTATTTCGTTCATTTGATGGAAAGATCTG
This sequence comes from Gobiocypris rarus, assembly GCA_023029165.1. Lineage (NCBI taxonomy): Eukaryota > Metazoa > Chordata > Actinopteri > Cypriniformes > Gobionidae > Gobiocypris > Gobiocypris rarus. The sequence goes on from CM040912.1 coordinate 3,434,310, forward strand.
AAAAAGCCCATAAACTCTCCCCTTGAAGAAATCAGGACAGAAGTGGTTGAAAGTGGACAAAAGAGACGGATTAAAACACCAGGTGAAAACGGGAATGTCTCGTCTACTAGTAATCTGATCGACCAAAACATCTTAATACCAGGAGTAAACAGGGCCATACTAACCATCCTGTTAACACTATAGGACATTCATTCCCACTGTGTCAATGATTCTTTATCAAATTAATAAATTTTTTCCCATTCCTATACGTCCAATAGATATTCATGATTGCCCCCAATGAATTCTGCATTTTATAGAGATTTATTTATATTGAATGAAACGCTAGAAAATATATGCACTATGAAATTGTCAGTCACCGATTTTTTTTTTTTAAAGGACAACATCCCATGGTACGTCAGTCCCTTTTTAAAATTGTGGTATTTCCATGTTTTATATGACTGTGGGCTGGTAACTATTTAAAACAAGTGTTTATACGTTTATAAGACTGACAGGCTCAAACTGCTGGAAACATTACAAATCCTTAAAAATCTTGGATGCATGAAATTCCAAATCCCTAGCATTTAAATTCACTTGCCTTATTGCTCTAATGCTGTTAGACAGTCATATGACAACAATGAAATGTTTGAAAAGGTAATTGTTTTGAATCATCGGAGTATTTGCACGGTAAGAGCCATAAAGCCCTTTCAGCTTGTGTAAAGTGCTTTGTCTATGACAAAAGGAGCTTTTTATGTGCAACGTGATGCAGCAGTGGAGATTACGCAGGATGATTTTGTGGATTGTGAATGTAAAATCTGATTATCGCTGATGGGAGGGGTATGGGAGGGAGGCAGGGAGAAGCTGAGGCAATGACTTTTCCTCTGATGTCCTGCAAGGGCATGGAAGTACACGTTTCCTCTTGCTGCTTAGCAAGTTTGCATCGGACATCTGGGATTTCATGGGATGCACTATATACGCAGCCAGTTCTGAGGCTCCTTCAGCGGAGGGGCCTGAGGCACAGAGACGCCCCATGGTCACAGCAGCAGGACCTGTCGCACCCGGGACCGGTGAGGCTCAGAGGCAGAATAGTGTGTGGACTAACTGTTGAACTGTGTCTTTTATTAATGCTTAACTTTAAGCTGTTAAAAACTGATCTGTGTGGTTGGAAAAATGTGAATGTACCCAGTCATTTCAGGCTGCTTGTGTTTGCTTTGGCTATACTTCTACATTTTAACTTTGGATGTTTTATTCATATGCTTTTTTATGTGCATATGTTAGGCCTAGTTTTAAGATCCGGGTAGATATGTAATATTACCAACAACTGTTGTACTAAATTAAATGCTTCTGTCATGAAGTATAAGAATAGTAGTTTAATAATAATAAACTTATTTTAAAATGTTTTAGATACATTAGATACATTTTTATAGACGTCAACAGACATGTAGTTTGTCAGCCGTTGTCAAGTGGCAGGACTAGAAAAATAATTGATTTATCGAGCAAATGGGTGTTTATTCAGATTCTACAGCGTGTGTGTGTGTGTGTGTGTGCGCGCGCTGAAATCCAGCGAGAGTTCCAGGAGCTTCCTAATAACAGTCGCTAATGCTGCTGACTACAGCTCTCATAAGACATCACACTGACTACATAACGCTCGCGATCACACTTATGACCCTTTAAAATCATAAACAAGGACTATTATAACGCCGGTAATGATGCCGTTGTTTTTATACTGACTCACCTCTATGGGATACGTCGAGCGCGGGTTTGGATATTTCCTCAGGTACGTGTCAACGGACCTTTTTTAAAAAAAAAACTGACTGTGATGACGCGTTTTAACGGTCATCAGCATCGTAAACCTTGCAAAGTTTTTTATATTTTCATTTTTAAAACGTTTTATGTACATTTATAACACTGTACGTTGTATTATATCACCTTTGCATCAAATTACAAAAAAAAAACTAAACAACAACAACGCTGCTGCTGCTGTGATGGTAAATGTATGTTTTTCTGCCTGCCTTTATCTATCTCTATTTTTTCCATCTTTTAAAAATTGTAAAAAAAAAAAAAAAATAATAATAATAATAAAAAAAAACTAGTGTGGAGGTCTTTTTTTGCTATTTGAGCAAATGAGAACACACAAAAAAATAAATGTAATGTATTCTCTCATTCACCGCTATAGAAGTTTACCCAACTATGACGACTTCCGCTTCTGAGAAACCCGGAAATGTGAAAAGGGGTCAATTTTGTTTGATTTGTGGTAAATATAGCTGATTTATTTGATTGGTGTGATTTGTTTAATGTTAATTCATTACAACATAACTGTAGCTCCCATTATAAAGTCTTAGCAGCGTGAAGCTGTTGTAAAACCCAGCTAACAGGGAACGTTCTCAGAACTTTAGCTAATATTCTGGCAGGTTCTCTCAAAAGTAGCATTAATATAACATCCAGGCAAAGTTGTATGGTCTTTAATAATGTTCACCAAATGTTAGCGCAAAAACATACATCGTTCATGGTAAGTTTTTTTATGAAACATGTTGGTCGTTTTTCTAAAGTTCTGGCAAGGTTTTCTCAGTTATGAACAAAAATTTGTCCAGTGACCTAAATACAACATTTGTTCAAAATGTTAGCACAAAAATGCTGTTTATACACATCATTCATGGAAAGTTTTCTGAAATGGATGTTCAACTAATAATTTTCAAATGTTACTTATTGTTTCAGAACGTTAAGAGAACATTCAAAAGTAATGTTTCCATAATGTTTACAAAATTCTAAAAAGGAACGTTCCCTTAACATTTGTATAACCAAGAAAAAACGTATTTAAATAATTTCAACATGCAGAAATATAGGCTACTGTACACACATGTGACTGCACAAAAATTAAGTTCTGTATTATATGAATAAATACATACTATATAATATTTGCGCTACGTAGTTAATAGTTCCTTTTGGCTGTACCAAATACTGGACAGGATATTGTTATCACATAACACATTTTAACTAGTCAGCATACACTCCATATGAACTATATATAACCCGCTATGTGTTTATAAAGGGAGAGGGCAGTGGAGCAGGCCAAGAAGAGTTGAGACTGAGATAAGACGTTAATGTAGGTCACTCACAGGGAGAGTCTTTACAATAATACGTCACCAAATGTGATGTACATTCAAGAATTTACTAAAAACAACCATAGTTTTTACCAAAATTCCAAAAGTTTTCTCAAAATGTTTTCCCAAGATTCCAAAAATGTTATTAACCAATCAAAAATAAGGTGACGCCTCTTATGAATTTGTTATGGTTTCACAGTATAGTAACAATAGATGCAGCCACTAGGGTATTTTTGTAGAAATTACCATTAGTGGGTGATATACTGATAGACACCTCACGATTGACTGGTAGAAATTTGTCAACCGGTAGAGATTTTTTAAGCTCACTTGACGTTACTGTGCTACGCAGTCACAAAAGTTTATTATTTGCATGTTTTTAAGCATTGCTGTTTTTAAAACAAGTGTTTTTCAGCGAAAGAGAACTCATTTCACTGTCACATGTCACAGTATCCTTGTAAACACAGTATATTAGACACGTGCATTCGCTCTTAAAGTGACAGCAGCCTAATAAGCCTGCTGTCGTCTGTCATTAATGTTGATAAAACAGCAAAAGATAAAATCTCTCACCGGTCTTGACTGAATAAATTGTGTTACTTTAATAAGAATAAATGTATATTTAGATTACACAGTGAATATGCATTCTATATTTATACATTTGAATACAATGTATGCAGTGTTATTTCAAGTGGTTGAAGTTATTCAGGTCTTATCATTTATTCTATTGTAGTTTGTTTTCCTATATGTTTGTTATTAGTTTTGTGATATTGAAAATGCTGACAAGAATTATGAAATTTCAGTGGTATTAAAAATGTTGATATCATAAAAAACCTTATTCAAAGCTAAAGTAACTATACACACATACACATACATTTATTATTTTAACACAGACTTTTATGTTAGATGTGATTAATTGACTAAAAATGACTCATATTGCCCACCCCTATTTAGGAAAATAAATGTTTTTTTTTTTTTAAATCTTCCAGTGTTGTCAAAATGAAACAAAGTATGGTTCTCCTCATTTAAACCCGACCCTTGCTGACATAAACCATCAAAAATAATCCCACTAGCATGTCCTCACAAATACAGTTTGGATAATGCCATGCGAACGGCATGCGTCGACCGCCTGCAGGCCCTGAGGGCTCTTGACACAAATACAGCCAACCTCCTATCACTGCCCGCTCTAAACATTCACATTAGCAAACTATAGCAGTCACTACGGCTGTATCGCATGGCTTATTGTACTGGAAGAGTGGTCATTTATAAGAGGGTTCTCAAGCCTTTTTGCCTTGTTTGTGCCAATCAATGTCGTTGCCAGGAAGCTAAAAATGGTGGTGTGTCTTTAAGAGAAGCTTCTGTCCCTGTTGGCTAAAGTTGATTTGGCTAAATGGATTAGCAGTTATCCTGCCTAGTAAATACGCAGTAATACTGAGAGAAAGCAGGGCACTGATGAACATCCTAACATTTAGGACGGCTCTATTGTCATATCATGATATAAAACAGTTCATAGTACTATAAACTTTCTGAACCTGGAGCTGCTGAAGCTACATCAGACGGATGAATACATCAACACTGTTATTGTTACTGGGGTGATCATGCCCACCGGTGATGATTGCTTTAAGACTACACATAAAGCACGGCTTGCCCTAAAAGTACATCACAAATGTATCTATGACATGTTCATCAGTGTCCAAATAATATACTGTAATCTATATCATTATATCTTAAATGTTTTGACTCTAAGGCCCAACATATAGGCTAAGATATTTCTGCTACTTCTGCTTTATTGGCAATGCTGCTTATTTTTACGCTTTAAATTTACATAAAATAATTAAATTCTTTATGAACAAAGGATTTACATGACTGTGATCACAGACAGTTTGTTTTTGTTGTCATTATTTTTATAGCAAATTTCAGCCATTTCTGTCTGACAAAATTAGGAACATTTATGACTTAATTTTATTAATTTCTATGAAGTTTCCAGGTTTAGAAATCACACTCGTATATCCAGGTTTTCTAAATCCATGGAAACCTGCTTCTTACATAAAAAGTGATTTTAAAGTACATTTTAAATCATTATGTTTTAAATCTTTTGTGCCATATGCACTTATTTTGATGTGTCGACTAACACACTAAAGCAAATGTAAAGTACTTGATAATAACTGTAGTGTTATTTGATAATAACTGTAGTAAATGTACTAAATTGCAACTTCATTACAAATGTGTAATTATAAATATTTAAATATATGACCGATTTCAATAGAAATTACATTATATTTTAGTTTACTATAAATGCTTGTCAGTATATTTTGCAGGACACTTTAACCATATTTCCAAGACTGTAGAAGTAATCCTGCTTAAGTAGGTCATAAAAATAACACTTTCAATTAACTGCATTTAATGTAAATTTAAACTATAATGCATTTTCTTTTAATTGCAAATTACATGGTCTGGTTGGTGCTTTCGGCGGTGGACATGTGTCAGCATGGGCACCCTGACTGGTCAGCGGCTATGCCGCCCCATACACACCAAACTGCGATGCTCTGTGTATTCTGACCCCTTTCTATCAGAACCAGCATTAACTTCTTGAGCAATTTGAGCTCCAGTAGCTCGTCTGTTTGATCGGACCACACGGGCCAGCCTTCGCTCCCCGCGTGCATCAATGAGCCTGGGCCGCCCATGACCCTGTGGCCGGTTCTCCACTGTTCCTTCCTTGGAGCACTTTTGATAGATCCTGACCACTGCAGACCGGGAACACCCCACAAGAGCTGCAGTTTTGGAGATGCTCTGACCCAGTCATCTAGCCATCACAATTTGGCCCTTGTCAAACTCGCTCAAATCCTTACGCTTGCCCATTTTTCCTGCTTCTAACACATCAACTTTGAGGACAAAATGTTTAATATATCCCACCCACTAGCAGGTGATGAAGAGATAATCAGTGATATTCACTAATGTTATGCCTGATAGGCGTATATATATAACAGCAAACCTGCAGCAGCTTGTGTTTAGGCGGAGCAAAGAGTTTTTTTTCCCAGTTCACATGTGACAGGAGCATTTCTTAAAGGCACAGCAGCACAAAAAGCCCTGCTTCATTCTAAGGGTCAGAGAGAGAGAGTGGGGAAAAAAGTAATTTATGATGGAAAAAATATTAATGATGAAATATGTATGATATGACCCTTTAAAGACCAGAAACTTCAGTAACTGCCACCCCGCTACCATTATCATGCACTGGTTGTTTAATCCTCTTGTCTATGTATTTCTCTTTGTATTTTAATGCATGGTAGGTTTGCATACCTTGCACTTTGCCCTCCTCTCATTGCTGTCCTGTTGGTGCATTAGCACAAAGCCAGCAGGATAACTGCTAGTTAAGCAATTTAGAGGAGCAGCGCACCAGCTGCGTATGTGCCATGAACAGCATGCATTAAGTCTCTGGGGTGCTTTAAGCAGCGGATCAAATGGTGTGACCTTCAAAAACAGGAAATGGTCTGTCAGTGCACACAGAGATGATTCAAACTCTAGGCTAATGAAGCTTCCCAATTAAAGATAACAAGGGGAGAATAGGCCAAAACATCATGCAGTGCAGTGCAGCGTTCTCAGTGGCAGCAGCAGCGCTGGTCCATTTATCACACCTTTATAATTGTAGCCCAGAAATAGCATGTGCTGTTTTGCTATGGGAAAAGGCTAAATGCTCATTAGAAGCGTATGACGTGTTATTGTTTGCTTGTGTGTACTCCAGGCCTAAGACCATGAGCGATCATCAGGATCCGGCTGAAGATGTCGGGCTCCTAACACCTCACGATCAGCCAGAGCCCTCGAAGGACGATGACATGCATTTCAGGCAAGTTAGGACATGACTGTGAAAGTACACTCAGCTTCGATTGCCTTTTTATCATTTGGCTTTATGCTATTTTGGGAAGTTGAAAGTAGTGATTGAAACAAGATGGTCCAGGGTTTGAGTCTGTGTGATGTTTACATGTTCTGCCTGTGTTGGTGTGGGTTTTTCCAACAGTTGAGATGCTGGGATAGGCTCCAGCTGTGACATGATTTGGAAAATAGATTTGTTAAGACGAGGTAGTCATAATAAATATCACTTTATTAAAACTATTTTAATGGACTATTTTAAATGGGTCATGAACTTTTATTTTATAGTTTTTTTATGTTTCATAGGGTGCACTTATAATGTTAGTATAATTTTTACATATAAAAGGCATTTTTTCCTACCTTGATTTGAATGCTCTGTTTTGAGGGGCGTGTCTGCTGTGAGACTTAAGTGTAAACGCCCACTGCTGTGATTGGCTGCTGTGAGACTTCAGTGTAAACGCCCACTGCTGTGATTGGCTGCTGTGAGACTTCAGTGTAGCGCCCACTGCTGTGATTGGCTGCTGTGAGACTTCAGTGTAAACGCCCACTGCTGTGATTGGCTGCTGTGAGACTTAAGTGTAAACGCCCACTGCTGTGATTGGCTGCTGTGAGACTTAAGTATAAACGCCTAGTGCTGTGATTGGCTGCTGTGAGACTTCAGTGTAACGCCCACTGCTGTGATTGGCTGCTGTGAGACTTCAGTGTACGCCCACTGCTGTGATTGGCTGCTGTGAGACTTCAGTAAACGCCCACTGCTGTGATTGGCTGCTGTGAGACTTCAGTGTAAATGCCCACTACTGTGATTGGCTGCTGTAAGACTTAAGTGTAACGCCCACTGCTGTGATTGGCTGCTGTGAGACTTCAGTTTAAACGCCCACTGCTGTGATTGGCTACTGTGAGACTTCAGTTTAAACGCCCACTGCTGTGATTGGCTGCTGTGAGACTTGAGTGTAAATGCCCACTGCTGTGATTGGCTGCTGTGAGATTTAGTGTAAACGCTCACTGCTGTGATTGGCTGCTGTGAGACTTAAGTATAAACGCCCACTGCTGTGATTGGCTGCTGTGAGACTTGAGTGTAAATGCCCACTGCTGTGATTGGCTGCTGTGAGACTTCAGTGTAAACGCCCACTGCTGTGATTGGCTGCTGTGAGACTTGAGTGTAAATGCCCACTACTGTGATTGGCTGCTGTAAGACTTAAGTGTAAACGCCCACTGCTGTGATTGGCTGCTGTGAGACTTCAGTGTAAACGCCCACTGCTGTGATTGGCTACTGTGAGACTTCAGTTTAAACGCCCACTGCTGTGATTGGCTACTGTGAGACTTCAGTTTAAACGCCCACTGCTGTGATTGGCTGCTGTAAGACTTAAGTGTAACGCCCACTGCTGTGATTGGCTGCTGTGAGACTTCAGTGTAAACGCCCACTGCTGTGATTGGCTACTGTGAGACTTCAGTTTAAACGCCCACTGCTGTGATTGGCTACTGTGAGACTTCAGTTTAAACGCCCACTGCTGTGATTGGCTGCTGTGAGACTTGAGTGTAAATGCCCACTGCTGTGATTGGCTGCTGTGAGATTTAAGTGTAAACGCCCACTGCTGTGATTGGCTGCTGTGAGACTTAAGTATAAACGCCCACTGCTGTGATTGGCTGCTGTGAGACTTGAGTGTAAATGCCCACTGCTGTGATTGGCTGCTGTGAGACTTCAGTGTAAACGCCCACTGCTGTGATTGGCTGCTGTGAGACTTAAGTATAAACGCCCACTGCTGTGATTGGCTGCTGTGAGACTTAAGTATAAACGCCCACTGCTGTGATTGGCTGCTGTGAGACTTCAGTGTAAACGCCACTGCTGTGATTGGCTGCTGTGAGACTTAAGTATAAACGCCCACTGCTGTGATTGGCTGCTGTGAGACTTAAGTATAAACGCCCACTGCTGTGATTGGCTGCTGTGAGATTTAAGTGTAAACGCCCACTGCTGTGATTGGCTGCTGTGAGATTTCAGTGTAAACACCCACTGCTGTGATTGGCTGCTGTGAGATTTAAGTGTAAACACCCACTCTTGCGATTGGCTGCTGTGAGACTTAAGTATTAAGTATAAGTATAATATTTTAAAGAAATATATTCTTTAAAAGAATATATTTCAGTGTGAAATGAATGTGATGTTTTCAGAAACTAAAAATGCAATTAAACGAAAATGTAGTAAAGTTTAAACCTATTAAAACTACATAGTGCTTTTTTGACACATCTTTGTATGAAATTTCATAATTATATTGCCTGAATGTACTGACAAGCATTTGTGGTCAACTAAAATATACTTTAATGTATATTTTAATATTTTAATGTACTTTAATTTTGGTCACACCTTAGATTAGGGTCCAATTCTCACTATTAAGTAAGTGAGAATTATTTTGCCATAATAAACAATAGTTAGTATGGTAGTTGTATTAATATGTGCTTTATGAGGTCTAATAAACAGCTAATATTCTAGTAATATGCACGATAATTAGCAACTAGTTAATAGTGAGAATTGGACCCTAAACTAAAGTGTTACCATCATTTTTATTGAAACGTGTGTCATGTATTTAAATATATTTGTAATCACCCTTTTTAGTAAAGTTGCAATGTGGTACAATATTAACTTTAAATGTAATATTGAAGAGCAGACTAAAGTTACAATTATAATCAAGTACTTTACATATGCCTTATTATGTTGAAAGTCAAAAAGAGCACAATGAAATTGTATTAAAACAACGATTTAAAAAAGTACATTTTAAGTAAAACTGTGTGTAACATTTTAGTTACCCTTAATTTCGAGGTGTCATTGTTACACTGTGGTATATTTAAATAATATTAATTAACAATATGTACTTACTATTGGGTTAGGAACAGGTTTGGTTTAGGGTTAGTTGCATGTAAGTATGCATCATTTACTATCAAAACCTTTAATTTGACAGGATTACAAAGTGCAATTAAAAGTCTACTTAAATGTGTTGAGCACAATCATGAAAGTAAGTACACTTAAGCAGCCTTTTTATTTCATTAATATTATATTACCTGCATATTTAAACATACTTTTAACATTTGAAATGCACCACGAGTACACACTCAATAAATTAAGTGCACTTCTTTTCACAAGGGTTCTATTGAAGTTGTCAGAAGTTAATTTTTGGGAGTGTTGGGAATGAATCCAACAGTAATTCACATGGTGGCAGCTTCCATTATATGTGAAGTGCACTGCTCTGTGACTGAGTGCAGTGTGTTTAGTTGAGCACTATATATCATGTGCTCACACACTCATCCGCTGACTGACTGTAGGCTGTATTGTGTTTCCTCCGTAAAATCCCAAGTTTGACGATCTTTGTCCCCTTTTACTTGCTTCTAGATGAATTATTGACCGTACACTGCCGCTGGGACATATTCTCTTTCTGGCTCCATGCATTTTGGCTGTTAATCAGCCTGCCTATGCAGAAGCTCAGCCAAGGGCACACAGACAGCCTGCCAGTCTGGTAACTCTCCACCTCCGGGACACTGCATCAAGAGCGCATGACTCATGGATAGCACAAAACACACAGTGGCAATGGTAATATCGCGCTATTTATATCTTCCTGTCACTTTAAAGGCTTGCAGATACTGATTAATTATCTATTTTTGCTTGAAGAGCAAAATTGAATCTATTTAAAGTAGTTTGAGGCAGCTGAAGAAATGATTATTAATGCGAGACGCGTTACATAGATACCCTATTAAAAGCAGGTACAGCAATTTATCTCTGTAAGATAATGCAATGAAGAAAAGTAGTTTGTACCACCAAAAGATTCATTTTCTATTTCGGTCATTTTTGACCGTGAAGAGCCAAGTGTGACTTTTTTCAGACCCTTGAACATATCCGAATCATGTCCATGATTTTTTTTTGTTCCGATAGCTAATGCAACAATAGTCACCAAATATCATCCCATTCCGATGAAGCAAAACAATTTTACATTTCAAAACTTGAAAATCCTTGACCAAAGAGGTCTAGAGGGAACGCTGCATTTACATGGGGCATCGATGCTTGACAGAGGGCGTGTCTGAAGCGGGTGCTGACATGACCGTCATAGTGACAACAGCCAATCACATTTCTTTTCTGGTGTTGCATGAACACAATCGGCTAGCATCTGCACTAGGGTATTTGGGTATTAGGGCACTAGGGTATTAGGTGATCTGATTGAATGACACCTGCTTTGGTCATTTGAAAAGTTGACAAGTTTTCAAGTTCTGCCGCAAGCAATGCTGGAGACGTGACGCAACAGAAACCAGAATTTAGTTGACGTCACCCATTCAAAGTAAATGAGAAGCGTTAACGCCGATGCCCTGTGTGTGAGATATTCTTCACACACTGTTTTATTGACGTCTTTCCGCGGTTGAAACATTAATTAAATGATTACATGACACATGATACATTTCAGTAAGATGTAATGTAACTTTCAACATAACTTTTGATGTTCATGCATGTTTTTTTCATGCTTTAACTTATAATAAAGTGGAAGAAAAGACTTGCGCATGAACTGAGACAATACAGCGATCCACCACGTCACATTTAAAGGAACACTCCACCGTTTTTAGAAATAGGGCTTATTCAACTTCTTTCCTACATTTAGATATGTGGGCAAATGCATTTTTGTCTCAGTGCATGCATTGTTTTAGTTTGGCAGGGTCGCCGCTAGCTTAGCTTAGCATAATGAATGGAATCCTATGTTGCCAGCTAGCATGTCCCGAGTAAAAGGGATCCAAAAAGAAAAAAAACCCACCTGATTACTTCTTGTGGCCTGCGTATTCACAACGAATACAAATAGCGATGCAGATTAAGACTAGGCGATTTCCTAGGCAGATATTAACTTGGGACTATATTATGGGGAAGCACAGGCGAAGGACTGCTACTTGGGCGCAGAGATATCACGCAACACATGAAATCCCCAAACTTCCGTCAACATACCGGTGTATGTTGTGCATGTGTTGCGTGATATCTATGCACCCAAGTAGCAGTGCTTCGCCTGTGCTTCCCCATAATATAGTCCCACTATTTGTATTCGTTGTGAAAACGCAGGCCACAAGAAGTAATTAGGTGGGGTAATATTGTTGTATTTGTAATAAAAATGTAATATTACAAAATGTAATATTTGTTTTTATATCACCTCAATAAAGGAAGCAAATCCAACCATATGTAATCATGTTTATTCTACTAGGTTGCAAGTAAACTGTTTTGATTAATCTCCAAACAGATATTGTCATGTTCATTTTACTTGTACTTCACAATGGTATGATTGATTGATGATGCAGATTTGAAACAGTCGAAACTTTTGTGTTATTATTATTGAGATTTATTTGGTCCAGCACTAATAAAGCTTTATTGAACATTTTTCACTACGTAACAAAAATGTTTGTGAACAAGGTTGACTTAGTTAGAAGGAGCACTAATCTCCATGATGGTGACCGTATACACTATAATATAACAGAAAACAAATTTAATATGAACCCTATTAATTAGTTCACAATAACTTTCAGGGACAGTTCACCCAAAAATGAAAATCATTTACACAACCTCAAGTTGTTTCAAACCTGTATGAGGACCTGTTTCTTTCTTCTACTGAACACAAAAGAAGATTTTGAAGAATGTTGGTAACCAAACAGTGATGGTCCCCATTGACTTCCATAGTAGGATAAAAAATACTATGCTGTAACTTGCTGTAGTAGGCATAACTTGTTTTAGTAGGTGTAACTTGTAGTAGGTGTAATTTGTTGTAGGCATAACTTTTTGTAGTAGGTGTAACTTGTTGTAGTAGGTGTAACTTGTAGTAGGCATAACTTGTTGTAGTAGGTGTAACTTGCTTTGGTAGGCGTAACTTGTAGTAGGTGTAACTTGTAGTAGGCATAACTTGTTGTAGTAGGTGTAACTTATAGTAGGTGTAACTTGCTTTGGTAGGTGTAACTTGTAGTAGGTGTAACTTGCTTTGGTAGGTGTAACTTGTAGTAGGTGTAACTTGCTTTGGTAGGTGTAACTTGTAGTAGGTGTAACTTGTAGTAGGCGTAACTTGTTGTAGTAGGTGTAACTTGCTTTGGTAGGCGTAACTTGTAGTTGGTGTAACTTGCTTTGGTAGATGTAACTTGTAGTAGGTGTAACTTGTAGTAGGCGTAACTTGTTGTAGTAGGTGTAACTTGTTGTAGTAGGTGTAACTTATAGTAGGTGTAACTTGCTTTGGTAGGCGTGACTTGTAATAGGTGTAACTTGCAGTAGGTGTAACTTGTAGTAGGCGTAACTTGCTTTGGTAGGCGTAACTTGTAGTAGGCGTAACTTGTAGTAGGCATAACTTGTAGTAGGTGTAACTTGCTTTGGTAGGTGTACCTTACTTTGGTAGTCGTAACTTGTTGTAGGTGTAACTTGTAGTAGGTGTAACTTGCTTTGGTAGGTGTAACTTACTTTGGTAGTCGTAACTTGTTTTAGGTGTTACTTGTTGTAGTAGGTGTAACTTATAGTGGGTGTAACTTGCTTTGGTAGACGTAACTTGTAGTAGGTGTAACTTGCTTTGGTAGGCTTAATTTGTAATATGTGTAACTTGCTTTGGTAGGCGCAACTTGTAGTAGGCGTAACTTGTAGTAGGTGTAACTTGCTTTGGTAGGCGTAACTTGTAGTAGGCGTAACTTGTAGTAGGTGTAACTTGCTTTGGTAGGCTTAACGTGTAGTAGGCGTAACTTGTAGTAGGTGTAACTTGTAGTAGGTGTATCTTGTAGTAGGTGTAACTTGTCATAGTTGATGTAACTTGTAGTAGGTGTAACTTGCTTTGGTAGGCGTAACTTGTAGTAGGTGTAACTTGCTTTGGTAGGCTTAACGTGTAGTAGGCGTAACGTGTAGTAGCGTAACTTGTAGTAGGTGTATCTTGTAGTAGGTGTAACTTGTCATAGTTGATGTAACTTGTAGTAGGTGTAACTTGCTTTGGTAGGCGTAACTTGTAGTAGGTGTAACTTGTAGTAGGTGTAACTTGCTTTGGTAGGCGTAACTTGTAGTAGGTGTAACTTGTAGTAGGCGTAACTTGTAGTAGGTGTAACTTGTCGTAGTTGGTGTAACTTGCTTTGGTAGGCGTAACATGTAGTAGGTGTAACTTGTAGTAGGAATAACTTGCTTTTGTAATATGTGTAACTTGCTTTGGTAGGCGCAACTTGTAGTAGGTGTAACTTGTAGTAGGTTTAACTTGTTGTAGTTGGTGTAACTTATAGTAGGTGTAACTTGTAGTAGGTTTAACTTGTTGTAGTTGGTGTAACTTATAGTAGGTGTAACTTGCTTTGGTAGGCGTAACATATAGTAGGTGGAACTTGTAGGAGGCATAACTTCTGTAGGTGTAACTTGCTGAAGTAGGTGTAACTTGTAGTAGGCATAACTTGTAGTAGGTGTAACTTGCTGAAGTAGGTGTAGCTTGTAGTAGGCGTTACTTGGAGAAAAATACTATGGAAGTCAATGGGGACCATTAACTGTTTGGTTCATTTTTGGGTGAACTATCCCTTTAAAAGTCCTCAAAAGCCTCCTTGTGAGATCCACTTTTTTAAATATTCATGTGCAAGAGCCAATGGCCACTGATCCCTAACACAATATGGAGATTTGCAGACAGACAGGGCTTCAGCTCAGTCTTTCATTAATTGACATACGTTTGTTCAAAAGACAGAAAATAGGCAACATTAAAACTTTTATTTAAAAAAAGCATATTTCACATGAATGTTTTTTTATTTTATTTAATGGTTTAACTGTAGCTCAATTTGAGTTGAGTTGTTTTGTCCATTTTGTCATTGTTGTGCTGTAAAAGAGGATGATGGGAAATTTAGTCTGTTCACACAATTCATTCTTCCACTCATAAACCAGCTAAATGAGACTTTTTTGTAGAAATAGGTAGTTGTTGTTCACATTATTTGACATTTAGTAGGTAGAATGCCATTCTTAACGGTCTCACCACACAGGAAGCGACATCACATGTTGCTGTGAAAAACACACAGCATGTTCCCCACACACTGCTGAGATACTGCTGGGTATCTCTATTTGTTTTTATTGAATTAAAGCATGCAAATGTTTGTAACTCAGTCAGCACTGCTTTGTATCTGTGTTCAAGTGGCAACAAAAGGAATATAGAATCATCTATAATAGATGTTCATTTTTATTGGATTTAGCAGCACAGTGCAGTGGAAACAATAGCGGCCTAAGGGGACATAATATTATCTTCCCGGGAACAATGATGTGTGAAAAGAAAAATGCTTTTGTTCACGGGTGGGGGTGTAGCGGGGTTCCCTGTTATGTTGAATGATGATAAAAGCATAACAGATGCATTTGCCCTGTCAGCAGCAGTACAGAGAGATACAGGAAGATGTGCCATTGTGCCAGAGGACTCTCTGCTGCACTCTTGGCCATGTGCCTGCATGTGTTCTCACCACAGCTCTCTCTCTCTTTGAGGCTGAGAGTTGGTGTCATAACCTCATTGCTGATGTCATTACTTGTCATTGGTAGCTGACATGTAGTTGCAGAGGCACTTACAGTTAGTAGAATGTCTATTGAAATAAAGTATTACCCAGTTATGACTTCTTGCACACCTAGTATTACTTTTCTTTTATTCTTGTTTCATCATTAATTTAAAGTATTCAAAATTAATTTCCCAAATTCATTGATCCAAAGCCTTCTTTTGATCCTTCCCTTGTGGAGTCAAAATGACCCAAAGCCCTAAAATTATACTTATTTAATTTCTTGTCTAAAAAAGCTACTTAACTTGCTGTAGTAGGCGTAACGTGTTGTAGTAGGTGTAACTTGCTTTGGTAGGCGTGACTTGTTTTAGTAGGTGTATCTTGTAGTAGGTGTATCTTGTAGTAGGTGTAACTTGTAGTAGGTGTAACTTGTAGTAGGTGTATCTTGTAGTAGGTGTAACTTGTAGTAGGTGTATCTTGTAGTAGGTATAACTTGTAGTAGGTGTATCTTGTAGTAGGTGAAACTTGCTGAAGTAGGTGTGTCTTGTAGTAAGTATAACTTGTAGTAGGTGTATCTTGTAGTAGGTGTAACTTGTTGTAGTAGGCGTAACTTGCTGAAGTAAGTGTAACTTGCTTTGGTAGGCGTGACTTGTTTTAGTAGGGATAACCTGTAGTAGGTGTAACTTGTACTAAGTGTAACTTGCTGAAGTAGGTGTATCTTGTAGTAGGTGTAACTTGTAGTAGGTGTATCATGTAGTAGGTGTATCTTGTAGTAGGTGTAACTTGTTGTAGGTGTATCTTGTAGTAGGTGTATCTTGTAGTAGGTGTAACTTGTTGTAGTAGGTGTAACTTGTAGTAGTAGGCGTAACTTGCTGAAGTAAGTGTAACTTGCTTTGGTAGGCATGACTTGTTTTAGTAGGTGTAACTTGTAGTAGGTGTAACTTGTTGTAGTAGGTTTAACTTGTAGTAGGTGTAACTTGTAGTAGGTGTATCTTGTAGTAGGTGTAACTTGCTGAACAACATACTAAATTCAGCACACAAGCCTGTCCTCTATTGAAAATAGTTTAAAAAATGCAAACAGTGGCCTTGATTTTAACCCACATTTGCTAGGTTTTAATTTCAAACCCTGTTTGGCAAAAGTTAGCAAAATACCTGGTTAATAAATGATATCTTAACCAAAACTAAACTATTGAAAATATTGTTAACACTTTATTTTGATGGTCACCTTTAGACATTCTGCTGACTATAAGTAACTTTGCAATTACATGTCAACTTAACCCTAACCGTCTTCTAAAATTCTACTAATACTCTAATGAGAGTTAGTTGACATGTAGGTGCAAACGTTACTTATAGTCAACAGAATATCTAAAGGGGACCATCAAAATAAAGTGTTACCGAAAAAATCTATTTCGTATGTAACATGAATGTCTCAGGCTCTTGTCTGGAGTATGTGTCATAAGCTTCATGTTATAGGATGGCTTTCTGCCTCGGGCCTGAGCATGAGCTCATTTGGAGGGCTGAGGGTCATGAGCTTGTAAGTTGTCATGAGTTCACCCTGAGGTTAACAAGGCTGTGTTTGCTCAGTTTTGTAATGCTTAACAGAATATATGCTATATCGTGGGGGGAAATATATAAATTCACTTTAACATGACTCTATGCTACTTATTTAAACTAAATCATGTTGGTTATCCAGGTTGAACCTCTTACATATTTTTTTCTATATCACAGGGTGCATCTAATAGATGATCTGTCATATGAGGACGTCAAGAAATGCTACCGTGGATCTGTAAGTACCAGATGCCATACAGTTCAGTTGATACTTAATCCATATTTATGTCTGAATGTCAATATATATATATATACACACACCAATCAGGCACAACATTATGACCGCTGACAGGTGAAGTGAATAACACTGATTATCTCTTCATCACGGCTCCTGTTAGTGGGTGGGATATATTAGGCAGCAAGTAAACATTTTGTCCTCAAAGTTGATGTGTTAGAAGCAGGAAATATGGGCAAACGTAAGGTTTTGAGCAAGTTTGACAAGGGCCAAATTGTGATGGTTAGACGACTGGGTCAGAGCATCTCCAAAACTGCAGCTCTTGTGGGGTGTTCCCGGTCTGCAGTGGTCAGGATCTATCAAAAGGGCTCCAAGGAAGGAACAGTGGAGAACCGGCCACAGGGTCATGGGCGGCCCAGGCTCATTGATGCACGTGGGGAGTGAAGGCTGGCCCGTGTGGTCCACGATATAAGGTCATAATGTCATGCCTGATATTTGTGTGTGTATATATACAGTTTGTAAGCGTTTTCTATCAGATGAGACTTGTTTATTTTATGTCCCCAGGTTCTGTTTGTATAATATATGACTTAAATTCTGTCATAAACCAAGAAAGGAGATCTGTAAAGCTTTCCATTGACATTAATCTCAATTCATCCTGTATACATATTTTTGAATGGCTGTCAAGGAAGTAAGTGTTTTGCTCCCAGATGGTGTATTTACAGCTAATAGGGCAATGCTAACCAACTAAACCTTGACTTTGTGTCATAAAATGTTAAGTCTCTTGACTAGGTATGATAAAAAAATCCTCTTTTATACAATCAAAGATGTTTTCTGAACAATAAAAATATCCTCCTCCAAAAATATGATCCAAATAATATTTAGGTCAACATGTCATGAGGTGGAAAAAGCACCGCAATCAAGGAATGACTCAGCATTTTTGCCATTATTTTTATCCCCCTGGTGTCATAGTAATTTTTAGTGAATGTATAAAGTCAGTTCTCAAGTTTACTCGGCCGTCTTAAGGGATCACATTCTACCAACACATTCCTCTAACATTTGACATGAGAAAATGTCAGTACTTTTTGTAGAAGTTGTGCTGTATTTCCTAAAAATAAATGCCATTTGGTTTGATATCTTTAATCTCAAAATACTTTTTAGTCACAGTTTGTTCAAAACGATTTTGGTGCCTTGCTAATTTGGTAGATTTCAGAATAGATTCTGTGACCACAGCTTTGCTACTCAGGAAGTTTAAGTCAAGTGCTTTTTCTCAACATGTGTTCTTGTCTGTGCTTGTGTTGTCGTGGACTTGTGAAAGGTCACCAGTCGCTGCCCGAGTACTGATCCAATTCAAAGGTCACATCTAGCCAAGTACAGTTCAAATCCCTCGATGTGTTCTTGATCCGCCCCTTTAATCTTGCGGACTTGAAACAGCCATTTATCCCAGAATGCATCTCGCGCCAACCAGCAAGCGTCAATAGAGGAGGAGAAAACCTGCGTAATTTAAAAAAATAATACTGTTCTTGTGTCACTAAATGTAGTTTTAAGAGTTTTTCAGGCGAGAATGTATAGTTGTTTAAAGCTCAAATCTGTGGTTCATTTATAAGGAGAGCGTCTATTTGAACATTTGATCCGGGCGTTTAGCGCTCGTTAACCCCGGCGAGAGAAGCCTTTCCTCAGCTAGTCCTTCTGACGTCTACCGCTGGCTCGGATGTCTCTGCAGTGGTTAAACATGAGATATAATTCTTCTTGTGTATCTCTAACGGGTGATCTTTGGTCTCATGAATCTATAATTTGTTCCCGGGTAATTTTGTTTTGTCATAAATATACATGCAATGTACATGTTACCTGAACCACATTTGTGTGGCTAGTAATATGTTTAAGATATTTTAAATGAAAACGAAAAGAGGCAGACAGGTGTTTTAAAGTATATTTAGTTTTTTTGTTGCCTAAAATATAAGCAATATACCTCAACATACAGTAGCCAGTAGACGCTATCAAGAACACTACTGTACCAATTGTAGATTTATCGGACAAGCATCCTCAGAAGTATGTTCTCCTGAGTCAAACTTGACAAGTCCGAACTACTAGGGACGCAAGTCTGAACTTTGTGTACTTGGTATTGAGAAATGCCCACGGTCACAGTGTGAGATACTAGCACACAGATATTAGCACTATGCTTTCACGGCCCATGGGGTAACTGGTCCTACTTGGGATTCGAACCGGCATCTCCGTCTCCAGAGGTGGGCTCTCTAACAATGACACTAAAGACCGCAGCCACTAGCGTTGAGGCCAGGGAAGTGAGGTTTACATTCTCGTCTCTTACTAGCTTGCCTCTGTTACTTCACTCCCATCCGGGTCACAGCACCAATATAACCAGTCCTACTCAAGATTCAAACTGGGGTCTCCGGCATGGCAGGCAGGCGCACTAACAAGGACACTAAAGAGCACAGCCGGGAGCGTCAGTTGCTAGTCTCTTGCTAGCTTGCCTCTGTTACACTCACCCCCCTAAATCTCATCCCTCACTCCCATCCGGGTCATGGCACCAATGTGAGTCCTACTCGAGCCGCTCCGAGCGGGACTACACTCTAAAAAAATGCTGGGTTGTTTTAACCCAATGTTGTGTCAAATATGGACTAACCCAGCAATTGGGTTGTTTTAACCCTGCGGTTGGGTTAAATATTTGCTTAAGACAACCCAATTGCTGGGTTAAAACAACCCAATTGCTGGGTTAAAACAACCCAATTGCTGGGTTAGTCCATATTTGACCCAACATTGAGTTGTTTTTTACACCGAATTTTTAGAGTGTAGAACCGGCATCTCCGGAATGGGAGGCAAGTGAACTGACAAGGACACTAAAGACTCCAGTCGCCAGAGCGCCTCTTGAGGCCAGGGGTGTGAGGTTTACATGCTTGGCTCTTACTAGATGGCCTCCGTTACACCCACACCTCCTAAACCTCATTCCAATCCGACTCACAGCACCAATGTAAAGGTAGGGACACACTAAACCGATGCCACAGAACTAGCGCCCACCCAAACAGAAGCTTGGCCCACCCTGGCCCCACGCCAAATAACCGATTTCAATATTTCAGCTCCAGATTTTGAGAGAGATCATGGTTTTCGGTTGCTTGCCATCAAAAAATCTGCTTGTTATTTAGAAACTAGAAAGCCTGATTTAAGTCTAATTTTTCAGTTTAAGCATTTTAAATCGTTTCGCAAAAAGTTTTCTCTGCACATAGCCTACACCCAAAGCGTGCACAGAGAGCTGCGTCTAGACAGTTCTCCTCTGCGTCTTATGTTCATCTGTCATTTCTTTAAAGCGAATGATCATTTCTGTTATTTTTCCACTAAACTATGCGATCTGCGACTTGTGAAATGTCATCAAAATCTATTTAATAAGTTCCTTTTCTTTGTATTTATAACATAAATGTATGGTATACACAAGCAACAGTGCTGTCTTTCTAAACATCTGCACAGTTAAATAAGCTACTGAGTAACTTCATAGACACATTCAGTTTGTGCTCCATCAAAGAGAACAGAACAAACAGCACAAGCTCTGCGTCTCCTCAAAAACCAACGCATTTGAACAACTCAGATTTATTTAAACTACCCATTCAGAAATACAGTTGAATGAATCAGTTGAATCCAACTCACTCATTAAAAGGCCTATACAGTTGCTACTGGCAGATTTAGTTTCATATGTAAAAAGTAGCCTATTATTAATTTTTTTAAGTAGCCTATTATTTAATTATTTACTAGCTACTAATAACATCTTTAACCCTCTATGGTACGGTGTTGCCTCCAGGCAACATAGTCCATTTTAGTTTATTTTAAATAAAACAAAGCACTAATTTATTGTTCAAACCTATCTCAGGGAAAAATGACTCAAATACTAATATATGAAAGTGCAAAAAATGGGTCACATGACCCACAGGGGTCCATTTTGTGTCCTGTTTCAGCACATGTGCACAGGTCACATGACTCTATTTTATATTTTCTCCAATGAAAAGTGCATTTTTCACTAATTTCCATCCAGTTAATTACCCACAAAAAATATGAGTATTTTCAAGAACTTTACATTGTATATCATCAAATGTTTTAGAGTAAATAACAAAAAACTGGCAATATTGTACCATAGAGGAATCGCATAAGGCCATACCAGACACACTGTTGGAAAAGAGTTAGAATTCTCTAAATGTATTTGCATTTTTGCATGATATTGTAATGCATGTATAAGAATAGTAATACACACACTATAACTGCACATATTATGATCTGCACATTTTCTATAGCACTCAAAACAGGTATAAAACACAACTGATGAGGATGAGGTGTCATGTGATGAGGAAGATGAGGTCATAGTGACAATCCGGAAGGGAGAGAGTGAGGGTGAGATTGAAGATGGAGATGAGGATGAGGATGAAGATGGATATGATAACTTGATGTGATGGTTTGGTAATACTTGTGTTCCACTATGGTACAATGTTGCCTGAGAGCAACAGCTGAATCTGAAATGTTACTTTTTATTAAATATTAAATTTGGAATAGATTATAAACTGGATATATTGTGTTTGTTCAGGTGTCTGGTTAAAGAAATTGATGATGAGTATTTGTATAATGAGTATTTAATATACCTCTAAACTTTGACTAGGCTAGGCATGTGCATATTAATTGTTCAAAATGTTTGTGTATTCTTTGCTACTATATAATGATGTTATTGAGGTCATTTGTAGCATAGGCAGAGCCCAAACATAAACTGAAGCCCAGGCGCCCCCAGACCCCTCAGTCCTGCCCTGATTTTATTTATTTTACTATTGCTTGTAATTTGTTCTTACTGACTGTTTATTCAAATACTAATACGATTTTTTTTGTGGTGGGGCCAGTGAAAACTTTTGCAGGACAAGTAAAAATCAGGACCAGAATGAACCTGTAGTAAAGCTGTAGTACAGAGCCCTGTAAATATAGAGTTCGTTTCAAGACCCTTTTGTTATAAAATAGTTTTGTTACTGGGAAAAAAATAATGTTAAAAGTCTGGGCCCACCAGGAATTTTCACTTTGGTTTTGTTCTCTTGCACTGACTCGTTTGCTAAACTGAACCGCCAATCAGAGTTCTCTCTCACCGACGCGATTCTACATGTTGAATCGGCCAAAAAAATTGAACACACCAGAAAAACTAAATCAGCTGATGCTCAAAAATGGCCTGACGTTGCTTGGTGTGTCCCTGGCTTAACTGGTCCTACTCGCCTCCGTTACACTCGCAAGGACAATAAAGTCTGCAGCCGCTAGCGTCAGTCGCCAGTGTGCCTCTTGAGACCAGGGGAGTGAGGTTTACATTCTCGTCTCTTACTAGATCGCCTCTGTTGCACTGGCTTGGCTATAGACTTAAAGTCGACATGAAACAGAAGTTGCAATAGTCTTTTCCTCCCTATTGTGATGTATATCTGAGTTAAACGGCTTCTCGAACAAGAACAAATTTTGGGGCGGGACTTTATTTTGTCTGTGTGGATAGCTATTGATTTGCTATTGGTGGATCTCATGCGAGTGACAGGTTTCCCCTCCCTTGTCATCAGAGTAGAAAAGAGATATCACTGCAAGAGGGAGGGGGAGTTATTCTGATTAAAGATTATGAGGCACATGAATAATAATAAAAAAAAGATAAATCATTTAAGGGGTACTTCAGCGCTGGGAAGATGAATCTGTATTTAAACTGGGTCATTAATGTAGTAGAAATGTGAAATTATTTTTGAATTTGGTGCCTTCTAGACTGAGAAAACACAGAAAATGTATTTTTGTCTCATGGGGATGAAAGACAACAATTCCCAGAACGCACTGCTTCACTGCCCTACTCTAGGCGCGGCTAGTCGGCTACTGGATTACTGGATCACTTGCCCACCGCGTTCATTTTCAGAAAATCAGTTCAGTTAGAGACACTACAATTAAAAACTGAACGTGTCTGTTCGATATAATGCGAGTGAGCCGATTGAGCGTCACGGCACAAACGCAGCAGGATCGGATTACATTCATCACATGAGCTGAGGTAATCGCGGGATTCGCGGCTGCGGCTGCATTCACAGCGCGTGATCAGTCTGGCGCGTGTTCAGTTCATGTCTTTGGAAGCTTAACTTTCATAGGAAGTTCATTTTAAAAGTTAAAACACTCACTTTGCTCTCCACCGCTCCGTTTACATGAATCTCCGCAGCTCCCGAGCCGAGTGCTGTGAGTGTGATGTTGAAAACATGTGGAAATAGCGCCTCCTGCTGGCTGTAGTCTTCAGCCTCTGGACAAAAACTCCTCCGATGATGCAAAATGAGACATTTGCGTCATCGGAGGAATTTTTCCAGAAATAAAATACATAATTCTCTCGTCTCAGGGTCATATGAGGGGGGAAAGTACAATAATTTTAATATACTCCCAGGGTTTCTACTGATACAAAGCTTAATGCTAATCGCTGAAGTAACCCTTTTATAATAAACACAGCAAGCAGGGTTAAACATTCATTGGATCAGCCTTTCTACATAATGAACATCCTCCAAGTGATCTGTCGTGTGCTCTGAAACGCTCTAAGCAAGAGTGAGAGTGGCAAATTGTGTTAGAAACAAGCCCACAAGTTTTTCCGTCGAAGTGCAGTGGGTGTTTCTGCTGCGCGCATGTGACAGGGCAGTGTGTGTGTGAGAGAGAGAGAGAGAGAGAGAGAGAGAGAGAGAGAGAGAGAGAGAGAGAGAGAGAGAGAGAGAGAGAGAGAGAGAGAGAGAGACAGCGACGCAAGAAGATCCGCTGCGCTCGCTCACAGGAGGAAGCTGAGCTGGCTCTCGTGTCCCGGGACAGGGTGACTGCTGTAGGCACACGCGGTGCGAGGCTCCCTCTCGGCTCGTGTGCGACGCTTGTGTCGTGTCAGCATGCTCAGCTTGGTGCAGAGCTCGCATCCCTTACGAGAAAGAGCCAGGCTGCAGAAGAGCTGTGCGAAGCAGCTGATTTCCCTTTCCTCTGCTTCCTCACAGACCGTCAGCAAGTACAATGCGCAGTACCACAAGCTTTTCCAGAGCGTTCCCAAAGAAGAGCTTCTGATGAAAGGTACGTCTGTTGACATTCTCCTAAAATACCGCAACCTCTTACCTTTCATTACTGCATCTCGCCGCTCCCTGTAAAGCGACCTTGTGATATCCTTATGATCATTTCAACAGTGCTGCTCTAAAGTAGTTTGGCTTATGAGAAATTTGCCCACATGCATTGTTATTTAAAATGTCCATTAAATACAGAGGGAAACGATCAATTTCAACATTTACTAATACATTATTTAGCTGAAATGTTGTATTTGTAAACATTAGTTAAAGCTCAACAATGAACGACTGTATTTGTATTAACTAACATTAACAAATATTAATAAATACTGCAACAAATGTTTTGTTAAAATGGTTATTTAATGTTAGTTAATACATTAACTAATGAAACCTTATTGTAAAGTGTTACCAAATGCTTCTTATTTATTTAATCAAATGTCTTTCACAATTTACAAGCATAATTATTTTTTTAAAATATTTAAGATAACAAAAACTGAATTTTGAAAGAAGTCTCTTCTGCTCACCAAGGCTGCATTTATTTGATCAGAAATACAGTAAAAACTGCAATATTATGAAATATTTTTAGAGTTTAAAATAAGTGTTTTTCTATTTGAATACGTTTTAAAATGTAATTTATTCCAGTGATCAAAGCTGTATTTTCAGCATCATTACTCCAGTCTTCAGTGTCACATGATCCTTCAGAAATTACTCTGATATGATGATTTGATGCTCTATAAATATTTATGATTATTATCAGTGTTAAAACAGTTGTGCACAAATTTTTTTTGTCAGGATTCTTTGATGAATATAAAATTGAAATGAACAGCATTTGTCTGAAATAGAAAGCTTTACTAACATTATACTCTACCCTTAAAACATAAAAAAAAATGTAATTAAAAAAAAAAAGAAATTAATACTTTGACTTCTCAAGGATGCATTAAATTGACCAAATGTGACAGTTAAGACATTTAAATTGTTACAAAAGCTTTGTATTTCAGATAAATGCTGTTTTTTTTGTGTGTGCAAGCTTTCTATTCATCAAAGAAAACAAAAAAACATTGATAATAATCAGAAATATTTTAGCATATCAGAGTGATTTCTGAAGGGTCATGTGACACTGAAGACTGGAGAAATGATGCTGAAAATACAGCTTTGATCACAGAAATAAATAAAATACATTTTAAAGCATATTCAACTAGAAAAAACACTTATTTTAAACTCTTAAAATATTTCACAGAATTAATTATTACTTTATTTTTGTTCAAATAAACGCAGCCTTGGTGAGCAGAAGAGACTTCTTTCAAAAACAGTAAAGCGTTAATAAACGGTAGTGTATATTGTGATATGAAATATTTTATAATATTGTTTACAATTCACAAGTATAACAACTGGCATGAGAATTTTATGTACATAAGTGCACATTAATTAAATTAATTTAACTTAGTGTGTCCCTAGAGCGGCATGAACACAAGTTTATGTAAAACCTGATGATCATATTCATATTATCCAGCATGATCATCACATGCTTTGATTGGTGTCCTAGAAAAATGTTGTCAAGTCATAACTTGTGTTTCAAATGTTTAATAATCCTAAAACTTAATTTCAGGGATTAAATTACACTTGTAATCCCAGGTTTCCAGTGTGTTCTCAGTCATTTAGACCCTGATGTATTGCTTTTGTTTGTGATGTTTGGTAATGTTGATCTGTCGTTCAAGTGAAGCAAGACATCAGAATTTGAAGCTGTTCTTGAACTCACACTGGAAAGTATCAGTTTCCCTGCAGTTCTCTTGTGTAAGTGCACTTGTTGTGACCCCTCTTTAGTGTACTCCTGTGCCCTGCTGCGAGACATCCTGCTGCAAGGCCGACTCTACATCTCTCGAAACTGGCTGTGTTTCTACGCCAACCTCTTTGGTAAAGACATCAAGGTGAGCGTCACGTCTTCAGTTTATGATTACAGCTGGGATAGACATGACTAGAAGGATCATTCCCAGGAAACGGTGGCATTTGTGTTAGAAATTTTTTATTTTTTATCACAATAAACCAAGTTCTATTACCACATTAATAGAGTATAGCCTATTACCACAATTGAACTTGTTAAAGCTGGGTCATTGTTAACCATGGGAATCCTGGGTTATCTTGCTTTATGTTACCCTGGGTTAAAAAAGTATCCTCATACTGTAAATTCCTGAACCCTGGGCTAACTTTCTTTATAGTTAAGGCCTGCTCACAACAAGAACGATAACTTTGTTAGTGTCTACACCGTTGTGTTTATTCTAAGTGAGCAAGGTTACTTTGGAAATGTAATAGGTTACATATTACA
Source organism: Gobiocypris rarus (assembly GCA_023029165.1). Classification (NCBI taxonomy): domain Eukaryota; kingdom Metazoa; phylum Chordata; class Actinopteri; order Cypriniformes; family Gobionidae; genus Gobiocypris; species Gobiocypris rarus. The sequence continues at coordinate 3,460,866 of CM040912.1, forward strand.
AGTTACTCTATTTAAAATGCAATAAGTAGTGTAACTATTTCAATTACTTTATTAATGTAACTGATTACATTTGATTACTTTTTCTTTCTTCAGTCAAAAAGAAATTACGTTTTTTGAGGAAGACATTCCAGGATTTTTCTCCACATAATCAATGGGATCAACGGTTGAAGGTCCAAATCAATGCAGTTTCAAAGGAAGGGCTTCAGAGGCTCTGCACCATCCCAGAGGGGTCTGATCTAGACAAACCATCCATCATTTAAAAAAAAAAAAAAAATTATATACTTTAACCTAAATTGCTCATCTTGCGCTGCTCTGCCCTGCGCCACGGATTGCGCAATCCTGTCGGAAAGGCCACGCTAGACGCTGGGCAGAGCAGTGCAAAATTAGCAATTTAGGTTAAAAAGTATATACATTTTTTTCTTGAAAATGACGGATGGTTTGTCTAGATCAGACCCTATTCCTGGTCTGGGATTGTGCAGAGCCTCTGAAGCCCTTCCTCTGAAACTGCATTGATTTGGACCTTCCACCGTTGATCCCCATTGAAGTCCATTATGTGGAGAATGTTTTCCTCAAAAAAATGTATTTATTTTCCACTGAAGAAAGAAAGACATGAACATCTTGGATGAGATGGGGGTGAGGAAATCATCATGAACTAATCCTTTAAATAGCTCTATTTTGCAAGTAAAAACAGGACAAACTAATAGAGAGATTTGTCTGCTAGGTGGACAGGGTTAACATTCATAATAGGAGATGCTTCCTCAGGTTTGACAATAAAACCTTCGCTGTCGATAGCATTTTAATAGTTGGCAAACATATTTTGCACTCAACTGTTATATTTGTGTCCTTTTTCTAATTCCTGGATTAAATGATTTTTACATTTCCAGCACTGGAACACATTTTTATCACTCGCCATGGTGGCATCTCTCAGACGGGTTGTAGCCTAAAGCTTTCAGCACAAATGTGGACCAATCAAAATCATCAGAAAAGCATAGCTTTACTAAAGCTTTTAAAAGGCATTGTGCATATCAAAAACAGGCAAAGCAACAAATGAATATTATTCAACATCCTAGCTTTTTACTGGAAATATTCAGATGTAATCATTAACATTTTCATAAGTAACTGTAATCGAATTGCACATTTTATCTCGGATTACAGTTACATTTATTTTGTAATTAAATTCTGTAATTTAGTTACATGTAACAAGTTACTCCCCAACACTGGTTATCGGCACAAAGAAACAATATTATTGGAATCACTTTCAGAACGATTTTTTCCCAGCTGATGAACGATAAAAACATTGACAGCCAATCAGAATCCATCCTGCTTTAAGGAGCTCGAGCATTTAAAGGGCCAGACGCCAAAGCTGCAGCAATAAACAGAACGATATCATCCATTACTGTGGACGCTAATATAGTTAACGTTCTTGGTGTGAACAGGCCTTAAACTTACATTTACATTTTGATTAGCCCTGTCACAGCTTAACATCATATTTTTTGAAAAAATAGCTGAATATATTTTGTTACTATCAATTCCAGACTACATTGTAATAAACAATGTTATTGTGTCATTGACAAATAGGATATTATGACAGAAAAATAAGAATGTAATAAAAAATAAATGAATGAATTGTGCCTGTTAGATACAAAATATTATGGGATTAAATGTCAGAGGGTTGGAGATCAGCGCACAAGTGTCTGAATAACCCAGAAAACAGCACAACGGAGTGTTTATGGTTAATCGGGTATTGTGATTTTAACATCAGGACATTATGACAAACTTGGAAGAAATCAAATGGTGTTTAGTTCCCTTTTCGGCTGCGCGCCATGTTGTGGTTTGCTGTGCTGAATTAAGTGTAATGCTATATCGTTCCTCGGTGCACCACGTTATTTAGTAATTAGATGTCGGCTGGTCTAGTTTCCATCCTCGAGAGGGAAAATGTTGTGTGCAAGAATTTGTAAGTGAAGATGCACTTTGAAACAAGGAACTTTTTCCCTTTTCTCTGGCACTTTCTCTCGCCTCTCAGGTGGCCATTCCTGTGGCGTCTGTGCGCTTGGTGAAGAAACACAAGACAGCAGGTCTGGTTCCTAATGGCTTGGCTATCACCACAGACAGCAGTCAGAAGGTGCGTTTCCACTGGGTTCCAGGTCACCGGCCGTCGGCAGATTGAAATACAAAGCTCAGTCAGCACATGCGGCGCTGCTGCACAACACTGAAAATGCAAATGGATGCAACACTGAGACTCACAGTATGAGTCTTTGACTTCAGTCAGCATTTCACACTGCTTTTATACCTTTTGGTTTAGTTTAGGTAGGTAACACTGGTTTAGAAAGAAACACCAGTATTCAGCAGTGCAAAGAACTGATCTGTGATCAGATGATATGCTCTGTATGAATCAGACCAGGCTCCAGCTTTGAGATGTGGGGTAGGCCAAGGGAAATTCCTGGTGAAATTCCCAGACTTTTAACAAAACTTAATTTTATAACAAAAGAGAAGAGGAACTCTCTATATTTACATGACTCAATGCAAAGGAGCTTTTCTACAGGTTCATTTTGGCACCACCATAAAAAAAGTATTATTTAGTATTTTGTGCTTGAGTTTATGTTTGGGCCCTACCTACAAATGACCTCAACAACATCATTATATAGCAGCGAAAATTACACAAAAATTTAAATATGCTTTGAGGTTCCTAGAACAATTAATTTGCAACATGCCTAGCCTAGTCAAAGTTTAAAGGTATATTATAATACAATAAAATTCAGGATGTGCTCTTTTAGTTGAGAGAAGATCAAAACTGTGAAATAATTGGAAACAAGCATCCAATAATTGGAAACAAGCATCCATAAGTAACGTGTTGAATTAATTGTGAAATTCCTTCTGAAAAGGTACAGATTTCAGAGGACAATGGATTGCTCAGGAGATTTTAAGGTTTTATTTTATTTTTATTTAAAGTTTGTCTCAGATGTTTCTCCTACAATTCCTTATCAATACAAATAGAGAGAATTGTTGACGTACTGTAGTAAGATCATACAGCTATAAACACAGCTATAGTCTTGAAAGATTTGATGAAAGAATTTAATGAAAAGATTTTAGATTTCTGTCTTTTGCACACTTTGCTTTTAATGCAATCTCATTCATCTCCAGAGGAAACTTACTGACACCTCATGTGGTTTTTCTTTCCGTTGGGAGAGTCAAAGGACCCGGCATCAGATTTTATTCAGCTAAAACTTAATTTAGCTCATATTACGGAAAAACTTGTCTAAGCGGATATGAGCACAGTATTCATGTTGAAGAGTGTTAGGAGAAGTTTTAGCAATGCTTTGACGATTAATGCCTGAGAAGAGTCTGTAATTCTATAGTTCTCAAAAGCAGTCATTCATCTACAGTAAAAGCAGAACATAACATTGTGAAAAATGAGTATCGCACCGGGTAAGATCCTAGATTGGCAGTTAGTATTGCGACTAATGTGCATTCAAGTTGGAATCAAAATTCGGAAGCAACTAATTAATAATAATGAATGGTGGCAAATTCACTTGCATCTCTTTTACACAACCTATATACTTTATTTATACATGGCATCTCCCAAATAATACATTAAAGTTCCCTATTGTGATGTATATCTGTGTCAAATGGCTTCTCAAACAAGAACAAATGTAGGGCGGGGCTTGATTTTGTCCATGATGGGGAATTGATTGAATGGTTGTGGTTTGCTATTGGTTGATCTCATTTGACTGACAAGTTGCCCCGCCCTCGTCATCTGCGAAGAGACGAGATGTCTGCAAGAGGGAGGGGACATTATTCTGATTAATTATTAAATTATGTGCACGGATAAATCATTTTAAATAATTATGTTCATCTGCGAGAAGAATGTCATATACACCCAGGATGACTTGAGAGTAAATCATGAGCTAATCTACATTTTTTGGTGAACTAACCCTTTAATTTGCATATTGAAATAAAACGTCCACTGCTATCCACAGCCATTTGCAAACATATTTTCAAATATGTTTCAGGTTAACATGCACCTTCTGAAGTCAGGTATCATTTGGTTATTCATGTGCACATATTTTCAATTATTTTCCGACTCCACTTGAAGGATACATTTGTTTTGAATTAATCCATAAAGCCCCTGTCCCTCATGAGATCGGCTTTCACACACTCTTGGTGTTCCCGAAAATTATGATCCCTTTCCCGGTAGAGAGATTATGTGTGGTTACATTGTGAAATTAAACCAAAGTAGTTTGTCTCAATGCTCTGGTTATGTCCACTATTTCTGCTGAAAATCCAAGGTTTAATGTGGTAAATGTGTCTTGGAAAGTAAAGGTTCTTTATTAGCATTCCATTAAGAACCTTAAACATCCATGAAACATTTCCAATGCACTAAAGGTTCTTTTAAAGTAGAAAATGGTTCTGTAGATTATTAAAATGTTCTTCTCACCAAGAAAATATTGGTTCTTTTTTAGGAACTGATCCCTCTGGGAACTAAAAATGGTTTTTGGCATTAGTGTTAAAAACATTATTTATAAGAGTGTGTGGTCCAAACTGGTTTAGATGGTTGACCATATGGTTGGCCAGCTTTTAGATCATTAAGAAGCCGTGTTTTGGAAAACGGTAGCTATTTTTTGAAAGTCCAAGACCTTCAACCAGCACCCTATGACCAACTCACATATTCCAAAACCAATAGCTGGTTTTATCTGGGTTTTCCAGCAGGAATGTTGGTTGACATGCCCCATCCACCATGTATTTTAACATTCTGATATGTTTGTGTCCTCTCTTTGCACAGTACGTGTTTGTGTCTCTACTGTCCAGAGATAGCGTCTATGATGTACTGAGACGCATCTGCACACATCTACAGGTGAGAGTTTACTCAGTACATATAGGCTGGATCTATGTAAACCGCATTAGCCTGATGACGAGTGTGTTGTGGTCATGCTACAGGTCAATGGGAAGAAGATCCTCAGCCTCAAGCAGTACATGGAGGAGCCTAACTCATTATCTCTGGTACGTTGGTGAATGTAAACAAACTCTTGAAATAATTTTAGCATGTTATTAACTATGGCAATGTTAATGTATTTGGTCTTGGTGGACTAGATCTGCTACGCTGCTGCAGAGCAAGTATGGACTTGCTGCTGCTAATAGATACACTGACACACTCCTATGAGCGTGTAAGATCTGCTGCTGATGCATGAATAGACATACTTAAATCCTGTATCAGATCTAGGCAGGTGGAGCTGGGGAGGTGGAGGGTCTCAGAGGAGCTCTGAAAGAACTAGCCTACAGCAAACACTGAACCAGAATATTTAAATGTTGAGCAAACAATCTCATTGGCTGCTGGATCAGCAGAGGCCAATCAGCTGGTAATGATGTGATTGCTTGCAGATTGCATGTAAAGGACAGATCAGTCGGCGCTCTATGGGGTTTAGATGTGTATTCAGTAGTGTTGTAGTACTCGAGACCGCTCTTAAGACCATTTATACTCGGTCTTGTCTCAGTCTGAGACTCAGAGGACTCTGGATTTTGTTTCAAGATCGGTCAAGATGCTGGGATATTACTAAATTGCCGGTGCATTGTCGGATTTATTTATTGACATCATTAATGTGATTTGATGTAAAACTTACAGCTTCAGCAATCAATAATTTATTTCTAATTTGATTTGTTTATTGTGCCGGGTCAGGAATTAATTAGGGATTGTGTCACAAATGCTCTCAAAATGTAAGAAATTGTGGCAAAAAGTTTGTGTATGAGATCTGGATTTATAACATGTTATATAATTAAGCAATTAATTCTTGACTACAACACTAGTATTCTTTTAACTCTCATCCCTCCCTCGCACTTTGTAACAAACCCTTCCCTCGTGGGTCAAAATTACCCGAAGCCCTAAAATTATACTCATATATATATATAATGGGTTTTTTTTGCCCAGAAAGCTTATTCAATTTAATTCTGGCTGTAAATGGCCGTATAGCTCTATATGGAGCAAATGTCACTGTTCCACTGGGTCCTAAAGTCAGTTTTTGAGTTTTCTATGTGTACTGAAGCATTCCTCGCGCTCCATTCATTCATAAGGGGGGTAAAATTGACCCACGAGAGAAGGATTTGTTACTTTTTTAAAAACTCCTCGAATCCAGTCAATTTTTTTGTGTATTCAAGTGCAACAAAACTCCTAGGGTCTCAACACTCAATTTTTTGGATGGTTTCATCAGATATAACCGTAGTGCAACCGTTAATGCTTTTGTGCTGTTTTGCATATGTTATTTCAATGCAAAAACCATTTTTAATTAACTACCTGCAAACTCAGCGCCTTGTGCATTGTAAATTAGTCTCATAACACAATGTCATTCGCAGTATATTCCCGCCCAATGAATGCTGGGAGTAAATTATTTTTTATATAAAAGGGATTGCATGCATTTTCAGTTGCTGCGATTCATTCTCAATTCACTCAGTGTGTCCATTTGCTGGTGTAGGATGAGTTCCCTGTCCCTGAGGTTTTCCCTGTACCAGATGAGTTTCCTCCGGTGCTGAAGTGGAGGAGGAAGCCATCGGTGGCATCTGTGGCTTCTTCTCTGCCTGACTTACTGGGAAACTCCTCCAGCAGCCTGAGTGCCGTAGACACCCCGTTCCAGACAGACAAGCCTCTGGAGGGTGAGTGACTGACCAAAGAAAACGACTTGCATATTTATACTATGGAAATGGTATATGGTATTCTGCCATGCCTTGGAGTAGCATGTCAAGTCAAGTCAACTTAATTTATATAGCGCTTTTAACAATGCAGATTGTTTCAAAGCAGCTTCACAGTGTTAAACAGAAAAATAATGCAAAAACAGAATATATTTTGATTATCATACAGTAACAATGTGGGCTTTAGATCAGTAATAAGATCAGTAATTAGGTCTATATGGTTAATTTAGTTTAATAATTAGATTTATTTGGACATTTATTTGAAAAATTGTTTTTCCCCAACTGAGCAAGCCAAGCCAGTGGCGACAGTGGCAAGGAAACCAAAACCCCATCAGGAGACCTAATGGAGAAAAATAAACCTTGGGAGAAACCAGGCTCAGTCGGTGGGGGGGCAGTTCTCCTCTGGCCAATTAACAAACAGCGTATTATTATTATTCTGATCATTTTAAAGGTCAGAGGTCATAATAGATCTGAATATTTGAAAGATCTGAGGCAACACGCCGGAGACGGGTTTATTGAGGATGATGTATCGATTAAATAATTATTAAAAATAAATAATTTGAAATATCGGCGTCATTACGCCGGAGACAGGTTTTTATTGAGGATGCCGTATTGATTAAACAATTACTAAAGTGTAATATTCGAAAGATCGGCGGCAACACGCTGGAGACGGGTTGTTTTGAGGATGACATATCGATTTAAAGAATTATTAACTAGGACTATTCAAACAATCGGAGTCATCCCGCCAGAGACAGGTTTATTGAGGATGCCGTGTCGATGAGGCAGCTTAAAGGATTAGTTCACTTTTAAAAAAACTTTTGCTGATAATTTACTCACCCTCATGTCATCCAAGATGTCCATGTCTTTCTTTCTGCAGTCAAAAAGAAATGAAGGTTTTTGATGCAAACATTTCTCCTTATAATGGAGGCAATGGAGCCCAAACGGTTACAGGTCCGAATGACAGTTCCAGTGCAGCTTCAAAGGGCTTTAAACCACACCAGACGATGAATAAGGGTCGTATCTAGCCAAACGATCAATTTCTGAGAGAAACCGAGCAGTATTTATGCTATTATGGAGCTTCGAAACCTTTACAAATCTTTTATTTCAGTAAACGAGGCTTCGTTACGTTATACTGGTTTCGAAACGTTTGGAAATTTCAGTGGTTCACCACTGGGGGGGCGATGAACTCTGTGAAGCCATGAATCATGTTGATTTACTGAGATCGCCACCTTGCGGCAAACTATTAACAAGTATCTATGGGTTTCCCTGATCTCTGATCAGTTTTACACATTTTTAGATATTTTAATTAGACATTAGTATAATTAAAAGGAATAATAGTAGTTAACAGTCTCTTATTGGTCTGTCATCCGTGGAACAAACAAAACAAGAACACATATTACACACACACTTGATATTTATTCTTATTAAATGATTAGTTAATTACATTTAATAGATTTGTTTTTAATAAAACATTTGCAAAGTGACCAGCCGGGGTCACCAGGGTGTGGCGTTTCGAACGCTTCGAATTAACGCTTGATTGATTCATAGCTTTAAAAAGCTTTGTTTCTCCCATCATTAACCGAGGTTGTAAGTCCAGCAAAGGCAAGAAGAGTTGAAGAACTCAAGTGCATTGTATTCAAATAAACTAAATAATCAAAGACTGGACTTGAAACTTGGGGTCCCGTTCTTCGTACCTTGTTTAATACATCTGAGATGATTTGACAGATCCCAGATCTTTTAATCGTGATAACTGATCTCTGGCTAATTTGGTTCTTCAAATGAATTTGCAGACTGGATTTAAATGTCTGTACTAAGTTCTCTAAAATTACTGCACGTTCCTGTGTTCCCTGAAGAGGGCAGATCGGTACTCGAAACCACGATCAGTAAAGCAGCGATTGTAAAGCAAATTTTTACAAATTTCCAGACCTTAATAAGGAAACAGCCAAACGAACATAAAACTGTAATAGATAAATTAAATGTGCACTGTTTTTTTTAAAACATGACGATTTTATAGTATTTGTACACCCTTTACATTTTTATTTCAATGTTGTTATTTGCAATTCATTTAATTTTTCTGCATCAATCCATCCCATAATATCCGTCACCATTCAAATGAATGCACAGCTCAGATTGTCGTTACAGCATGTGTGTAAGACTGCAATAAAATGATAAAGTAATTATTCCATCACAAATAAATCTCTCAGTCAAGTGGCTGTGGCAACGCTCACATTTTTATATTATTATTGTTATTATTTAAAATGTTTATTGCCCCTGGTTCAGTAATGAACTCTTGTAATAAAGTAGCAGTGGCTGGGACAGATTTGAAGTATCACCTCAAGATGCAATCTAATCCTGTTTACATGAAATAAAAGTTGATGGAGATTTGTGGGATGCACATCCAGGGCACGAAGCTCCCGTTCCACCACATCCCAAATATGCTCTATTGGGCCATTTTAGTTCAGTGAGCTCATTGTCATGTTCAAGAAACCAATTTGAAATGATTGGAGCTTTGTGACATGGTGCATTATCCTGCTGGAAGTAGCCATCAGAGGATGGGTACATGGTGGTCATAAAGGGATGGACATGGTCAGAAACAATGCTCAGGTAGGCCGTGGCATTTAAACCATGCCCAATTGGCACTAAGGGGCCTAAAGTGTGCCAAGAAAACATCCCCCACACCATTACACCACCTCCACCAGCCTGCACAGTGGTAACAAGGCATGATGGATCCATGTTCTCATTCTGTTTACACCAAATTCTGACTCTACCATCTGAATGTCTCAACAGAAATCGAGACTCATCAGACCAGGCGACATTTTTCCAGTCTTCAACTGTCCAATTTTGGTGAGCTCGTGCAAATTGTAGCCTCTTTTTCCTATTTGTAGTGGAGATGAGTGGTACCGGTGGGGTCTTCTGCTGTTGTAGCCCATCCACCTCAAGGTTGTGTGTGTTGTGGCTTCACAAATGCTTTGCTGCATACCTCGGTGGTAACGAGTGGTTATTTCAGTCAAAGTTGCTCTTCTATCAGCTTGAATCAGTCGGCCCATTCTCCTCTGACCTCTAGCATCAACAAGGCATTTTCTCCCACAGGACTGCCACATACTGGATGTTTTTCCCTTTTCACACCATTCTTTGTAAACCCTAGAAATGTTTGTGAGTGAAAATCCCAGTAACTGAGCAGATTGTGAAATACTCAGACCGGCCCGTCTGGCACCAACAACCATGCCACGCTCAAAATTGCTTAAATCCCCTTTCTTTCCCATTCTGACATTCAGTTTGGAGTTCAGGAGATTGTCTTGACCAGGACCACACCCCTAAATGCATTGAAGGAACTGCCATGTGATTGGTTGATTAGATAATTGCTTTAATGAGAAATTGAACAGGTGTTCCTAATAATCCTTTAGGTGAGTGTATATACACAAAGACTAATGACTTCACAAGACACACCTGACAGCAATGAACCAATCACAACCTGACACACAAGACTAGGAAAGCAAAAGACATGGGCTGCATCCATAATCGTATACTCTTTTGAGATGGTATAACTTACTGTATACAATACTGTGTTGAGAAATGAGATATCAACCTTGATGACTTTCTTGACTTATTATGAGATTTTAGGCATTAGACATCAAAATTGAAGACACAGACGGTATTATGAATAAGTGTGTTCATTTCTATATTAGTGTATTTGAACATGTGACGTGAGGAAATCTTGTGACAACATGTGCCGAGGGTAAATCCAGGGGAAACGCATTATGAGCGGATTAATTTCTCAGACCAGGCTGGCAGTTAATGTCCCCATCTGATCAAATGTTTCTGGGATGGAATGAAAAAACGTCCATTAAATGATTTTATTTCATTCGGGAACAAGCTGATCACTTCCCTTGACGTCATTTCTCTGCTCGTGTTGTGAGTGGCTGGTTGACTGGCAGGACTCGGTTCATTATGCAATACGGGATTAAGAGATAAAGCATTAAAACATCTGCCTGAGACTAACTGATGCAATGCTTGTTTGTATAATGTTATGGGTAGTTCATATATGCCATGGGTGTTTTATGTTTCACCAAATACAGTCTCTCAGTTAAAGTCCCTGATATACTTCCATGTTGAACGTTTCCTCATCCTGTGATTCCATTCCGTCCGCTACAGATCCCGGTCTGGAAACCAAGAAGATCCTCCTGACAGAGACGATACCAGAGCTGGGCCAGATGGAGTACCAGCTTTTGAAGTTCTTCATCCTGCTGTGAGTTTGGCTGCACATCCTCACTGTGTGTCCATTCAATCTTATCATATGATTCTGTGTGCTGTCGCAGAGATCGGTGTATTGTTGTGGGACACACACACACACACGCACACGCACACGCACACACACACACACGCACACACACACACACACACACACACACACACACACACACACACACACACACACAAACACACACACACACACAGAAACTCACACACACACACACACAGACACACACACACACACACACACACACACACACACACACACACACACACACCATCTAGATCGACACGTGCTTGGGAACTGATATGATCATTCTTTTAGTCAGCTGTTTTTCTGGGCTTTATAAATAGATCAGATCAGAGTCAGGGGAGATTTTCTCATTACTTTATCACACAAACTTGCGTGTTCTCGCCAGTCCAGTCCACCTGTTCCAGTAATCCGTCCCCATCCTCACCAGCCGGATCCGTGTCGTGATAAACTCTGGACACGTGTGTAAACGGCTCCACGTGCACACGCCGGGAACAGAGTTTTACAAATCTTTTAAAGCAACAATCTTAACACAAATAATAATGAATCAACCAATTCACAGAGTTTTCATATGATTAAAACAATGCATTAGAGTTAAACAAGTTAACTTTGTGTGCCTATATTATATAAACAACAACAAAAAATATTCAATATGAAAATACTAAAAATAATTTTAAAAATATGATACAAAAATCAATATTAAAAAGCTAATAATATTATCGATTATTATTATTACTACTAATAAAAAATAATAATAATACAAGTAAATAAAATTAATAATAATATATACAAAATAAAATAATAATAATAATAAAGCATATGCCTATGTCCTCTGCTCTTCAGTTGAGAATTATAATAATAATAATAAATACATTATTATTATTATCATAAAATAATCAAATTAAATTATTAAAAAATATTATATTTATATTCAAATGATAAAAAATCCAAACATATGTCTATGCCCTCTGCTCTTCAGTTGAGAATTAATAATACATTTATAATAATTAATAAAAGGTATTATTATTATTATTTCTAATGGTAATTACAACTACTACTACTATTACTACTACTTATAATAATAATAATAACAACAACAACATATGAAATAATATAAAATAATAAAACAATACAATTAAATAATAATATATTAATAATATATATAAATAATTTTCAGTTGGGAACTCCAAATCTTAATCTCTTTGGCATTATACTATTTAGGTATAGCCTACTTTTTTCCGAAATAATATTCATGAATATGAAATTAAATTAAGTGTGTTTATTTGATTTATTTGAGCAACTGAGATGTGTTAGATACACTCTAAAAAATGCTGGGTTGTTTTAACCCAATGTTGGGTCAAATATGGACTAACCCAGCGATTGGGTTGTTTTAACCCCGCGGTTGGGTTAAATGTTTGCTTAAGACAACCCAATGCGGGATTAAAACAACCCAATGCTGGATCAAAACAACCCAATGCGGGATCAAAACAACCCAATGCGGGATCAAAACAACCCAATGCGGGATCAAAACAACCCAAACCCAATGCGGATCAAAACAACACAATGCGGATCAAAACAACCCAATGCGGATCAAACAACCCAATGCGGGATCAAAACAACCCAATGCGGATCAAAACAACACAATGCGGGATCAAAACAACCCAATGCGGATCAAAACAACCCAATGCGGGATCAAAACAACCCAAACCCAATGCGGGATCAAAACAACCCAATGCGGGATCAAAACAACCCAATGCGGGATCAAAACAACCCAATGCGGGATCAAAACAACCCAATGCGGGATTAAAACAACCCAATGCTGGATCAAAACAACCCAATGCTGGGTTAGTCCATATTTGACCCAATATTGGGTTTTTTTTCACCAAGCATTTTTTAGAGTGTATGCATGACAAAAAAAGCTTTTAGCTCACAGCACTGCCATCTAGTGTCCATCTGAACATGCACAATGCTCTCCATGATCTCATTCAGTCGCAGTGAGCTGTAGTCTTCTGGTCTTCAGTTTTTGAAAAGCAACCGTGTGCATGTGACTTGTGTCCCGTAGCATCATCCTGCTCATCCTGTCGTCGTGTTACCTGGCCTTCCGCGTCTGCAGCCTGGAGCAGCAGCTCTCCTTCCTCAGCAACAACCCTGCACTGACTCTCAGAGAGAGGTTAGTGTAATTCCACTCTGTCTCACGTCATCCCCGGCCGTCTCACAGCTCATTTACCAGCGCTGTCCGTCTGTCTGCCCACACAGGTAACCACTGACGGTCACCCCTCCACAGGAAACTCGTCCGGCGCTGGCGCTCTCTCTCTGTTTCTGTGGCCACCCTGCAACTATGCAAACAAACTCTATGTATTGATGAAAGTCTTTCTGGGATTGTGCTGACAGTGAGCCCCTTTAGACTGGAAGTGTTCTCAAATAGTCTGGACCCAAGAAGAAAGGACAAGGATTCTCCTGTTTGTGGTCACTCTTCACCTATCGATCGCTCTACATCGAGCCGCTCAAATGACTTTCAACAGGTTGTAAATCTCTGGAATATGTATAGCTCAGGATCTAATGCAGAATATTTAGGTGAGATTATTCTATTTATTTATATGCAAGCCATTTGCCATGTCCTAGCTCTTCCAATAGGATTGAGTTGAGCTGAAATCTCTATAGTGTCCAGTAATGCATACGGGTTGATCAGAAAGTGTGAACAGAATGTTTATGGCATAATTAATGTTTAAGTCAATCTCCAAGCTGTAGAATTCATGGACAATAAAATCGTGCATTTTCATGTGCTGTCTCAAGGTTATCCTTGTGCTGTTGTTGCTTTTCCTCAAGGATATTGTGCCTGATTTTTAAATGGTTAACCCTAAATAATAGTCAAAAAAAAAATGCTGATATTTATATGGTCAAAAACTAAGATGAAATTGTGGTAGATTAATGTGAACCAATGAGATCTTTATCACACTATAGCAGACTACTTCTATAAAATATACATATCAATTCATTTAATTTAATTTAACCCTAATATAATAAATTATTATTGATTACTAATTAATACTACTACTATTAAATGTTGTAATATAATAATCATAATAATATATTAAAATAATAAAAGTACAATAATAAAGCATATGTTATCTCTTCAGTTGGGAATGACAATAATAAATTAACAATAATAATTAATTATTATCATACAATAATACAATACAATAATATAATATATTAAAATAATAAAAGAAACAAGCATATCTGCTCTTTACCTAATAAATTATTATCATTATTATTAATAATAATTCATACTACTACTACTACAAATATATTACATTATATAAAATAATAATAAAATGTCACATATTTTCCTGATATAATTTTATTTTTATTAATATGATTCATATATGATATTATAATGTGAATTTCGTATTTAAATCACTTCATATGCTCCATGCCCTTTTATACAGTATGTTTTACCTGTGTGTATGTGGAGGTAAGTGCTCAGATCTGCTACATATTATTAACTATTATATTACACCAATATCAACCACATCCAAAGTGCAGAACATGCCCACTGAGGACACCTGCTGGTCAAACACGTGCAAAGATCCAGCACGGTTGTGACACCAGATGTAGTTTTATGATTTGATTTATGGTTAAAATAAATCCTGTGGAGAGGTCACAGTGGGAAACTGCCTTGCTATAGCAAAGAGCTGTGGATGAGGCAGACAGCACACAAACGCTGAACACTTTACTGAACATACACCTGCTCACATCGCTTCAACAGAGGCAGACACACAGATGGACAAATCACTCAATAACACAGTGTGTGTGTTGAATATAGGGACGAGTGGGGTAAGATGAGCCTTTTTATTTTTACTTATGTGGTCCTCAAGATAAGAGAAAATAAGGCAGAAGTACAATGAAAGTATCTAAAGTCATTTCAGGATGTCATTATAAATGACAACGCGTTGTAAAAATATGGCTTCTTACAGAAAAAGTGTTCATGTGGCTCAATTTACCCCAGGTTAGGGGTAAGTTGATCCGAGTCAGTGGGTAAGTTGCACCATCTGGTTGTAAACGGACCATCTGATTGAATCTGAATCAAACCCATGTGAAATAGTAAAGATAATTTACCTCTTTTTATATTTCTTTTCTTAATGCTAACTAAAACAACATAAATCCAACCAAATAAAGCTGATATTTTAATATCATTAATTGTTTGCATTTCTAAAAAAACATGTTGAACACCAAAGCTGTAACATTCCCAAAAACAGACTAAACAGAGTTTGTTGAGTAAACTTAAATTAAATAAAAACTGAATTAGAATGAATGTCATTGAAACTAATAAACATTGTAGTCAGACGGTTCTTGGCATGGTAGTTTTTTTTTTTTTTTTGTGATATTGAACATGTTAGGTTATTAGGGACTACAGGTGGAAATATATATATATGTGATTAAGCATCTTCTGGGTCTTATCGGAGAAGGATTTGATGTACTTGTACATTGTTCCTATCAAATAAACTCAAATTAAATCGATTTTTAAGAAAATTATGAAAACATTACATTGAAATTATAGCAGGTTATACTTCAGAGATTTAAAGTGCCTTATGGTGGGGTAAGTTAAAACGCTGGCTCAATTTACCCCACAGCATTTGGCTCATTTTGCCCCATAGCAGCTAAAATGCTAAAATTGTACTTTTGCCAAGAACAGTTTTTAAAGTAAACGGGTGCTTTGTACTCCTCCCATGTGCTTCTCCTTTTCACCGTCTGGCAGAAATGATGAGTCGTTCCAAAATATATGGTCACATGACAATAAAAGTGTACAGATGCCAAGATAAAGGGGATGGGTCAACTTGCCCACTGGCTCATCTTACCCCATTTTTCTTTACATGTATGCATCATTTGTCTTTTTTAGTGACGTTCCTTCCAGTTTTAGTCAAATCTTCTTCAGCACACTGGAGCGCTGAAGATCCTTCTACACTGAGTCAAAGTGACTGAAGTCTGAAAGTGACCAAACCACTCCAACTGGAAAAGTGTTGAAGACACACCCGTTTTGCACACGTCTCTCTGACACAGTATATCAGGTGATCAGTTGAGAGAAACCGAAAGTGTTATTGAACTGTTTGTCGCACTTCATCTGTGTGTACTTGCAGTGAAATGGCGGAGACTACTTTTTCTCGGGACCAGTTCAGCTGTCCAATCTGCCTGGATCTACTGAAGGATCCAGTGAGCCTTTCCTGTGGACACAGTTACTGTATGAGCTGCATTACAGGCTGCTTTGATCAGGATGAACAGAAGGAAGTTTACAGCTGCCCCCAGTGCAGACAGACATTCACTCCGAGACCTGTGTTGGGAAAAAACGTGGTGCTTGCCGAAATGTTAGATAAACTGGTGAAGCTCCAAACCGTGGTTCCTGCTCAGTGTTATGCTGGACCTGGAGAAGTTGAGTGTGACGTATGTACCGGAAGAAAGTGCAAAGCTGTCAAGTCTTGTCTTGTGTGTTTGGAGTCTTACTGTCAAAGTCATTTTGAACGTCATGAGGAGTTTCGTTCAGGAAAGCAACACAAAATAACTGATGCCACAGGACGCCTCCAGGAGATGATCTGTCATGAGCATCATAAGCTTTTAGAGATTTATTGTCGTACAGATCAGCAGTGCATATGTTTGCTGTGTATGATGAATGAACATAAACACCATGACACTGTCACAGTTGCTGCACAGAGGACAGAGGATGAGGTATGAACGGATTTTATACTCTGACATTCCCTGAATGTCTCAATTCTGTCGGGATGCTAGAGGGGTTGAGAAGTGGAGCTGACCTGATCAGTAATCAGTTCATTTTTGACACAAGGGAAAATGAAGTTGTGAGGGGTAGAATACAGTGCGTTCAATAGATGGTACTGTTGTGTAACAATAATCTGACGAATGAAATGTGACAAAGCTGACGAGCCATCTTTAAAAAACAAAAACAAAAAAAAACATTCAGTAGACAAAGATTCAGGACCTTTATACTGTACATTGTGTGCCATTGTAAAGACTGTACACATCTATTCCTCATATCCTCATTTTCAACCGTGCTAAATGGAATATAGTGTCTAAACGGACCATAAATAAGCCAAAATTATTCTCTGAGCTGCTATACACTTACACAAATCAGGCATAACATTATGACCACCTTCCTAATAGGTGGGGCCTCTATGGATCAGACTTGTTTGTTCAGCACATCCCACAGATGCTCGACTGGATTGAGATCTGGGGAATTTGGAGGCCAAGTCAACATCTCAAACTCGTTGTTTGTTGCTCCTCAAACCATTCCTGAAGCATTTGTGCTTTGTGGCAGGAGCATTATCCTGCTGAAAGAGCCACAGCCACCAGGGAATACCGTTTCCATGAAAGGGTGTACATGGTCTGCAACAATGCTTAGGTAGGTGGGACGTGTCACAGTAACATCCACATGGATGGCAGGACCCAAGGTTTCCCAGCAGAACATTGCCCAAAGCATCACACTGCCTCCGCCGGCTCGCCTTCTTCCCATAGTGCATCCTGGTGCCATGTGTTCCCCAGGTAAGCCACGCACACGCACCCGGCCATCCACGTGATGTAAAAGAAAACGTGATTCATCAGACCAGGTCATCTTCTCTCATTGCTCTGTGGTCCAGTTCTGATGCTCACGTGCCACTGTTGGTGCTTTCGGCGGGGTCAGGGGTCAGCATGGGCACCCTGACTGGTCTGCGGCTGTGCCGCCCCATACGCAACAAACTGCGATGCTCTGTGTATTCTGACACCTTTCAATCAGAAACAGCTTTAACTTGAGCAGTTTGAGCTCCAGTAGCTCGTCTGTTTGATCGGACCACACGGGCCAGCCTTCGCTCCCCACGTGCATCAATGAGCCTTGGCCGCCCATGACCCTGTGGCCGGTTCTCCACTGTTCCTTCCTTGGAGCACTTTTGATAGATCCTGACCACTGCAGACCGGGAACACCCCACAAGAGCTGCAGTTTTGGAGATGCTCTGACCCAGTCGTCTAGCCATCACAATTTGGCCCTTGTCAAATTCGCTCAAATCCTTACTCTTGCCCATTTTTCCTGCTTCTAACTTCCAACTTTAAGGACAAAATGTTCACTTGCTGCCTAATATATCCCACCCACTAACAGGAGCTGTGATGAAGAGATAGTGAGTGTTATTCACTTCACCTGTCATAATGGTATGCCTGTTTGGTGTACAATGCATGAGACTAAGAATAAACAGCAGAAAACCAAGAAATACCATAGCTCTATCCGTTGTTGGTACTATGCATCAACGCACTGCAAAACCAATTTATGTCACTAGACATAAAACATGACTAGATATGATGATTTTGTGATACAATGCTTTCTCACATTTCACTGATTATCATTTCTTTGTCCTACAGAAACATTTGAAGGAGCGAATCAAGGAGCAAATTCAGGAGCTAGAGAAAGAGATTGAGGAGCTGAGAAAGGCTGTGAAGGATCATAAGGTGAGTTTTGAGAAGAATGACGGATGGCAGTTCTGAGCTTAACCCAGAATGAGTTTTTCACACTTGTTAAACCTGTTAATCTAAACCCTGGTTAAATGGAGTCCTGGGTTATCTTACTTCACTTTACAAACTGCTCACAGGTTACCCGGGGTTAAAAATGAATCCTGGGTATTAATAAGCTGACGATTCACACACACTGGGATAACATCCTTATGTTATTTAAACAACTGTTTAATGCACAGTGTTTCATCGATTGTTGAAAAGCACATGAATATGCGACACGTGATTGGGAGTCTGTTTCTAAGGATCTAACCTTAATGTTATTAAACAGAATTGTTTCACACTGCACTGCAACAAAATATCCCAGAGCTCGGCTTCATAACCCTGCGTAAAAAGTTGTGCTGACCCTGCTTTTAAAGGGCTAGTTCACACAAAAATGAAAATTATGTCATGAATAACTCGCCCTCATGTCGTTCCAAACTCGTAAGACTTTCTTAAATATTCAGAACACAAATAAAGATTTTTTTAATGAAATCTGAGAGCTTTCTGTCCCTCCATTGACAGGCTACGCAACTACCACTTTCAAGAAAGTTAAAGACATCATTATCAAAGTAATCCATGTGACTCCAGTGGTTTAACCTCAATGTTATGAAACGACACAAGTTCTTTGTTTGTGCAAAGAAAAATAATTTACCACTTTATTGACAAAATTCACGCAACCATGTCTGGTCTCATGTCAACAAGGCACACGTTCGTTCTGGTGCTCTCGAGAACATGCATGGGAGATTTAGATTTTGTTTTTCTGCACAAATAAACCACTTAGTTGCGTAGCTGTCAATGGAGGGACAGAAATCTCTCAGATTCCATCAAAAACGATTGAGTTCCAAAGATGAAAGAAAGACTTTCGGTTCTGGAATGACATGAGGGTGAGTAAATGATGACAGAATTTTTGGGTGAACTATCCCTATTAACTACAAGTGTGAAACGTTCCCTTGTCCGAGATTAAAAGCGAGTTTAGAACGTTGATAACCAAGGGTTAAGTGCAGCATGAATATAAGGGATATACCATTAAATGGACTAATGGTAACGTGTCTCTTAACAGTGCTCTGCACAGACCGCAGTAGAGCAAAGTGAGAGGATCTTTACTGAGCTGATCGGTTCGATTGAGAGAAGCCGCTCTGAAGTGACACAGCTGATAAAAGATCAGGAAAAGGCTGCAGAGAGTCGAGCTGAAAACTTCTTGAAGAAACTAGAGCAGAAGATCACTGATCTGAGGGGTAAAGAAGCCGAGCTAGAGCAGCTTTCACATTTAGAGGACATCCAGTTCCTCCAGGTAACAAGAGCTCTGATAAACGGGCCTGAATAATGTACACAAGCTTTTAAATAAAAAAAAATAAATTGATTTTAAAATTAAAAAAGATCTCATTCTGTCATCACATTGGCAACTGTGGCGAAGTAATCACAGGGCATGTCAGGCATTTACATTTTTTTTTTTAAGTTTATAAATGAAATCTACAATGAAAGAAAAAAATGTGCATTGAGATATGGCCCATCAGCATTAACATAGTATTGTTGCATGTGAGTCTGGAGGCTCAATTTAGTAAGCATGAACTTTTCCACTCTTCATGTGAAATTGCTCTGTTTTTTGTGTCTGTCCAGTCTCTCTCTGTCCTGCCTGTGGACTCACCCAACATCACTGTTAGTTCTCTCCTCTCCTTTGATAATGTACAAAAATCTGTCTCTCATCTGAGAAAGAAACTTGAGGAGTTCTGCCAAGAGGAGATAAAAATGATATCTGGTAGAGGTAAAGTACTGGATGATGTATTCACTCTCAGAAATAGCTCAATATGGAAGAACAAAGGTAAAATTACAAAGTTTATTATACACCGATCAGGCATAACATTATGACCGCTGACAGGTGAATAACACTGATTATCTCTTCCTCACGGCTCCTGTTAGTGGGTGGGATATATTAGGCAGCAAGTGAACACTTTTTCCTCAAAGTTGATGTGTTAGAAGCAGGAAAAATGGGCAAGCGTAAGGATTTGAGCGAGTTTGACAAGGGCCAAATTGTGATGGCTAGACGACTGGGTCAGAGCATCTCCAAAACTGCAGCTCTTGTGGGGTGTTCCCGGTCTGCAGTGGTCAGGATCTATCAAAAGTGCTCCAAGGAAGGAACAGTGGAGAACCGGCCACAGGGTCATGGGCGGCCCAGGCTCATTGATGCACGTGAGGAGAGAAGGCTGGCCTGTGTGGCCCGATCAAACAGACGAGCTACTGGAGCTCAAATTGCTCAAGAAGTTAATGCTGGTTCTGATAGAAAGGTGTCAGAATACACAGAGCATCGCAGTTTGTTTTGTATGGGGCGGCATAGCCGCTGACCAGTCAGGGTGCCCATGTTGACCCTTGACCCCAGAACTAAGTTGTCGACCCAAAAAATGAGCATTTAAGGACACAAAAAGTGGCTACAGACAATTGAGACAAAAAAGCGCAATGTTCTGCTGGGAAACCTTGGGTCCTGCCCCCCGTGTGAATGTTGCTTTGACACGTCCCACCTACCTAAGCATTGTTGCAGACCATGTACACCCTTTCATGGAAACGGTATTCCCTGGTGGCTGTGGCTCTTCCAGCAGGATAATGCGCTGCCACAAAGCACAAATGCTTCAGGAATGGTTTGAGGAGCTCAACGAGTTTGAGGTGATGACTTGGCCTCAAAATTCCCCCGATCTCAATCCAATTGAGCATCTGTGGGATGTGCTGAACAAACAAGTCCGATCCATAGAGGCCCCACCTCGCAACTTACAGGACTTAAAGGATTTGCTACTAACATCTTGGTGCCAGATACCACAGCACACCTTCAGGGGTCTAGTTGAGGCCATGCCTCGATGGGTCAGGGCTGTTTTGGCAGAAAAAGGGGACCAACACAATATTAGGTCATAATGTTATGCCTGATCAGTGTATAAGACATTTACTCATTCTCAAACATGGATAAGACCTTAATCTGTAAGTGTTTTGACACCAATAAGCTCTATGACATACTTACAATGCCTTTGGAAAATGCAGACAAAATAATTATTAAAAAAACTGCCATCACAAGAACTGATTGCATGAAATTTCTTTAGTTTTACTATGAAAATATAGAGAGGTGCTCTATGTATAAGCTGCCAGAACATTCACACGTTTCATATGTTAACAGGATGCTTGTTGTCAGTTTATTAAGGATAATTAGTCATGCGATTGTGATGGTTGTTGTGACGGAAACTATAAAATGTATTCACAAAATGCAAAATGATAAATTCATGTTGATTCTTTTTTTTTCACACTAATGTTTACTTATTTTTATAGTGACTTACATCCAGATTATTCCCGTTCCTGAACCCAAGACCAGGGAAGAGTTCCTTCGGTGTAAGTCGATATGAAACTTAATAAACACAGAAAGACAGATATACCAGTGGCTCTAAATTAGTGGCTCAAATGTGTGTCAGGTCTGTCCTGATAAGCTCTTGAATAAGGGAAAAAAACGATGCTGAGTGTAAATAATGAAATGCTACTAACCCTATAGAACTCATCGCAGGGAGGCCAAAAAAGAGGAGAGAAAAACTTCCATAGATGTCCAATCTTTTGATCCACATGTTTTTTTTGCTATTCACGAGTTCACACTTACATATAATTTATAGAGTACATTTAATTGCGTATTTGGCGTGCTGTCCGGGGGGGGAGGGCTTCGAGCTCGGACTACGGCCCGAACCCAGAGTACCCCCCGTATGTAAGTGGTTTTGAACTTAAAAAGGAAAAAGAGCAAAATGTGGAGAAGGGGTGGTGGAGGGATGCTGAAAAACTGTCAATGCAATGGAGGTAAGAAGGCTGCGTGTCTATATACACCTCCTTTGTTGATTAGCTGAGTACTTTCCACCTGTGTCAATTATCTGACATGTTCCTCCCGAACCTCGTTTAGTCAAACGGCATATAAAATGTTTGACTTAGTGTTGTCATGATAAACTGGTAAATCACAGTTCTACTGTTGTTTATGCATTGACAGAATTAGTCTGAATATAGGAAAACTGTCATATAATTGTGTATTATTTAGCCTTAAGCCTATATAGGCAAAGGACATTTTTGTATATTTGGCCCTTACAAAATCAAACGAGCAAACAAAACAACCCTACAACCATAGTTTGGAGCATTTAATAGAAACATGCTAAACACCCTAATTTTACTTTTCAACAGTCAGGCTATTATTTATACTTTAATAAAAAAATAAAAAAATAAAAAAAACAGCAGTTGTGGCAAATAATACACTCACATAAATTCTGATATCATCAATATTGGTGATAACCTTTTTCCCTAACGCATCCTATTTTTCTACCTTTATTAGATCGCAGTCGCTTTACGCTGGATCCGAACACAGTGAACAAAAACCTCCGCCTGTCTGAGGGGAACAGAATGGCTACATACAACATATTCCAGCAGTATCCTGATCATCCGGACAGATTTGATCATTATGAGCAGGTGTTGTGTAGAGAGAGTGTGTGTGGACGCTGTTACTGGGAGGTTGAGTGGAGCAGGGGTGTGGGTATATCAGTGGCATATAAGAGCATCAGCAGGAAAGGAAAAGGAGAAGCATGTTTGTTTGGATGTAATGGTCAGTCCTGGAGACTGTTCTGCGGTCTCTTCAGTTGTTCATTCTGGCACAATAACAGAAAGAGCGGACTACCTCTAGTGTCCAGGCCCTGTAAAATAGGAGTGTATGTGGATCACAGTGCAGGAACTCTGTCCTTCTACAGTGTCTCTGACAAAATGACCCTCATTCACAGAGAACAGACCACATTCACACAGCCTCTCTATCCTGGGTTCAGGGTTACAGAGGAATCATCAGTGAAACTGTGTGACCTATAAATATCAGGAGTGCAAAAAGATAAAGAGATATTGAGTTAAAACACAGGTACTTTGTTGGTAACACTTTACAATAAGGTTGTATTAGTTAACATGAACTAACCATGACTAACCATCTCTGTTCAGCATTTATCTTTGTTAACGTTAGTTAATAAAAATCCAGCTGTTCATGGTTTGTTCATGTTAGTTCACAGTGCATTAACTAATGTTAACAAGATTTTAATAATGCATTAGTAAATGTTGAAATTAACATTAACAAAGATAAATAAATGCTTCAAAAGTGCAGTTCGTTATTAGTTCATGTTAACTAATGTTCACTTATGAACCTTATTGTAAAGTGTTACCACTTTTTTTACTCAAAAGACAAAGCATCTAACCAAAAATTTTAGAAATAAAAAGTAGCCCTATCTACATTTAATTAAACTTATAAGCCTATTAAATACCAGCATTTAGTCACTTTATTTTTTACTTTTCGAATATCAGGTTCATTTGTGTCAAAGGTAAAGTTACTGTCCTAATATAAGAATCATTTTGTTTAAATATAGGGTTGTGATGTGTGAATATTTACAACATTTACAATATTTTGTAATTTGGGCCTACTTGGTTTTAGTCAGTGGTTGAGTGTTTTAAAATATACATTCAAATTTGCAAACCATGATACATTTAGATAGTCTTGTCATGTTTATGCTGGCTAAACAACTAATAAAGTTGGTGTAGCTTCAAGCCTTCAACATTTAAATTCCTCCACTTGATCTGCTGAGACTAACTTTTATGACAGCTTCTGTAACAAACCCACAACCATAAACAAAATCTTGCGTACTAAACTACAGATTATAATAAAATTTTGCCATTATGTACCGCAAATAGTGTTGCTTCATTGTGTGTGATGTTACTCATTTGTAAATTGATTTGGATTAATGTGTCTGTTGTTAAATTATTATTATTATTTTTTAAATTAATCATAACTAACATTTCTTTTTCTTGCAGGAATAACATTTATATTTATATTTTAAAAATGAAATGTCCCTAGCACTGGGCTAAATTTAGTGTGTCTGAATATGGGTCTGAATATAACAAAAGCGGAAAAAGCTGTCTAAATATATAACCATGTCTTGATTAACAAGGTGTAGTAATCAAGAATTATCCATTTGAAGAAATGATTAAAGCATATTTGAAGGCATTGTCTGTAGTCTTGTTTATTGCTGCATTCCCGACGTACCGGGTTACTAACGCGGTCAAAGTGGGAGTCACCTGAGGATAATATTGAAGGTGTCGGGGACACCTAGTTAAACTTAAGTCAGGTGTGTAAGGGAATTAGTTAGGGTGGTGACCAAGAACCCTATGGTCTCTCTGACAGAGCTCTTGCATTTCTCTGTAGAGCGAGGAGAAGCTTCCAGAAGAACAACCGTCTCTGCAGCTCTCCACCAATAAGGCCTGTATGGTAGAGTGGCCAGACGGCACATGACAGCCCCACCTGGAGTTTGACAAAAGGCACCCGAAGGACTCTCAGACCATAAGAAACATAATTCTCTGGTCTTATGAATCAAAGATTGAACTCTTTGGCCTTAATGGCAAGCGTCATATCTGGAGGAAACCAGGCACCACTCATCACCTGGTCAATACCATCCCTACAGTGAAGCATGGTGGTGGCAGCATAATGATGTGGGGAAATTGTTCAGAGGCAGGAACTGGGAGATCAGTCCGGATTTAGGGAAATATGAATGCAGCAATAGACACAAAGACTAGAAAGAGAGAGAAACACACAGCCGTTAGATTGTAGATAGCTTTTAAGAGAAATAGTCAAAGTAACTGACCTTTAAAAATAAATAAAAAGCCGGATGCCAAAAGTGTATAATTGAATATTTTAAAGCAATTTACATGAAATGTGCTACACTGCCAATATACTGTCATCATAGCTGAAAGGCTTTGTTAGGAATGACGAAGTGTCTTACTGATTTTATCAAATGTCCTTTTATTAAGGGCACATACATTGATTAAGTGCCATCCTTCTATTAGAAGATATAGTTCCTGACATGGAAACAAACATAGCATTATTCTGTGCGTGCTGTACAATATTGCATGAACTTTTTTGCTGGTTTCAACATTTAATAACAAATCAGATTCAACCTACAAAAATATGTTCATTTGTCATTATGTTGTACAATATTTTGAAAGAAAAAAATAGGTCGAAATCTCTACCTCATATCATCACATACACTGACTGACTCACCAGCAGTTACATACTGGAATAAAGACATGAGCATGGCGATATACACCAGCAGCGATGACTATAGACCAAGCATGATGACAGATACAAGACAGAAATTCATAGATGCATGTTCCTTTTTGTGGAGCAAATAGTTAAACTTAAGAAAAAACAGAAACAAAATATAAGCTTTTACAAAGTACAGTCTTGTCTCTGGTCCACACTACAATGATACATCACATTTATAGAGCCACTACTACACAAACACTTAAAAACCTACGTTGAGACCAGTCTTGGTTCATAACTTCCCTCATGTCGTTTCAAACCTGTATCATTTTCATTGTTGCATGAAACACAAAAGGAGATGTTGAGCAGAATGTTCATGCTGCTCTTTTCCATACAAATACAACCAGGTAACTTTCATTTTTGGATGGACTATTTCCTCCATGTCAAACTTTAGAGAGTTAATCTATAAAATACATATTTTGTTACACTTAAGAGGCTCTGAGAAGTAAAAATAACTACAATAGGGACCAGGCCTCAGGTGAAGAAATCTTTAGATATGGCCTCTACGAAGTTCGGGGCAGACATTAAGATACCAATGGTGCAGAGGATGGTGAACAGAGAAAAGGCCATGAGACAAAGACGGTCAATGACAGACGCTGCAAACTTCCACTCATTACACAAAGTCTCTTCCTCGTCTTGGTCCCGGAAGCGTTTGGCAATGTACCGAACCTCATCCAAGATTTTGGAGAGGTCAGTTTCGCCATGGCCGCTGCTAACGGAAGGTGCCTGAGCCCCGGGGAGCAGCACGTCCTCCTCTCCAGCGGTGACCAGCCGGCTGCAGATCACCCCTGAATCGGGTGAGGTGGCGTAGTGAATAGTGTCCATCCCGCGGAAGCCGATGTACAGCAGGTTTCCATTGGCGGACTGTGCGGCTCCAGTGCTGATGTTCAGATCCACGCTGGAGAGGCTGCTGCGCGGCTGCTTATTGTGACAAGCCGAGCGAACTCTGTCCTCGCCGGGCCTCTTCATCCGCAGGAACCACGCGCACCAGTTCAACAGCACCACACGAGTCTAATGGGGAAAATGACTATTAAAGTCATCATGAAATCAAAATGGACCCTATTTACTTGGCTAGAACACATTTTTAATATTATGGTGAACAATTAATCTGTGCCATTTAAAGGGTTAGTTCACCATATTATCCATATTTATATGGATATCCATATTTAAAACATTATAGACTGAAATAGCTAACTTCCGGCGGAAAGCTGTACGCAATTCGACTTACGGCGAAAGAGTAACCCCTGCCACGATGTACAGGAGCATCGGACGCTTTGACGGCTCTAGCGGATAGAGCTGGGCAACTCAAGCCCCTCTTCTCTTATATCACAATCCTCCGACATTTCTCTCGTTTTGGACTCTAATTCAAGACCGGTGTTTTGTTTTGCTCTATCCTCTGCACTTCTGCGTTTGCCAATACGCATGCGTCAAGAGTTCAAGGGTCAAGGGTTACTCTTTTGCCGTAAAGCTATGCGTACGGCGGTCCACCGGAAGTTGGATATTTTAGTCTATAAAGTTTTAAATATGGATATATTTCTCGCACAAATGCGCCACTTCACTTCAGAAGGCCTTTATTAACCCCCGGAGCCGTGTGGAGCAGTTATATGATGGATAGATGCACTTTTATGGACTTCAAACAACAACAAGTCACTGCCATTATAAAGCTTGGATTTGCCAGGACATTTTTAATATAACTCTGATTGTGTTCATCTGAGAGAAGAATGTCATATACACATGGGCTTTGGAACCATTGTATGTGGGTGGGACAAAACCCACCCACTTTTTAAGAGCAATGATATTGGACACGCTCACTTTTATCACCTCTAATTCAGTGCATGTCTGTTTACTTTACATTTATTATTAAACACATGTCAGACGCTTGATGTTTCCACTTTTCTAATATTTTCTTCATTTTTATTGAAAATAAATGCCTTTCCTTTCTGATATGTGATGGGAAAAGGGAGTAGAACGAGTTCGGCAAAAGGCGGATTCGAGCCTCGGATAGATTTGCATCAAGACGTAATGTCATGCGTCTTACCCCTAAACTATTGCCACTCTGAATGGTTTAGCGATTTCTGTATTTTTGTCTTGCCTAACCAGAAGTTTAGTAAACAACGCAGTATATTTGTACTTCAAGGGGTACTTCAGCGCTGGGAAGATGAATCTGTATTTAAACTGGGTCATTAATGTAGTAGAAATGTGAAATTATTTTTGGTGCCTTCTAGACTGAGAAAACACAGAAAATGTATTTTAGTCTCATGGGGATGAAAGACAACAATTCCCAGAATGCACTTCACTGCCCTACTCTAGGCGCGGCTAGTCGGCTACTGGATTACTGGATCACTTGCCCACCACGTTCATTTTCAGAAAATCAGTTCAGTTAGAGACACTACAATTAAAAACTGAAAGTGGTCTGTTCGATAAAATGAGAGTGAGCCGATTGAGCGCCACGGCACAAACGCAGCAGGATCGGATTACATTCATCACATGAGCTGAGTGTCGCGGGATTCGCGGCTGCGGCTGCATTCACAGCGCGTGATCAGTCTGGCGCGTGTTCAGTTCATGTCTTTAGAAGCTTAACTTTCATAGGAAGTTCATTTTAAAAGTTGAAACACTCACTTTGCTCTCCACCGCTCCGTTTACATGAATCTCCGCAGCTCCGCGAGCCGAGTGCTGTGAGTGTGATGTTGAAAACATGTGGAAATAGCGCCTCCTGCTGGCTGTAGTCTTCAGCATCTGGACAAAAACTCCTCCGATGACGCAAAATGACGATATTTGCGTCATCTGAGGAATTTTTCCAGAAATAAAATACATAATTCTCTAGTCTCAGGGTCATATGAGGGGGGAAAGTACGATAATTTGAATATACTCCCGGGTTTCTACTGATACAAAGCTTAATGCTAATCGCTGAAGTAACCCTTTAATATATATGGCATCTACTCCAGTAAAAAGTTTCTGAGAGAGGACCCACCCACATCTTTTTTGCTTCCGACGCTCATGCATATACACCTAGGATGACTTGAGGGTGAATAAATCATGGGATCGTTTTCATTTTTGGGAGAACAAACCCTTTAAAGTTGATCAAAAATCAAAATCACCCACTGCTCTTGACTAAAAAACTTTTTGTAACTTTAAGGAATAATGATTTTAACTTACAGTGAATTTACGGTTTTTAATTTACAGTGAAGACTAGTGTTAGTTTTCATTTGATTACTTTATTTAATTTCTGTAGTTATTTTTGTACCTGAATACTACAGTTAGACCTACTTAAAATAACTTAAATTTCTATCTTTATTCTTTTGTATTTATACAGAGCCCCGCAAATGACGTGCAAGAAAAAAAGTAAATTGTGCACACGATTTACTAATTGGTTCCAACGATATATAGATTGTCGATTTAGCAAATTGAGGGAGCGAAATAGTAAATCATGCTCACAATCTATAAATCAAGGGAATGAATTAGTAAATCGTGCACACGATTTAGCCTAGTATTTATGTCATGTGCGGGGCTCCGTATATTTATTTGTCTGGCAATATTCTATTGTATTTATTTAAAATTTGAAATCAAGCTTCCTTGTGCTGTCTGCAAGCTATTGCGTAAAGCCCATTATAAAACAAAAATACAGAGCAAACATTTAGGATTTAGGTGAGATAATTGTAATTCATTCTTGGTTTACATGTATACTTTAATGGAACATTAGGTGATGAATGTGTACAAACCCTATAAATAACACTGTTTTACAAACACAAACATGGAAGTAACCAAGATGGGGTTATATGGTAAGCAGAAATAAAAGCAAGCATGAGAGCCTCACCCATTTTGGCATTTTTCCTCCATCAGGATCATGGTAATGGTATTGTAAAACCCAGACTGTGGCGATCACAGACAGTCCAACAATAACCATGGTGGTGGCGAAATACTGAGCTAATCACAGGATAGAGAGAATTACATAAAAAAAACTATAATTAGATATTATTATTACAAATTGCACTTTTCAAAAGTGGTTTAAGAAACATTACAGTCAACAAAAACGAACACAGTCATTAAAGTGTACTCTAAGTACACTTAACAAAAACGAACGACAAAAACGATTTGATCAAATATCATCATTACAATTTGGACTTACCTATTAAGGGTACAGAGTCTGACGTCGCCGGCATTATCTCTGCTACCAGAAGCATGAAAACAGTCAATGAGAGCAGGACTGTGATCCCTGACAATTAAAAATACATACATGTTACTCCCTCCAACACTGTGACCATTTTCATATGAAATCACAACACTGATGACAGATAAAGAGGAAACTTTGGCTAGAAGTCACAAGAGGTATTTTAATCTTGACTCTATGAATAGCTTTAGCATGTAATTAGATAAGACAATGTTAATGTCTGCTACACATATGGACAAGTATGGAATTGCTACTGCCAAAAGACACACTGCTGTAAACATGTAAGATATGCCGCTGCTGCACGAATAGGCATATGTAAATCCTGTAGTAGAACTAGGCAGGTGGAGCTGGGGAGGTGGAGGATTCAGAGTTCTGATATTGCTTTTAGAACACTAAACCACATTATTCAAATGATGAGCAAGCATTCCCATTGGCAGGAGAATTAGCAGAGGCCAATCAGCTTGTGCCATGTAGTAATTATGCAATTGCTTGCAGATTGCATGTAAATTACTTCTGAGCCTGTGCCATCTAGAGTTTCACTGAACTAGATATATAGTATGTATGGACGTAATATGAGTTTCAAACAGCTAGTGTATACTTCATTAGTATAATTCTATCTCTCTAAGTTTTGTCTATACAGTAACTGTCAAAAAAAGAGAAATAAATGAGAAAAAGAAAAATATTCAATTTTAATTAAATATTCAACTTTTTTGCTCACCTGCCACAGTGGCTAGTGGTTTTCCAAAGTTACCAGCCATTCAGCATTTTCACTTCATAGCCACAATTTTGACATCAAATCCATGCTTGAAAATGCCATAAAGATATTTAATATTATCTCATAATTTGGCAGCAGGTTTATTAGGCTGCTGTCACTTTAAGAGCTGACACACTGATCCATTACACTGTTACATATGCGTTTTCTTTCTCAACTGTTTATGTTCATTTCAAACAGAACTGACTGTGTTCTAGGGGTTTAACGACTTCCGATTTTTTAAAGTCGACATTTATGTAATGAAAGTCGAGTCAACTAGCTTTTGTATCAGTTCTTTTGTCTTTGGGCCGTTATATTTCTCACAGATTTCTGTTTGTTCTGAATCAGATACAGACAAAGTAGCCCAGTAAAGTTTAGGCTATATTTATATGAATACATTAGTGAGAGAGCGATTGCGTGTGAATAAATTCAACCTGGCGGCTCACTCACTCACTCACACTCACACACTCACACACTCACTCACTCACTCCTCACTCCTCACTCCTCCTCACTCCTCACTCCTCCTCACTCACTCACTCACTCCTCCTCACTCACTCCTCACTCACTCACTCCTCACTCACTCACTTCCTCACTCACTCCTCACACACTCATTACTCACTCACTCACTACTGACTCACACACTCACTCACTCACTCCTTACTCACTCAATCATTCACTGACTGACTCACTCACTCACTGATTTCGCTGACTCACTGACTCACTGACTCACTCACTTACTCACACACTGGACTCACTCACTCACTCACTGACTTACTCACTGACTCTCTCACTCACTCACACACTCCTCACTCACTCCTCACTCACTCACTCACTCACTCCTCACTCACACTCACTCACTCACTCACTCCTCACTCACTCACTCACTCACACTCACTCACTCACTTGGTAAGTGTGAATAGTGAATTAATTAATTAGTATAATGTACTAATGTGTAATTAATAATTATTAATAATATGTAATAGTGTAATAATAATAGTGTAATAATTAATAATAATGATATGTAATAATATAATAATAATGAGTGAGTGAGTGAATAATAGTGTGTGAGTGAGTGAGTGAGTAATAGAGTGAGTGAGAGTGAGTGTGAGTGAGTGTAGTGAGTGAGTGAGTGAGAGTGTGTGAGTGAGTGTGTGAGTGAGTGAGTGTGTGAGTGAGTGAGTGAGTGTGTGAGTGAGAGTGTGAGTGAGTGAGTGAGTGAGTGTGAGTGAGTGAGTGAGTGAGTGAGTGAGTGAGTGAGTGAGTGAGTGAGTGAGTGAGTGTGGAGTGAGTGAGTGAGTGTGAGTGAGTGTGTGAGTGTGTGAGTGAGTGTGAGTGAGTGTGTGTGTGTGAGTGAGTGAGTGGAGTGAGTGAGTGAGTGAGTGAGTGAGTGAGTGAGTGAGTGAGTGAGTGAGTGAGTGAGTGTGTGAGTGAGTGTGTGAGTGAGTGAGTGAGTGAGTGAGTGAGTGAGTGAGTGTGTGAGTGAGTGAGTGAGTGGTGAGAGTGTGAGTGGAGGTGAGAGTGGAGGAGTGTGTGTGTGAGTCAGTGAGTCAGTGAGTCAGTGAGTCAGTGAGTGAGTGAGTGAGTCAGTGAGTGAGTGAGTGTGTGAGTGAGTGAGTGAGTGAGTGTATGAGTGAGTGAGAGAGTCAGTGAGTGAGTCAGTCAGTGAGTGAGTGAGTGAGTCAGTCAGTGTGTGAGTGAGTGAGTGAGTGAGTCAGTGAGTCAGTGAGTGGGAGTCAGTCAGTGAATGATTGAGTGAGTAAGTGAGTGAGTGGTGAGTGAGTGTGTGAGTCAGTAAGTGAGTGAGTGAGTGAGTGTGAGTGAGTGAGTGGTGAGTGAGTGAGTGAGTGAGTGGTGGTGAGTGAGTGAGTGTGGTGAGTGGTGAGTGAGTGAGTGAGTGAGTGGTGAGTGAGTGAGTGGTGAGTGGTGAGGAGTGGTGAGTGAGTGAGTGAGTGAGTGAGTGAGTGAGTGGTGAGTGAGTGAGTGTGAGGAGTGAGTGTGAGTGAGTGGTGGTGGTGAGTGTGTGAGTGAGTGAGTGTGTGAGTGGTGAGTGTGTGAGTGGTGAGTATGTGAGTGAGTGAGTGAGTGAGTGTGTGAGTGTGTGAGAGTGAGGTTAGTGAGTGGTGGTGGTGAGTGTGTGAATGAGTGAGTGAGTGAGTGAGTGTGAGTGGTGGTGAGTGAGTGGTGAGTGAGTGAGTGTGTGTGTGAGTGGTGAGTGAGTGAGTGAGTGTGTGAGTGAGTGAGTGAGTGAGTCAGTGTGTGAGTAAGTGAGTGAGTCAGTGAGTCAGCGAGTCAGTGAGTGAGTGAGTCAGTCAGTGAATGATTGAGTGAGTAAGTGAGTGAGTGAGTGAGTGTGTGAGTCAGTAAGTGAGTCAGTGAGTGAGTGAGTAAGTGAGTGTGTGAGTGAGTGAGTGAGTGAGTGAGTGAGTGAGTATGTGAGTGAGTGAGTGAGTATGTGAGTGAGTGAGTGTGTGAGTGTGTGAGTGTGAGTGAGTGAGAGAGTGTGTGAGTGAGTGTGAGTGAGTGAGTGAGTGGTGAGTGAGTGAGTGTGTGAGTGAGTGGTGAGTGAGTGAGTGGTGAGTGTGAGTGAGTCAGTGAGTGAGTCAGTGAGTGAGTCAGTGAGTGAGTGTGTGGTGAGTGAGTGAGTGAGTGAGTGTGTGAGTGAGTGAGTGAGTGGTGAGTGGTGAGTGTGAGTGAGTGAGTGTGTGAGTGTGAGTGAGTGAGTGTGAGAGTGTGAGTGAGTGAGTGTGTGAGAGAGTGAGTGAGTGAGTGGTGAGTGGTGAGTGAGTGGTGAGTGAGTGAGTGAGTGAGTGAGTGGTGAGTGAGTGTGTGAGTGAGTGTGAGGAGTGAGTGAGTGGTGAGTGAGGAGTGAGTGAGTGAGTGAGTGAGTGTGTGGTGAGTGGTGAGTGTGGTGTGAGTGAGTGAGTGAGTGAGTGAGTGTGAGTGAGTGAGTGAGTGAGTGAGTGAGTGAGTGAGTGAGTGAGTGAGTGAGTGAGTGAGTGAGTGAGTGAGTGGTGGTGAGTGAGTGAGTGGTGAGTGAGTGAGTGAGTGAGTGAGTGGTGAGTGAGTGAGTGAGTGAGTGGTGGTGAGTGGTGGTGAGTGAGTGAGTGAGTGGTGAGTGGTGGTGAGTGAGTGAGTGAGTGTGTGAGTCAGTGAGTCAGTGAGTGAGTGTGTGAGTGGGTCAGTGGTGAGTGGTGAGTGAGTGAGTGAGTGAGTGAGTGAGTGAGTGAGTGAGTGAGTGTGTGTGAGTGAGTCAGTGAGTCAGTGAGTCAGTGAGTCAGTGAGTCAGTGAGTGAGTCAGTGAGTGAGTCACTCGCTGTCGGAGACGCTGATATTGTTTGTCTGTTCTGAGGGAAAATAAGTAAGGGAAGCGTTTTTATATACAGTATTTCAGTATCGATCCGTATCGGAAAATCATATTTTTGACAACACCAAATTGCACATAGTTTTCAGATGCCTTTTTAAAAGAATACAATTTAAAAATGTATATATTATATATACATTTCTACCCACCAAAGTGGCTAGTAGGAGTGATTGTGTTACACGACATTGCTGAAATACATCAGAAATCCATGTGTGTTAATGTAGCTACTGTCAAGATGATCCAAGAGAATAACAAGAATCTTTATTGAGTGGCCTTAAAAGATACGATCAAATAAGCAGAGCTTCAGTGTACTGTATCATCCACAGTCGGCTAATTGCTGGTATTTAGAGTATTGATCTTGAGTAACTCACAGAGCAACAGCCAATGACTCACTTGGTGGAAAGTAATGTTGGCAGCTTCATCACACTAATACCATTTAGGAATGACAAAATGAAAAAATAAATTGTGTTCTCCTGTGATTTCAGGTTCAGTCTCCCCCTCACTCACTGAGGCAGCGTCCTCTTAAATAAATCCAGCAGGCCAGATAAATAGAGGCATTCGGCCTTCAGAGCTCTCCAACTGCATTAATCACTGAAGCCGTCTTTGGCGAGCCATCAATCTCACTACACGCCACTTACAGTAGCTTACAGGGACGTCGGTATAAATTGTGTGCCTGTGCCATTTCTGTACAAGTGAATTTATTCTGATGTTGGTTTAAATGTGGATATTCCAGCAAAGTCAGCAAAAAAGGAAGGATAGGTTCGCCGATGTGAGGAATAAAATTTATGATTTTTAAAATGGCAAATGTGACATTTATGCACTTCCGTTTGCAGCAGTACAAGAGTGAGTCTCCCTTAATAAAACCTTTTAAAGGTGAAGTGTATAATTTCTTTCAAAAGCCGCTTTTCCGCCGTTGGGGCGAACGGTTCTAAGAACAGTAAGAAATTCAAACCGTATGAAATGAAATGGAACATAATGGAATGTAATGGGACATAACAGAACATGATGGAACATAATGAAACACAATGGAATGTAATAGGACAGTATTGATTATAATCGTTTGTTATGTAATGCAAGGGAACATAATGGTGCATAATTGAACATATTGGAATGTTATGGGACATACAGTAATGGAAAGCATTGGAATATAACAGGATGTAATGGATTGTGATGGGACATAACATAATGTAATGGAATGTACTGGAACGTAATTGAACATAATTTTGTGATGGAAAATACTTTGGTATTTTACTAAATTAAGATTCAAGACTGCTTTTTAGCATTCTCTTGGATAATCTTGCCAGTAGCTACAGTATACAGGGCTTGACATTAACACCCGCCAAATGCATGTTTATTTTAGCAGTGGCAATTTCCAACACACTCAGATGTGTCTGATATGATAAACAGAGCTGTGTTACCTCATACTCATGACCGGAAAAGCGGAAGTGGCGCCGGCGACTGTTGCATAATAAAAGTCCTGCTGCTCGTGACGCATGTGTTGCGTTCATCTCATTAACAATCACTCCAGCGGCCTTGCTCAGCTCCCCCAACACTCGCCCCTGCTCTGCTTCACACTACAGTAACGTTAATAATTGTATCGATGAACATGATATCTCCCCATACCTGTCAAGTATCCCGTTTTGGCCGGGAAAGTCCCGTATTTTACCCTTCTTTTCCGCCGTCCTCCCGTATTAGTATCTCCAGTATTTTAACCTGCGTTATTAAAAAATTATAATACCAGAGTAAAAGAACAAAAACCTTTCCAATCTTAGCTCTGTAACTAGCCTCGCGATAACTGCCATCTGCAAGTTCAGGAAGAATCGCCGAGACCTCCCTCTCTCCGGTGCGCAAACTACGTTTCCCAACGTTCCCAACCAAACACACATGCGATGTGACAAGTAAACAACGCGAGACCACACGTGCGTCAGACTGGAGTTCTCACGTGAGACTGGAATTGATATTAAAAATGATAAACTGCAGAAAGTTTGCGTTCCCAATTGTCTGTGCGCTGATTTCCAGTGAAAAGGAGAACAAGTAAAAAGATTATGGTGGATGAAATTATTGGAGAGAGACAGGAAGAAATGACTGCAAAGAGAGTTTGAGGTAAATAAATAATTTTGCAATGTTCTGCTGCAGCGGCTGGGCGTGCAAATGTTTGGGCTTTGTTTCTGTTTGATAGAACTGTAAATATATCTATTAAAATACTGATATTCTGGTCTATAACTCCTCCCTGAACCCCCCGCTGCCCTGTATCCTGCCCTCTCATTGGCTGTCGGTCATCTCCGGTGTTATTTTCAGTCAGGACTCATTTCACACAGGAGGAGTTTGAATCAATTCCGCAAAACCTGTCGGCGAGTCAAAATCGGGGCTAAAATCAGGCAGTGTGAACTAGGCCTAAAATGAACCACTCTGGCCCAGCCCACAAATACACTCCTTCCAAAACAGTCTTAAAGAATGCAAAGTCTGCAACAAATGTGTACATTAACTCACTAAAAGAGTAAAGAAAAGTTATGTGAAATGATAAGCAAAACTGTACAAGAAAAGCAATATGGAATGAAAAAAATTTGTGTGGAATGAAAATAAATTGTAAAGACAAGCAATGTTAAAAGAACAGACAATATGCTAATAAGCCTTTAAATAAATGCTGTTCATATACCCTTTTGTGTTTTCATTTGGGCTATAACACCTGTCTTAAAATGTAAGGGATACTGGAGCTCGGTTGGGGTGGTGGGACTGCTTGCGGTGGGCGCCGAAAAATTTCCCTTATTTTCAAATCCCAAACTTGACAGGTATGTTTCAGCCCGAGTCCTATCCCGATTCTTTTCCACCACTTGTGAGGTGAAGACCACATGTCCCAAGATTCAGCGCTCAAACTTGCCGTCATCAAACTATGCCTCTGTTTTGAATAGGCGACCTCTAGTGACGGAAAAGTTACATAGTCCACCTTTAATGGAACGTTGGAATGGTTAAGCAACCAATCCCTACAAGGGGTGAAAGGTAGAAACTGTATTTTTCCTTCCCATAAATTTAAGGGAAGGATGTTTAGGAAAACATGACATCTTAAATTAACACAATTCATTGTTAACATCAAATGGCATCACCTTAACATCACATCTTACATTACCATTTCAAAATGATGACAGAGGCATTCAGTGTCTAGCTCACCGAGAGAGATCTTCTCGCCTGAGTCGGCAGGCAACAGGAAGACGAGCAGGGCGAGAGTAGAGATGAGCACACAGGGAATGAGCAGATTAAGACCGTAGTATAACGTCCGTCTCCGCATCACCACCGTGAACGTCACATCTGGGTACGGCTCCTTGCAGCAGTCGTAGAATCTCTCATTCCTTCGACCTGGAACCTCTGAGGTACATATAAATGGCAACCGTATATAATATTAATGCTTTGTGCAATGACCATTCAAACCTGTTACGGTGCATTCACATTGTTTCTGGGTTGACTGTCACACGATTGAAGGTCAGAAGGTCACAAATGCTTAATATCGCTGTAAATAGTAAATGCAATACTGTCTCTCTATTAGTGTTACTCGATCTTAGCGCTGCCTTCGATACTATCGATCACAATATTCTTTTGAATAGACTCGAAAATGATGTTGGCATTAGTGGAACTGCATTGGCATGGTTTAAATCTTACTTATCTGACCGTTATCAGTTTGTAGCAGTAAATGAAGAGATGTCACACCGATCACAAGTTCAGTATGGAGTACCGCAAGGCTCAGTGTTAGGACCGTTGCTTTTCACCCTGTATATGCTACCACTGGGAGATATCATTAGGAAGCATGGCGTTAGTTTTCATTGTTATGCTGATGATACTCAGCTCTATATTTCTTCACGCCTGACGAAACTTACCAATTCACAAGATTAACGGAATGCATAGCTGATATTAAAAATTGGATGAATAGTAATTTCCTGCAACTTAATTCAGATAAAACTGAATTTTTAATTATTGGACAGAAAAGCTCCACAAGTAGTGCCCTAGAATACTGTCTAACCCTCGATGGCTGCTCTGTCAAGCCCTTGTCGCCAGTGAGGAACCTGGGTGTGCTCTTTGATACCAATCTTTCGTTTGAAAGCCACGTTTCTAGCATCTGTAAAAAGCATTCTACCATCTTAAAAATATATCTTAATTACGTCACATGCTTTCAATGCAAAATGCTGAACAATTAGTACATGCGTTCATGAGCTCAAGGCTAGATTATTGTAATGCTCTACTGGGTGGTTGCCCTGCTCGCCTAATAAATAAACTCCAGCTGGTCCAAAACGCAGCAGCTCGAGTTCTTACTAGAACCAGGAAGTACGATCATATTAGTCCAGTTCTGTCAACACTGCACTGGCTCCTATTAAACATCGCATACATTTTAAAATCTTGCTTATTACTTATAAAGCAATAAATGGTTTGGCTCCCAGTACTTAAGCGAGCTCTTAACACATTATACTCCATCACGTCTATTGGTCTCTAAACTCTGGCCAGTTGAAAATACCTAGAATATCTAAATCAACTGCAGGCGGTCGATCCTTTTATTTAGCACCTAAACTCTGGAACAGTCTTCCTAGCATTGTTCGGGAAGCAGACACACTCTGTCAGTTTAAATCTAGACTAAAAACACATCTCTTTACTATGGCATACACATAGAACATATTTAACTTTCTTTATTCAAATCAAATGACTGATTTTTAGGCTGCATTAACTAGGTCAGCGGAACCGAACACTTCCCATAACACCTGATGTACTCGTTACATCATAAAAAGAGTGGCATCAATTAACCCGTCTCGGCGCAATAACTCCGATCTTTCAAGTATTCATATTCTTGTGTAATCGACGCGCCATCCTAAATGAACCCGTCTCGTGATACCCAAAATTTCGAATATTCCTATCTAATATGATTTATGACCTGCAAGGTTGCCTGAGTAATAATTATACACTGTTAATAATAGGCCAGAGGAGAACTGGCACCCGACTGAGTCTGGTTTCTCCCAAGGTTTATTTTCTCCATCATGCCCTGATGGAGTTTTGGTTCCTTGCCACTGTCGCCTTTGGCTTGGCTTGCTCAGTTGGGGACACTCAAATTATGATCCAAGTTACTCAACTAAATATACAAATAGAATTTATTAATTTGGTCATATATAATTCTATAAACTATCCAAATTAAACTAGCCAAATCAAATTTTGTTGCAATGTTGTCCTGTTTAACACTGTGAAGCTGCTTTGAAACAATCGTCATTGTAAAAGCGCTATATAAATAAAGTTGATTGATTGATTGATAGTTAAACAAATATCTAAGAAGATTACTGGGATTTGGGAACAGAGTTGAACTATTGAGCAAGTGAAAAAGAAGTAAACTTCAGCAATTTTTTAAAAAGAGTAGTTATTAGTGAAATAATGTACTTTGAAATAAGTAAGAACTGAATGTAATGTTTTTGGACACGCAATTGCACGAAAATGTATTGTAGTTTAAATTTATATAACATGCAGTCCTTTTTTTATGCATTTAAGTACATCTTTATACGTATAATTTCATAATTTATTCTATTGTCTTTGAAATATGGTTAAAGTGCACTGTTGAATGTGCTGACAAGCATTTATGGTAAACCAAAGAGTCGTTTTCAACTAAAAAGTTGAACATTTGTATGCATTTTGGTTGTTAATTTACACAACAACATTGTTTTGGGGAAATGCAAACTTTTGAAAAGGGGACTTGAAGTGCACATTTTTGAAAATGCATAGGGTACCAAGTGCTGAGGGGGCACCAAAAGAAGCCCTCCCCCAAACCAACACAATCTCATGAAAATGCGTATAAATAGTGCAGTGTGCAATCTCAGTAGAATGTATACGCTAAAATGAGTTTTGGCGTGCATATGGTACGCTGCTTTTGGCGTGCATATGATACGCACTTTATGGCGTGTATATGACACGCTTTTGGGTAGGGTGAGGGTGGGGTGTGGGGTTCGTATATATAATACGCACAAAGTGCGTATCATATGCACGCCAAAAACGGCGTACCATATGCACGCTAAAATGAGTTTTAGCGATACATTCTACGAGATTTCACACTCGTACTATTAATACGCATTTTCGTGAGATCGGGCTCCCCAAATTTAATTTTATAATGTCTACCTGTATATCTGAATGCATTCTGAAGAAATAAACTCAAGAACTGACTTCAGGACCCAGCAGAACAGCTCATTTGCTCCATATAGAGCTATAAAGCCATATAGTGGCAAGAGTCATGAATTATCATCTTATATTATTATATATAAGAGGTTGGCAGAGACACATTCAAACTGACCCAATTTGAGATATTTTGAGCTGATTTGAACTGGTTATTGCATGTATTTGAGGGTTATTTTGAATTTAAAAATTTGCTTAAAGGTGCAGTGTGTAGTATTTATGAGGATCTATTGCAATAAATGCAATATAATATACTATGTTTTCAGTGGAGTATAAAGACCTGAACCGTCATTTTTTATTATCTTAGAATGAGCCTTTCCTATCTACACAGTCCCTTACAGTGAAATCGGCATTTTGCGGCATCATGTTTCTACAGTGGCCCTAAAGCTGGGCTCAGGCTAGATTTATGCCCGATTTCTCCCTCCCGAGAATCAGAGAAAAAATCTTGTGGAGGACCTCGAACGGTTCCGATGTTCGGAGCAGATTATCTGGTAATGTGAGGCGTTCACAGAGCGAATCTTGCACCTCTCGATCTGCTCTCACACAGACATGTTTGATATTTAGGATTTTAAATCGGGATGATTATGCCAGTTTTTTCACGATAGCCAATGAGACAAGTTAACGAGAGTTTGAAATCGCGACCGTGAAACAAGCTGCTGCGTGTGGGTGATGGCGGAACGGTGTGTGGAGTGCTTACAACACGTCTGTTTGTATAACATGTCTTCAAAAACATGACACAACCGTACGGACAAAGAGAAATCAGCTTGGTTTTGAACATACCGGGGGGTGAGTGTAGAAAGCTGCTCGCAAATGTAAACATAATGACGATCTACATTCATGTTCACACACGCTTCCCCATGAGATCACGTGAGGTGCTCGTCCTGGCATGACTATTAACTAATTCAAAATTAATTCAAAACCCATAACCACAATAACATATTACTTAATCAATTAGTTAATAGTCATGTGCCCCAACAAGTAAAGTCATAACATAATGACACTTCTGTAAATCATTAGCTAATGATTAATTAAAGCAGACAACTGGAAGTTGAAATGCATGGCTTTGACCCGTTGTGGTAATTAACACATTAATTTACATTATTAGTTCATATAATATGTTTTTAAGGAATTAATACATTATGACACATTTAACTAATAACAATTTAATGATTACTTAATCTATTAATCATGTAGAATCTTCATTAGTTGCTGATGCAGTAATCATTAATAAATGGGTTAGTTAACCATTAGTAACACATTAACTCATGATTATCTGTGCATTAGTTAAGCATGAATTAATGCATATTAGTGCACCCTTTATTGTAAAGTGTTACCGAATATTCTGTAAGTTTCAGAGCTGAAAACGTCCTTGTTAGTCAAAGAAAAGCTTTTATAGACACCAGGCCCAGACAACGAGAGCTGGAATCCAATGATGTTATGGGAAGACGAAACGCAAAGTTTATATTTCTTTCTCGATCTGGGCACGCGCACGTGTGTGTGTGTGTGTGTGTGTGTGTGTGGACTGGTAATCCCTACGGTATGGGGACAAAATGTCCCCACAAAGATGGCAATATCCAAATTTTTGTCCTTGTGGGGACATTTTTTTGGTCCCCATGAGGAAAACATCTTATAAATCACACTAAGTGATGTTTTTTGAAAATATAATAATGCAGCATGTCTCCTGTGATGGGTAGGTTTAGGGGCAGGGGCAGTGTAGGGGGATAGAAAATACGGTTTGTAATGCATTACGCCTATGGAATGTCCCCACAAAACATGGAAACACAACATGTGTGTGTGTGTGTGTGTGTGTGTGTGTGTGTGTGTGTGTGTGTGTGTGTGTGTGTGTGTGTGTGTGTGTGTGTGTGTGTGTGTTCATGCTTATCCACCGATCAGGCGGGTCATGAAATACAGAAATAATATTCCAATCAATCTCGGGTGGATGAGAAATAAATCGAAACCCAGCGTTCAGGAGAAAGCCTCAAAACCAGTGTAGAAAATAGCCTATTACTGATTCATTATGATGTTTTTGAATGTAAAAACCACACCAACGTCATTAGTTGACCTCAGACAACAGTATAAAAAAATTAAAAAAGCCAGTTCATGACCCCTTTAATAATATCTTGTAGTGTGGGATGTGCAATTTTTTAAAAATCTTGTAGTGTGTGCATGTTTGAGATTTGAGAGAAAAAAATCTGTGAAGATTCTCCTTATGTGAGTGATGCCACCAGATTTCATAATCGGTTAGGATTAAAAAACTCCTCTAGTCTTAGCTCAGTTTAAACGGACAAACTTCTCTACAGAGCTATAGGGTGCATCTCAATCAGCTCCCTAGTTCAGGGCACTGATCAGGGAGTCAGCCCATCAACTTATCAGTGCCCTGACTACTGAACTAGGGAGCTGATTGAGACGCACCCCTAGTCACTGTCTGCTCTCTCCGATGACAAGCTTTTTGTCCTGTGTCGGCCACCGTAGCTTCTCTATGTACTTCGAAAGGGAGGGGTGTGCGGTTGCAATTCACAACCTCACCACTAGATGCCGCTCAAATTTACACACTGCACCTTCACTGCAAAAAATGCTCTTCTTACTGAGTAATTTTGTCTTGTTTCTGGTCTAAATATATAAACATTCTTGGACCCACTTTATATTAGGTGTCCTTAACTACTATGTACTAACATTTTAATTAATAATTTGATACATTGCACTTATTGTGTACATACATGTTTTTACATTGTACTTACATTTTTAAAAATACCTTAATGTAATTACATCTGTAATTAATTTCTGTAGTTACATTTGTAATTACACAGTTGACACTTCCTTTACACCTAACCCTACCCTTAAACTTACCCATCCCACCACACCTGTCCCTAACTCTACCCTTAAACTCACCCTCAGCACCACACCTGTCCCTAACCCTACCCTTAAACTGACCCATCCCACCACACCTGTCCCTAACCCTACCCTTAAACTTACCCATCCCACCACACCTGTCCCTAACCCTACCCTTAAACTTACCCATCCCACCACACCTGTCCCTAACCCTACCCTTAAACTTACCCATCCCACCACACCTGTCCCTAACCCTACCCTTAAACTTACCCATCTCACCACACCTGTCCCTAACCCTACCCTTAAACTTACCCATCTCACCACACCTGTCCCTAACCCTACCCTTAAACTTACCCATCTCACCACACCTGTCCCTAACCCTACCCTTAAACTTACCCATCTCACCACACCTGTCCCTAACCCTACCCTTAAACTTACCCATCTCACCACACCTGTCCCTAACCCTACCCTTAAACTTACCCATCTCACCACACCTGTCCCTAACCCTACCCTTAAACTTACCCATCCCACCACACCTGTCCCTAACCCTACCCTTAAACTTACCCATCCCACCACACCTGTCCCTAACCCTACCCTTAAACTTACCCATCCCACCACACCTGTCCCTAACCCTACCCTTAAACTTACCCATCTCACCACACCTGTCCCTAACCCTACCCTTAAACTTACCCATCTCACCACACCTGTCCCTAACCCTACCCTTAAACTTACCCATCCCACCACACCTGTCCCTAACCCTACCCTTAAACTTACCCATCCCACCACACCTGTCTCTAACCCTACCCTTAAACTTACCCATCCCACCACACCTGTCCCTAACCCTACCCTTAAACTACCCATCCCACCACACCTGTCCCTAACCCTACCCTTAAACTTACCCATCCCACCACACCTGTCCCTAACCCTACCCTTAAACTTACCCATCCCACCACACCTGTCCCTAACCCTAC
The DNA here is from genome assembly GCA_023029165.1 of Gobiocypris rarus. NCBI lineage: Eukaryota > Metazoa > Chordata > Actinopteri > Cypriniformes > Gobionidae > Gobiocypris > Gobiocypris rarus. The sequence continues at coordinate 3,504,736 of CM040912.1, forward strand.
CCTTAAACTTACCCATCTTACCACACCTGTCCCTAACCCTACCCTTAAACTTACCCATCCCACCACACCTGTCCCTAACCCTACCCTTAAACTTACCCATCCCACCACACCTGTCCCTAACCCTACCCTTAAACTTACCCATCCCACCACACCTGTCCCTAACCCTACCCTTAAACTTACCCATCCCACCACACCTGTCCCTAACCCTACCCTTAAACTTACCCATCCCACCACACCTGTCCCTAACCCTACCCTTAAACTTACCCATCCCACCACACCTGTCCCTAACCCTACCCTTAAACTTACCCATCCCACCACACCTGTCCCTAACCCTACCCTTAAACTTACCCATCCCACCACACCTGTCCCTAACCCTACCCGTATCCCACCTCAATATCAGCAAAAGTGTTTTGCAACACAATATGAACACAGAAAGTACATTGTACTTGATTTTTGATGTAAGTACATAGTAGTTAAGGCCACCTAATATAAAGTGGGGCCACATTCTTAAATCAAGATGCATTTACTAGATAAGTAAAATGACATAAGATATTTTTTCTTGTTTTCTTGAAAATAAAATCAAAATGAGGTGAGTTTTTGCTTAAAACGAGCAAAATTATCTACCAATGGGGTGAGAAAAATAATCGTATTCCTGATTGAAATCTTGTTTCTTGTTTCTGTCCTCACCCCATTGGCAGATGATTTTGCTCGTTTTAAGCAAAAACTCACTTAATTTTGATATTTTTCCCCAGAAAAGAAGTAAAAATATCTTATGTAATTTTACTTATCTATTAAATGCAAGCTTTTTGTCCTGTGTCGGCCACCGTAGCTTCTCTATATACTTCGAAAGGGAGGGGTGTGCGGTTGCAATTCACAACCTCACCACTAGATGCCGCTCAAATTTACACACTGCACCTTTAAATTATATTATTTATTGATAAAATCTAGTAATTTAAATGTATATTTTTTAATAATCTCCCAAAAAATGGCATGAAAAATAAAATACAAATAATATATTAAAAAAAGAGTATAACTTTAGGGCTTCGGCTCATCTTGATCCGCGAGGGAAAGTTACAGTATGCGAGGGAAGGTTAAAGTAAAACTTTGAATTAGATATCAATACAAAGTGCACTTTTAAAAGAAACAGTCATGAAAGTGTACTCTCTTTAAGGGGACTCTATTTTATTATTATTATATTATCTACAGGTATAATTTTTGAAAGGGCACAAGAAGTAGGCTACACGTCTTTTTGACAAGGCAAGGCTAAGCAATGAAAACAATAAAGTACAGATAAAGTCTGTGAACGAAACGTCTGGCATTTTAACAACATGCATTATGTTTTTAGAGTATATCACCTTACCCACAAGGTCCCACTCTCCATTAGCGATATATCCTGTGATGTCAGCATCAATCATCTGCAGGTCCAGAGACCATCCGCCGTACGTCCAGGAGCCAAACTTCAGATCACACCTCTGAAGATCAAAGGGGAACCAGCGAACATCGATGTGGCAGGTGCTTTTGAATATCCCTGTGAGCATAAATGTGAGCTGGTAATAAAACAATCTTCCAGCAGCACATCTGAGAGCATACTAGTAACAACTATAATAAAAATACTTATCATTGATCATCATTACTATTACTGCAATGGTAGGATTACTATTATTATATAATAACCATCTCATGCAAAAATGTGAAAATTCGATTTATATGAACCATAACTGTGATGAAAATGAACATCTATGAGATGAGATGAGACATAAATTGAAGGTGCCGGTGAAGACATACGTATGTAATTTAGCATGGATGCTCCAGTGCTTTCATTGCAATAAAGCATAACTATAGGCTTCTGACGAAGCTTTATGGAGGTTCAAGAGAAGGCAATCTCTTCAATGTCACTACAGGGAATTTACTGCAAGCTCACTGCCAGGATTACACCTGCTCATGAATCTAATGTTTATCTCGGGATAGAGCCTGCTTCAGCTTTCACAGCAAGAACCAAGAGGAGAACCGTAAATGATGCCGTGGAGGCGAATGCTGCGCAGGCACATCTCCATTCACAGCAGCGAGTCTATCAATGAGACATCTCTTTAGACCAAAACTACTAACATAAGACGGTATGTTTCACTTTTTTTGTTTTGCATAATAGAAATTAATTTAAAAGTGCACTATGTAACGTTTGGCCAGTACAAAAGTGGTTTTGGTTTCATTTTACTGACACTTATTGATGTGGATGCAGCGTCATGCCAAAGCAAAGCATTCTGGTTTGTGACACCATTGCATAAATATCCTATTTCTCTTTACATTTACATTTAAAAATACATTTTGGCCAATACATTTTATTTCCTCAACAAAAAAAAAAGTCTTATAATATTGAGCTTATTAAATGGTTAGGTCACCCAAAAAGGAAAATTATCCCATGATTTACTCACCCTAAAATCATCTTAGGTGTATATGACATTCTTTTTTTCAGACGAATATGATCTGAGTTATATTAAAAATGTCCTGGCTCTTCAAAGCTTTATAATGGCAGTGAATTGTTGTTTCTTTTATAAAGTCCATAAAAGTGCATCTATCCATCATATAACTGCTCCACACGGCTCCGGGGGTTAATAAAGACCTTCTGAAGTGAAGTGGCACGCTTGTGTGAGAAAAATATCCATATTTAAAACTTTATAGACTAAAATAACTAACTTCCGGCAAAAGAGTAACCCTTGACCCTTGAACTCTTGACACGTGTGTACTGACGAACGCAGAAGTGCAGAGGATAGAGCAAAACAAAACACCGCTCATGAAAATACATTTTTTAAAGAGAAATGTCTGAGGATTTCTACATACTAAGAGAAGAGGGGCTTGAGTTGCCCAGCTCTATCCACGAGAGGCATCAAAGCTTGTGATGCTCCTGTACATCGCGGCAGGGGTTACTCTTTCACCGCAAGTCGAATTGCGTACGGCATTCAGACGGAAATTTTTAACATGTGTAAAGGAGTCAAAACAGCAGCAGGAATCTCTCCATCACACACAAATGAAGATCTGTGATGGGCAACCCTTATGGAAAGGAAATAACTTTCCCTTTTTTATGAATGATCAATATATTAAATTATATAACCATGTTTGAAAATATACTGAATAATATATTGTGTTAATATATTACAACATACTGAATAATATCTATATTATATACAGTGGGTATGGAAAGTATTCAGACCCCCTTAAATTTCACTCTTTGTTATATTGCAGCCATTTGCTAAAATCAATTAAGTTCATTTTTTTCTCATTAATGTACACACAGCAACCTATGTTGACAGAAAAACACAGAATTGTTGACATTTTTGCAGATTTATTAAAAAAGAAAAACTGAAATAACACATAGTCCTAAGTATTCAGAACCTTCTCATTTATTTAACTCAGGTGCTGTCCATTTCTCCTGATCATCCTTGAGATGGTTCTACACCTTCATTTGAGTCCAGCTGTGTTTGATTATACTGACTGAACTTGATTAGGAAAGTCACACACCTGTCTATATAAGAGCTTACAGCTCACAGTGCATGTCAGAGCAAATGAGAATCATGAGGTCAAAGGAACTGCCTGAAGAGCCCAGAGACAGAATTGCGGAAAGGCACATATCTGGCCATGGTTACAAAACCATTTCTGCTGCACTTAAGGTTCCAAAGAGCACAGTGGCCTCCATAATTATGGAGTCAAAATAATGCCACATAGTTTTGCAAAATAATAAAGTATTGCAAAAGAAAAAAATTGCAAACAAAAATAAAGAATTGCATAAAAAAGAAGTATTGAGAAAAAAAGTTTTGCACACAAAAATAAATTATTACACAAGAAAAATTAAGTATTGAGAGAAAAAAAACTGTTTTGCAAACAAAAATAAAGTATTGAGAGAGAAAAAAACTGTTTTGCAAACAAAAATAATGTATTGCAAAATAAAATAAAGTATTGAGAGAGAAAAAAAGGAAAAGGAAAATAAAGTTGTTTCATTTGCAGCTAAACTTTTATTCTGCGCAGCGTTTCAGTATGCTTGCGATACCGTTTCCCCTGTGCGCTTCACTTTTCTGTGCGTGTCTTTGTGGCACTGTTTTGACATGGGGGGTGGAGTCAAGAAACTGGGGCGTGTTCAGCTGACATAGTCACGCCTCCCTCCGTGTGACATCATCTCCTCGAGACGCAGATCAGCACAGATGAATGGCTGAGCTCATGCGGGTGGAGCGTTTCCTTGTACTCACACTTTTACTAGCATTAAAACGGGCATGATTTTGTTTTGTTATGAATAAATGTGTATTAAAAGCGTTTGCTTAAGTTAGAAGTGGTGATTATTATTAGCTTTGGACTACTGGCTAATACAAACTGTGTGAAAATAGCCAGCACTGTTTATTTCTCTCAGTCTCAGTGTGCACACATTTATAGCATTTAAATGTTTATAGTTTTATTTTGTTAACTAAATGTGTATTAGAAGCATTAACCTGTTGACGTCAAAGTTACTGCTAGTTTTAAGTTGTAAATAGAATGTAATTAACTTGACAGACTTTTATCATTAAAAATATCTCAGACTCATGCTTAAATTGTTTCTTCTACTGGAGAAAATATAGAAGGCTACCTGACCATTAGATGGCAGCAAAGACTGTTTTAATGAGAGAGTCACTCAATAGAAACTTTTATATTGAATTTGTGAATGCAGAACAAGACGCAAATGACAAAAGCTTGGACTAGCGCTGCTCGGGCACGGGAACCCCATAACGGTTTAAATGACAAGATATCGCAGCGGACATTCAAATAGATGTTTTATTATGAACATAGGACTGACCTGAAAACCTAATACAGTAAGCTTCAATTAACTATCAATGAGAACAAACATGTTTACGTTGCTAAGCTATAAAGATTTGCACGCATTCTGAGTGAAATGAACAGCTATGGCTTTTTCAGACAGTTCTAAACTAAACACTAAACACCACATTAACTGATCTCTAACTACTTTAACTTAAGCGCTGCTAATACACATTTAATTAACAAAACCAACCATTCAAATGCTAAAAATGTGTGCACACTGAGAGAAATAAACAGCAGATGCTGGCTATCTTCACACAGTTTGCATCAGCCAGTAACGTTAGTCCACAGCTAATAATAATCACCACTTCTAACTTAAGCAAACGCTTTTAATACACATTTATTCATAACAAAACAAAATCATGCCCGTTTAATGCTAGTAAAGTGTGAGTACAAGGAAACGCTCCACCGCATGAACTCAGCCATTCATCTGTGCTGATCTGCGTCTCGAGGAGATGATGTCACACGGAGGGAGGCGTGACTATGTCAGCTGAACACGCCCCAGTTTCTTGACTCCACCCCATGTCAAAACAGTGCCACAAAGACACGCACAGAAAAGTGAAGCGCACAGGGAAACGGTATCAAGCACACTGAAACGCTGCGCAGAATAAAAGTTTAGCTGCAAATGAAACAACTTTATTTTCCTTTTCCTTTTTCTCTCTCAATACTTTATTTTTGTTAGCAAAACAGTTTTTTCTCTCAATACTTAATTTTTCGTGTGCAATACTTTATTTTTGTTTGCAAAACTTTTTTCTTTTGCAATACTTTATTATTTTGCAAAACTATGTGGCATTATTTTGACTCCATACATAATCCTTAAATGGAAGATGTTTGGGATGACCAGAACCCTTCCTAGAGCTCGCCGTCCGGCCAAACTGAGCTATCAGGGGAGAAGAGCCTTGGTGAGAGAGGTAAAGAAGAACCCAAAGATCACTGTGGCTGAGCTCCAGAGATGCAGTCGGAAGATGGGAGAAAGTTGTAGAAAGTCAACCATCACTGCAGCCCTCCATCAGTGGGGGTTTTATGGAAGAGTGGCCCGACGGAAGCCTCTCCTCAGTGCAAGACACATGAAAGCCTGCATGGAGTTTGCGAAAAAACACCTGAAGGACTCCAAGATGCTGAGAAATAAGATTCTCTGGTCTGATGAGACTAAGATAGAACTTTTTTGCCTTAATTCTAAGCGGTATGTGTGGAGAAAACCAGGCACTGCTCATCACCTGTCCAATACCTGTACCCAACAGTGAAGCATGGTGGTGGCAGCATCATGCTGTGGGGGTGTTTTTCAGCTGCAGGGACAGGACGACTGGTTGCAATCGAGGGAAAGATGAATGTGGCCAAGTACAGGGATATCCTAGATGAAAACCTTCTCCAGAGTGCTCAAGACCTCAGACTGGGCCGAAGGTTCACCTTCCAACAAGACAATGACCCGAAGCACACAGCTAAAATAATGAAGTGGCTTCACAACAACTCCATGACTGTTCTTGAAAGGCCCAGCCAGAGTCCTGATTTAAACCCAATCGAGCATCTCTGGAGAGACCTGAAAATGGCCGTCCACCAACGTTTACCATCCAACCTGACAGACCTGGAGAGGATCTGCAAGGAGGAATGGCAGAGGATCCCCAAATCCAGGTGTGAAAACTTGGTGCATCTTTCCCAAAAAGACTTATAAAGGCTGTATTAGATCAAAAGGGTGCTTCTACTAAATACTGAGTAAAGGGTCTGAATACTTAGGACCATGTGATATTTCAATTTTTCTTTTTTAATAAATCTGCAAAAATTTCAACAATTCTGTTTTTCTGTCAATATGGGGTGCTGTGTGTACATTAATGAGAATAAAAAAAAGAACTTTAGCAAATGGCTGCAATAACACAGAGTGAAAAATGTAAGGGGGTCTGAATACTTTCCATACCCACTTGTATATTTACTCGTGCAGTGTAAACACACACATACAGAAAATTATATATTGTAATATTTCTTATATTTACCAAATATTTCATATTTTCAAGCTAGGTAACAATAGCAGAAGCACACCTGCATGTACTAACCCTATTAGCAGAGTAACTAGCAAAGAGACTTCAGGGGCATTTCAATCAGCTCCCTAGATCAGGAGTCAGGGCACTGATCAGAGAGTCAGCCCATTGACTTATGTCTTGACTACTGAACTAGGGAGCTGATTGAGACGCACCCTATCATCACGCTGAAGAGGACACAGTTGTTTCTTTTTAAATATAATAATAATAATTGTAGTCGTAATGTTGTTCAGCATCCTCACCACAGGCTCTACTCTTCAGCACAACGGTATAACCACAAAAACTCAAACATCCCAGAAAACCTTTAAAATGACAAAATAATACAGTTTAAACTGATAACAGATATCCCCCTATATTAAAATTGAGCAAAACTATAGATGCAAGTCCACTGCAGGCAATTTGGAAAAACCCAAGTGTATTTTTATTTTATTTTATTAAACATAAAACAAAGCCATGGCTAACATCGCATGACAAACTCACCAACAGTGGGTTACCACATTCAATATCAGACAAAAACATGAGGCAAACATGAGGGCTTAAATACACATGGACTAATGACTGGACAAGGGACGCCTGTGAATGCTTATCAAACAATGAACCAATGAGAACAGGACAACAGAACACAAGACAAAGGAGCACACGAGGGAATGGAGTCACAGGAGAAGAAAGTGCATAGCAGAGAACATGACCGTGAACAAAACAAACAAAGAAACATGACAGTGAACATGACAAACTCAAAAACATGAACATGAAACACAACCCAAAACACCCTGTGACAACATGTAGGGTAAAACTTTAAGTTGGCTGGTAAAGTGGATAAAATGTTATTAATGCTTTTTATGTCTTTATTTCTAAATATTTTATATGCATCAATATTTATGCTTTATGCTCAAACAGCAACATTGCACACTAACTAAAGTTTAAAAAGTTATGATCAACCAGCCCATTACTACGAGCAGGTGAGAGTAAACTCTCCTCTAATTGGTCAGCATGCACCTGTCTATGTTCTAGGATTCAGTCAGGATGGATAGACACTGCTCTGTGGGCAGGACTGTGGCTCTCTGTGTAGCTGTCATTAGGGTACAATGGGGCTAAGGGCTCCATGGGGTAAAAGGCTCTTTTGATTTTATTTTCCTCTAAACCACTAAATGGCACAAAATCTTGCCTCAGCCCTTTCCAAGACAACCGCTTTTTTAAGATGCACGTGGAAATTTGTCTGATCTTTGACGCGATTACGAGCAGCAGCGCAAAGTAGATTCTGCGCTCATTTGATCTAATATTTGGTGTTTTTAAAAATGTTGTAGATTTAAGCAAATAATAATCGCTAAAATTGTTGAATACATTTTGAAACAAAGGTCTTGTTAATGTTTGTCAGTTTTCTTCAAGGTAATTACAGCAACAGTTTTTCAATAACGCAAGAATATGTTAAAGTATGGCATTTGGGGTAAAAGGCACCATATTTAACATGATCATAAACAGCGGCTGACTTTAACATTTGTTGACAGATGGGAAATATCGTATATTAAGTTGGGTGTCCACCTTGAAACCATCATATTTAGAAATGAGATATTAATCATATCATATAATAAAATATAATTTATTGTTACTACTGTAAATCTATATTCAATTATTAGGGATCTCCTTCAATGCTTTCAGAATCTATACTTTTTTAAATGATTTTGTTTCAATATTTTTCAGATATATTTCTATATTAACACATTTTAATGACAGAATATGTATTGATCAAAAATGAATTATTTTATTCATCAAAATAAACAGAAAATAGATAAACCACTGATTTATTTTCACACAGATTCTGTTGCTTCATAAATGTTCAATACAAGCATATATTTTTTTCTGTATATCATACATTATTGGAGTAGTGAAAGGCACATTTTTCTCAAGGTGTGCCTTACGCTCCATTATACCCTATATTACTTTATCATTTTTAGCAAGAATCAAGCAAGTTTTTGCATTTTGGGCAGGTGACCAAATTTCAAAAAGACAAAGGCACTTTGTCTTTGCTCCAGGTTAACCCACAATTCATTTTGAGAAGCATTAGCAAAACAACCACTGCTGCTTTACTTCTCCTCCTCACACATCTGTTTTTTCTCATCATAGTGGTGATGTTGCCCATCACAGTTCAGTACAGGCGTCAGAACAGCGTCTCCTCACAGCAGATCTTCATTTATGTGTGACCGAGGGATTCCTGCCGCTGTTTTGACTCCTTTACATATTTTATAAGATCTTCAAGGTCTCAGCTGGACAAACTACCATCATATGTATAGGCTACTCACATACAGCGAGCGCATTTAGCCCAGATCACAGCATTGGTTTGGATGTCGACAAGGTATATGCCACAAAAGTTTTTTAATTTTTTTATTGTGTTAAAAATTACAGTGAACCAGGACTAAATCTATCATTTTCTTTCTTGCTCCGTACCAAAAGAACCAAGAAAACCAAACTACAAGTGTGAACACACGCTAAGTTGCGTCATTGTTCACTGCGTGACTACATTTTCTCTCAAGTAACCATTTTATTTTTCATTCTGAGCTTGAAATGGGCTTCCACAGCAGCCCAACCATTGCAGGATAGGAAAAATGACTTATGGCACTATAACATGTGAACAGTACCTGGCGGAAGGTATTGGCAGGCACCAGAGGAGTTCACCAGCACATTAGTATGAAACGTGGCATCAAACCTTTCATCAGCACTGTGGAGAACACAAGAAGCATTTTAACTAAAGAACACAGCAGTGATTTATGAACACTTAGAAACACTTCTGATTAGTCCAATACACCGTAAATGCAATGCATATTTGTGCACCACTTTGAGAAATGTTCTGTTACATTTTTCCAATTTCGTAAAATAATTACAGAATGAGATTAGCCTCAATAATAACTATCAACTAACTATAAAGAATTACCGATCACAACATTACTAATCACAACATTGTCGTGTGTCTGAGACATAATCACTCCTTTTTTACTCTGAATATAGTCATAAAATGCTTCACTAATTACTCAAGGGTTACCTCGTCACTCTTCAAGAACTACTAGTGATCTGGACCATTATTTTAAAGTAAAAACATTTCACTTTAAAACAATGGTCCAGATTCACTAGTAGTTCTTGAGTGACTAGGTAACCCTTGAGTAATTAGTAATGATAATAATTTTGGCCGATACCAATAACTGATCAATCTTTATTTGAAAGCCGATAACCGATATATTGGCCGATATTTCTAAATCCAGATTTTTGCATAATTTTTACAAAGATAAATCTAATATGCATAATTCTTTACATCCTGATTAAAAAAAAAAGTCTCACCATTAAAATCCATGTCCCAAGCACACAATTAGGATGTTCTCATTATAATTTGATGTAGCCTATATGACAGTTGCACTGAACCGTATTTTAATTTGTGATTTCAATCATATTTCAAGCAATTCACATCTAAAGTGTCTCAGCTGAAAGAAAACATTATTTATCAGCTTTAATATATTGGCCAAATGGTCTTATTGTGCCGAAAACGATACCATTTAAAATAAACATATATCGGCCGACACCGTTATAAGTAATTTCCTGCATTGTTACTTACTAATGACGGACCATTATTCCAATCCAAAGTGTTACTGAATAAAGAATTCGGTCTCAGAAATCCCTGAGGAAATGCCATGATTGTCCAGGCTGCTAGACCAACACAACCAACAAATAAATCAAATGAAATTGTAACGCTGCACCAGTGGTCTCATTTGATTCACTGACCTCAACGTAGAGGCGAATTTGAAGCAAATTCTGTACCATCCACTGCTTTTCCAGACAGGGACAAATGAGGCAAAACCTTGGTTTTCCATGACATAGTGCAAACTCAGTGTCCATTCTCTGTTACCAGCACTTTTTTCAAGGCAATTTACCACTCTTCAAGAAATCCTTCATGGACAGGGTTTACACTTGAAAAGCTACGCTTGGTTTTTACAGAACCCTTTTCTTGCTAGTGATACATATGAGTTTATCAATAACTCCTGTTGTGAAGAACAAACCTGTTATAGAGTAAGATGTCAGGCTTCCAGATCTGACTGTCAGGGAATCTTACACTCGTCACTCCAGGATATTCAGAGGAGTTCCACTGGAGATAGTAGTCATACCAGTACTGAAATAAAGAGACAAACAGCAGATCACTTAACGCACAAAAGTCAAACAGGAACAACGTGGACATTTATGCTTTAAAAATGTATGCTGATGCAAACTGAATTAGGCATGTGAACTTTAATCAAAATATCAGAATCTAAAGAGCTTTTCTACACATGCACACACACATACCGGAGCTAGAGAAAAGTACTTCTTAGGGCAGAAAAGATGAAACATGACTATGAATTATAATGCATAAATTATTTTATGGAGCAAAGTCAAAGACATGTAAATTAGATCGTTTATATTGATAGACCGCTGAGATCTTTAAACAATGTTAATAAGGTATTCAAATTCATAGACACACTTGGTGGTATACTGTATATATATATATATATATATATATATATATATATATATATATATATATATGATTTGCCAAGTATATCCACGTCCATAGATTATAATCCGTAAAGCAGTATTGTTACCACCAGCTGGAGTGATCTCCACCAGAGGGCACTCTTCACTCTTATCTCATTATGAACTGCATTTCCCATAACCCTTTGCATGGACTCATAATACTTCATTACTTCCACCTGTGTCTCATTATATGGTTAGCGCTGCCTTTATTAGCCCTGTGTTTTCAGAACTTGTTTTGCAAAGTCTTGTATGTTGTTACGCTGCACTTCTGAGCATTACCAAAGACTATAGATATAGAAAGACGGTTCACTCCTATTACTTATGAATGGACAAAACCGCAACACGCAATATGGCGGAATAGTCCCGCCTTCTAAATTAAAAGAGCCAATCGCTGATTGGTAAAGTCATTGCATCACTGCAGCTGCTGTTAGAAACTCCGGTTCCCATAGAAACCTGAGACTTAGGACTGCACACTGGCTCATCTAGCCTGAAAAATGAGCTTTTTAACACTATTTGATAATAGGAAACAACATTTATGGGACAGTTCATGTTAGATTTTGTTGCTGATTTGAACTATGCTATTTAAATGTGAGTTCAGCAAGCAGTTTTTGAGATTCCAGGATTCCCCCATTTAAATCGATAGGACTTGTTCTTGTATGCCCGAAATAGCTGCCTGCATTGCAAATATGGCTGCCGAGTGAACAGACTTGCCTTGGAAGTGACTTTGGCGTTACCCTAGTTTCACTTTTCTTGTTTTTTTGATTCTCTGCCTGTTTTCTGGATTACTCTTTTGCTTGTTTTTCTGTTGCTCTTTTGGATTGTTTGCCTGTGTGTTGACCTTTTGTCTGTAATATGGACTATAAGGCATTAAGATATTATGATTAATATGACTTTCTGTAAAGCTGCTTTGAAACAATGTGTATTGTGAAAAGCGCTATACACAATGTATTTGACTTGACAGTGAGTGTTGGTGTCTTACCAGCTGTAACCAAATGTTGGTTGTAAGTACTTGGTTTTTCTCATCCTGTAAATAGACAAAGGTGACCTTTTTTAAAAACCTGAAAAGAACCACTTCCAAAACAATTTTTAAAATCATATTTTACATTGTCTTAACTCTTAAGACACAACCCAGACAGCAACATAGTGTCAGCCCAGATCTGGCCCACATCTGGTATGCGTGGAATCCACATGTTGCTGTCTGGGAAGGGTCAAGAAGAGTACACTTTAGCATAATTTTTACTGAAATAATATACTTTAAGAGAATATAAGTGCGAACTGGATTGCATGTTAAATGCAATTCGATTGTAGTTAAAATTTGAAATGCTTTAAAGGAACACTCCACCGTTTTTAGAAATTAATTTATATATTAAATAATTTAGAATTATTCAACATCTTTCCTACATTTAGATATGTGGGAAAATGCATTTTTGTCTCAGTGCATGCATTGTTTTAGTTTAGCAGGGTCGCCGCTAGCTTAGCTTAGCATAATGAATGGAATCCTATGTTGCCAGCTAGCATGACCCGAGTTAAAGTGATCCAAAAGGGAGATTTCCTAGGCAGATATTAACTTGGGACTATATTATGGGGAAGCACAGGCGAAGCACTGCTACTTGGGGCGCAGAGATATCACGCAACACATGAAATCCACATGAAATGTTGCGTGATATCTCTGCGCCCCAAGTAGCAGTGCTTCGCCTGTGCTTCCCCATAATATAGTCCCAAGTTAATATCTGCCTAGGAAATCTCCCTTTTGGATCACTTTAACTCGGGTCATGCTAGCTGGCAACATAGGATTCCATTCATTATGCTAAGCTAAGCTAGCAGCGACCCTGCTAAACTAAAACAATGCATGCGCTGAGACAAAAATGCATTTGCCCACATATCTAAATGTAGGAAAGATGTTGAATAAGCCCTATTTCTAAAAACAGTGGAGTGTTCCTTTAAGTTATCTGACCAATGAAACCTTAATGTTACTCCAGATTTGATAGATATTAAAATCATCTTAAATTATAGACCTCAGTCAGGGTTGCGTCATATTTGATTTTTTGGCTGCGAGGGATAAAAATACAGCGTGTTCAATGGATTGTACTGTTGTTTAAGAACTTGCCAGTTATTCAGCTGATAAAACATTCTGAACAATTCAGGTTTTGTGAAAAAGATATGGTGTAAACTCCACACGTAAACAAATTTACTAGGATTATCGTTCATGGTCATATTTTATCAGGGAATATTCAATTGAATGAATAAACTTACCACATCCATAATCTGCATGAGACTGAAGGTGAAATACACAGTGAGTGAGTGGGTGTCATTAAACACAGGTCTCTCCAGTGGGTTATAGTCTTTCATCAGGTCTCTGTAGAGTCTCCTCTGATGCTCTCCCTGAAGTGACACTGCCAGAATAATGAACAATGTGACACGGTTGCAGAGTTTCACCTTCACTGCTAACTGCTTGCAGAAAAGGTTTGCAGCGTGAACTGAATGAGATATTCAAGAGAATGCTTGCGAATCAACAGAGACAGCTGCTCCAGCTCATTTGGAGGAACACGTATTGATCTGAAGCTTTTCTGCTGGGTTTCAGTGATTAAATCTCCACCAGGAAGTCTGACTGATTAGTCTCAAGCACTTTCCTTAAGTATGCTACTAACTCCCTGTCTGAACTATTTTTGTTTTAACATTTGCCAGATTTGGACAGCAAACAGTAAAGTACTTTCCAGATCATTTCGATATACCTCATCAAGATATTAAGTTTTTTTTGTAAATATAGAAGGCAAATCAAATCATAGTTAAAGGGTTAGTTCATCCAAAAAAGACAATTCTGTCATCATTCACTCACGCAACATGTCTGCACTCGAGCAAAACGTAAACTTGCACTAAAATTCATTCAGCATTTTGAGACTGTATGAAACTTGTTTTGATCGATACTGAGAGGATTCTCATTCCCGGTAAATTAAACATGAGATTGGTCATTATTTTCAACAGAAATGCCCGTGATTGACTACAATACTCAACGCTGTAAAATCATGTTGTACTCTCGTGACCCAAATAAAATAACCAGATAACTCAAGAGAAACATTAATGTTGTCTCTTCTTTATCTCTCTCCAGAATTAAATGCTACTGTAAAGCCTAGTCGAAGTCGATGCAAATATTGTGTTAATATTTGCAAGAAATTGCTGCAAATATAGTGAAACATTGGCTCTTGCTGAAGCTCAAACGTGCTGCGTAACACGAGAATGAACCTCATTGGCTCTTGAGAAGCTCAAACGTGCTGCGTAACACGAGAATGAACCTCATTGGTTCTTGCAGAAGCTCAAACGTGATGCGTGACACGAGAATGAACCTCATTGGCTCTTGAGAAGCTCAAACGTGATGCGTGACACGAATGAACCTCATTGGCTCTTGAGAAGCTCAAACGTGATGCGTGACACGAGAATGAACCTCATTGGCTCTTGAGAAGCTCAAACGTGATGCGTAATACGAGAATGAACCTCATTGGTTCTTGAGTAGCTCAAATATGCTGTGTAACACGAGAATGAACCTCATTGGTTCTTGAGAAGCTCAAACGTGCTGCGTAACACGAGAATGAACCTCATTGGTTCTTGAGAAGCTCAAACGTGCTGCTTAACTCGAGAATGAACCTCATTGGCTCTCGCTGAAGCTCAAGCGTGCTGCGAAACACAAGAATGAACCTCATTGGTTCTTGCTGAAGCTCAAACGTGCTGGGTAACACGAGAATGAACCTCATTGGTTCTTGCTGAAGCTCAAACGTGCTGCGTAACACGAGAATGAACCTCATTGGTTCTTGAGAAGCTCAAACGTGATGCGTAACACAAGAATGAACCTCATTGGTTCTTGCTGAAGCTCAAACGTGATGCGTAACACGAGAATAAACCTCATTGGTTCTTGAGAAGCTCAAACGTGATGCGTAACACAAGAATGAACCTCATTGGTTCTTGCTGAAGCTCAAACGTGATGCGTAACACGAGAATAAACCTCATTGGTTCTTGAGTAGCTCAAATATGCTGTGTAACACGAGAATGAACCTCATTGGTTCTTGAGAAGCTCAAACGTGCTGCTTAACTCGAGAATGAACCTCATTGGCTCTCGCTGAAGCTCAAACGTGCTGCGAAACACAAGAATGAACCTCATTGGTTCTTGCTGAAGCTCAAACGTGCTGGGTAACACGAGAATGAACCTCATTGGTTCTTGCTGAAGCTCAAACGTGCTGCTTAACTCGAGAATGAACCTCATTGGTTCTTGAGAAGCTCAAGCGTGATGCGTAACACAAGAATGAACCTCATTGGTTCTTGCTGAAGCTCAAACGTGATGCGTAACACGAGAATGAACCTCATTGGTTCTTGAGAAGCTCAAACGTGATGCGTAACACGAGAATGAACCTCATTGGTTCTTGCTGAAGCTCAAACGTGCTGGGTAACACGAGAATGAACCTCATTGGTTCTTGCTGAAGCTCAAACGTGCTGTAACACGAGAATAAACCTCATTGGTTCTTGAGAAGCTCAAACGTGATGCGTAACACCAGAATGAACCTCATTGGTTCTTGCTGAAGCTCAAACGTGATGCGTAACACGAGAATGAACCTCATTGGTTCTTGCTGAAGCTCAAACGTGCTGGGTAACACGAGAATGAACCTCATTGGTTCTTGAGAAGCTCAAACGTGCTGCGTAACACGAGAATGAACCTCATTGGTTCTTGCTGAAGCTCAAACGTGCTGCGTAACAAGAATGAACCTCATTGGTTCTTGAGAAGCTCAAACGTGATGCGTAACACAAGAATGAACCTCATTGGTTCTTGAGAAGCTCAAACGTGATGCGTAACACGAGAATGAACCTCATTGGTTCTTGAGAAGCTCAAACGTGCTGCGTAACACGAGAATGAACCTCATTGGTTCTCACACGTCATGCGAACATGCTTGACCTTCCGTTTACCACAACTGATGTTGATGACTATTTATATGTGAATAAAAGTCTCAATTCAATCTGTTCATCATATAAAGTGATCGTGTCTTCAGAAAATTTAGACTAAACTGCTCAATTAAAATTGATTAATTTTATGATCTCTTTATGAACTTTATAAAGCTTCAAATTGGTAGTTGCATAGACTGTCAATGGAGGGACAGAAATAAAAAATATCTTCATCTGTGTGCCGAAGATGAACAAAAGATGAACAGAATTTTCATTTTTGGGTGAACTATCCCTTTAACTCCAACGTCTTTCCCAAAGTTCAATCACCGTCATCTCTCATAGCTGTATAAAAGGGATCTGTCTCCCAGTGTAATTCCCTTAAGATCCCATCCATTCATAATCTAATTCCACCGAGGACATCCTTTAGATTACGTCAGGCCTTTTCTTTATTCCAAGATGCACCTGTTATTCATGAGAGATGAGAGAGCTGGACTCGTTCGCCAGTGTCAGAGACACTATATTGTGCACAAAGACAAAGCATCCAGTGTAACCACATATTGAGGGCCACTAATGGAAGTGCACTCAGAAACTTACTGATAAACGAATTAGTGGTAACAGAACGAGACCCTAATTATACAAGCCATAGCAATTAGAAAAATTAAGATAAACTCCAAGCTAAGCAGATTCAAGCCACATGACATACGGCACACATAAACTTGCAAATGAACTGCCAACATAAACCATGACCTTACATTTGATCAGACCCAGTAAATATGGTCCTCACCTATAAACTCTTATTACCATTCTGGCCTGCGTCCTCATATAAACAGCCTCAAAACAAAACATCAGTTTTATTTAATGTCACAGTAGCATCTGAAATATGTATCAATAGACATCTTACAATCTTACAAGTAAGCAGGAACTATTATTAAACATTTTGACTTCAATAATTCCACAAAGCTCACAGTTATTTTATAATCAAATATTCATTAGGTTTCTTACCACTCCATAGGCAGGTTGTGGTGGTAAAATAAAGAGTATATTCCCAAATTCCCATGGTTCTATAAAAAAAAATAATTTATGCTCTGTGTGATGTAGTTTTTTGTAGGTTTGTAGTAAAGAATCTCTCTCGGCTTCCCACAGGCAGAAGTGAGTATAGTCTCATGCAGCAGCATCAACAAAGGGACTCTCTCTCTCTCTCTCTCTCTCTCTCTCTCTCTCTCTCTCTCTCTCTCTCTCTCTCTCTCTCTCTCTCTCTCTCTCTCTCTCTCTCTCTCTCTCACATACACATGAAAAAAAACAATAATAATAATAATTCTCAGCATAGTATATTATAGCTCTACTTTTGATAATCATGAAATATGTTCTACCTCTTTACACAAAAACATTCCAGAGTTATTGGATTCACTATAGTGCAGTATCTATTTTAGCAGCGCACTTTAGTATTGGCCTCATTTTGCACAAGGCCTTTGATTATGGTTACCTAATTCATACTTTTCCAAAGCAACTGCAATGCCATACATGAGGTTTCCTTTAGGCACTTTGCTTTCACCTCCTTCTGCTCCTGGTGCTGCATGATTTGGGTGTGAGATGTAAGAGCAGAGACTTGGCAAATGAACAACCGGCCTGATGAATTCAGCTCTGCAACTTGCTGCTCAGCACATTGAGAACAGGAATCATAAAGGTGTACTCTGTGAATTGTTTGCTAATTGAAAAAGCTTTAAACATGAAGAAATTAATAGCAATAGAAATAGAAAGATCTGTTTTGTGGGTTGTCTCACGCACAGAATTTAAATGGTTTAAATCCCAAAATAGTGTACATTAAACACTTGTTTTCCCTAGGGCTGGGCGATACGGCAAAAAATACACAGATCAGGCATAACATTATAAATAATGTATTGTGTTGTGTTGGTACCCCTGTTGCTGCCAAAACAGCTCTGACCGATCGAGGCATGGACTCCACTTGACCCCTAAAGGTGTGCTGTGGTATCTGGCAACAATATGTTAGCAGCAGATCCTTTAAGTCCTGTAAGTTGAGAGGTGGGTTGTTTGGAGGCCAAGTCAACACCTCAAACTCGTTGTTGTGCTCCTCAAACCATTCCTGTAGCATTTGTGATTTGTGGCAGGAGCATTATCCTGCTGAAAGAGCCACAGCCACCAGGAAATACCGTTTCCATGAAAGGGTGTACATGGTCTGCAACAATGCTTAGGTAGGTGGGACGTGTCAAAGTAACATCCACACGGGGGGCAGGACCCAAGGTTTCCCAGCAGAAATGCCCAAAGCATCACACTGCCAGCTTATCTTCTTCCCATAGTACATCCTGGTGCCATGTGTTCCCCAGGTAAGCGATGCACACACACCCGGTTATCCACGTGATGTAAAAGAAAACGTGATTCATCAGACCAGGCCACCTTCTCACCTTGCTCCTTCTGATGTTCGCGTGCCCAATGTCTGGCACTTTCGGCTGTGGACAGGGGTCAGCATGGGCACCCTGACTGGTCTGCGGCTGTGCCGCCCCATACAGAACAAACTGCGATGCTCTGTGTATTCTGACACCTTTCAATCAGAAACAGCTTTAACTTATTGAGCAATTTGAGCTCCAGTAGCTCGTCTGTTTGATCGGATCACACAGGCTAGCCTTCGCTCCCCACGTGCATCAATGAGCCTGGGCCGCCCATGACCCTGTGGCCGGTTCTCCACTGTTCCTTCCTTGAAGCACTTTTGATAGATCCTGACCACTGCAGACCGGGAACACCCCACAAGAGCTGCAGTTTTGGAGATGCTCTGACCCAGTCATCTAGCCATCACCATTTGGCCCTTGTCAAACTCGCTCAAATCCTTACTCTTGCCCATTTTTCCTGCTTCTAACACATCAACTTTGAGGACAAAATGTTCACTTGCTGCCTAATATATCCCACCCACTAACAGTTGCCGTGATGAAGAGATAATCAGTGTTATTCACTTCACCTCATAATGGTATGCCTGACTTCATATCATACAATATTGATATTTATCAAAATATTAATTTACCATCACCAGGGAAGGAAATTTCGAGATTTGTTAGACATCTGAACATTTCTTTATTACTTTTAATCTACAATCTACTACTTGTGCACCATCGACCCCTCTACCAATTACTTTCAGATGAAATATGAGCTCACTTTCTCCTTCCCATCTTTCCTCTGTTGTTTCATCCTCTCTTCCCTCCTCACCCACACAATTCTCATCTCTAGATGTGAATACCGCAACGGACACTTTATGTTCCATTTGAACTTCTTGTCTAGATAATATATGTCCTCATTCCTCCATGCCAGCACGTGCTACTCCCTCTAACCCCTGACTATCTGATATTTGGACCAAACTAAGGGCAGCAGAGAGAAAATGGCGCAAATCTAAAGATCCATCTGACCTCAGTAAGTATCAACCATGAAGTCCATGCTGCTAAATCTTGTGCTTCAAACACACGCACACTTTTCAAAACATTCAACTCTCTCCTCTGTCCCCCTCCACCTCTTTAACTGCTGATGATTTTGGTAATTTCTTCACTGACAAATCAACAACCATCAGCAGTCAGTTCTCAGCTCCACACACACACATCAACTTAAACCAAACACATCCACAGCCAGAAATCTTCTCTACGCTCACTGAGGCAAAAACATCTAAACTTCTCCTCTCCATCCATCCCACCACCTGCCCTCTAGATCCCATTTCCTCACACCTTGTACAATCCATCTCTCCTACACTTTTACAAGCACTCACACATCAACACATCTCTCCACACTGGCTTTTTTCCCCTACCACATTCAAGCAGGCTCGGGTGACCCCACTGCATAAAAAACCCCCACATTAAACACATCACCTGTAGACAAGTACAGATCTGTCTCTACCACTTGAATGAGTTGTTTTCAACCAGGTATCATCTTTCCTCTCACAGAATAACCAGCCATAACCTGCAGCTCAACCTGGCAAAGACTGAGCTCCTCGTCTTCCCTGCCAATCCGACTCTACCGCACGATTTCATCATCCAGCTAGGCTCATCATCAATAACCCCATCAAGGTCGGTCAGAAATCTTGGAGTAATCTTTGAGGACCTTCAAAGACAGCTCGGTCATGCAGGTTTGCACTACACAACATCAGGAAGATCAGGCCTTTTCTACTCTCAACCTCAGACGTCACGCCCACAGACCGTTGGCTGAACGTCTGATGCATATGGCACACTTATCTGGAAACAGGCCTTTCCTAACTGAGCATGCAACACAGCTTCTCGTCCAGGCCTTGATCCTTTCTAGGCTTGACTACTGCAATGCTCTTCTGGCTGGACTTCCATCATGTACAATCAAACCTCTACAAATGATTCACATTTGCATGTCTTGTCTTCATTGAGCCCAAAAGGGCCCATGTCACGCCTCTGTTTATCTCTCTGCACTGGAAACCACTCGCTGCTCACATCAAGTTCAAGGCATTGACTCTAGCTTACAGATCTACCACAGGCTCAGTACCCGCATACTTCCACTCTCCAGAACATTTTCATTCACTGTTCCATGTTGGTGGAATGATCTACCCGCCTTCATCCTGAATTCAGAATCCCTGACAACATCCAAAACCCATCTCCTCTGTGAGCACAAAATCAATTTCCTTGAATCCCTCCCTATGCTATCATATGCTACTCTGAGCTGTCTAAAACTTTGAGCACTTCATGTGTTTATTTGCCTCTTCATGATGAACCGCTTGCTGTATTCCTCACTTGTGTAAGTCTCTTTGGATAAAAGAGTCTGCAAATTAATAAATGTTAATGAATGTAAAATTGACGAGTTAATCCACAAGCAAACTCAGATGAAGGAACAAGGAACAAACAAAGGGAACTAATTAGGAAACAGCTGAACAGAATGACTAATTAAATTAGTAACCAAGGTTAGGCAGGAAAACAGCAATGGCAGGAAAACAGCAATGGCAGAAAACCAACTCAAAATTTGAACATAACTCTGAAAAGTTGACATACCCATGATTTTATTCTTGATATTTAGGCTTGTGTGCCAAGAATGTTGCCACATAAAGCTCTGGAGAGCTTAATAATACAACACTTTTTAACAACAGTTTCTTTAATCTCTTCAGTTTGCATTGTTCACATCATGCATGTCAGATACAAAAACAGTAAGAAATCACCTTTACCCCCATATTTTTGCTTTGGTGGTTTATTCCCAAGAATGTGTTGCTGATTTAAGTTGTATAGTTTTAAGTTTCTATCTTCAGTTCAATGAAATATTTGCATTTGGTGTTTTCCAAATGTTCATTGCTCACAAGTCAAGAGTTGCATAAGTCTTACAATTTCTATGTCTTTAAAGTCCCCATGAAATCAAAGCTGAAGTTTTTTTTTGGCTTTTAGTATGAATGTGTATCTATAAGCTAGTGTGCTCCAAAATACACATTTAGAAGATATAAGCATTCAAATCTTACAGTCTCTCAATTCTGCTAATATGATCAATGATCTTGATATCACTGCACTTCAGCTTCTCATCAGATTTTCTGTCCAATCAAACGCTCTCTAGAATCTGAAGCCCCGCCTCCTACATTATAAAAAGATGCTGAAGCTGAAATTGGTCACGTCACACATTTACTGTTTTCTACATGGTGAATGGTACATACTAGTGCACTATATAGGGGATAGGGAACGATCATATAGTGCACTGATTATAGGGGATAGGAAACGATTTGTTAATGACATTCACAAACTGATATGATGGTTTGATCCTCTTTATCATGTGTTCTTAAATATTGAATTACATTTGATTTACAATGCACTTATTATGAAAATTAATAGACTATTCTCGTTAAATGCTTATACAAAGGCAGCAAGTTAGATTGGTAATGTGATCAAATTTCTTCCATAGAGATACTGAAGCCTATTAGCTTTAAACGAGCCAATATTCTCCAATATTAAGATAAAATACCAACAGTAACCAGCAGAGGGAAGTGTCAGCCTGATGATTCCACGTGATCAGACCCAGACGGGCGCGCGCTCTCAGCTCACACAACACGTTCAAATCGGTTCAGAAACCAGATATCAAGCAATGACTGCAGAATCCTGTACATTTGGAATAACCTACGTGATATATCTGTTTTAACCCTTTTTTAAAACGTTTAGATGAAAAGTTTGTGTGGATTCTATATCAAGTTTAAACCCGCGAATCTGCTGATTCAGTTGTTCAGTTCTGACATTTAAAACGGTTTAATTTCAAAAATATGAGGTAAAAATTTGCTTTATTACCTACATTTTTTATATTATATAACTGATATACCTTGACAACCATGCTACCAATAAACAGCATAGTTTTATTAGCGTTATAATGTTATTGTTTTTTTAAATTTAAAACACGTAGCTACCTCACCAACAACTGAAACTGCCTCAAGGGTGTAATATTTTATAATTATTTTGTATATTTTAATATATTTGTGTCCAGTAAGTACTCTAATTAAAACTATTTATTCAATTACCTGTACATATACCTTCCCTTAACTCTATGGCACAATCTCCTTTTCATAAATGTAAGTTATATGCTATGGTATTTTTGTTGACACTTTATGTCTACTTTATTTATTGTATTTCTCTGTGCACAAGAAGCTTCTGTCAACAGGACAAAAGATTCTGTAAAAAATATTAATAACCTAATAATAAGGTTACACTAGGGTTAGGGTTTGGTTGAGTGTTAGTTGCATGTAATTATGCATAAATTATTACTGTTACTTTGGTACTGTCTGAAGTACATGTAACATATGTAACAATGCCACTGTAAAATAAAGTGTTACCAATAATAATAATAAAACTCAATAGTCTGTTCCATGTAATGTGTGACAGGTTATGTTTTTCTATGGAAAAAACAGTAAAATTTTAAAATGCTTCCTGATGCATTCATTTCTGTCACTCAGTCTGGCTTTTTAGTCATAATAAATTTGCACAAAGCAAATTGGAAATGAGAAATGAGACCGAAAGCATGAGTCTCTGACAGCAGACTGTCCCACGCTGGGTGTGACTGCCCATCTGCCACTGTTACCTGAGATCCCAGTCAGTTATTTACCATGCACTGGCACACTTTAATATGTGTCATTATGCTCAGGATTCCTTTGATACACATTTAACATTCAGTATTTTTCCTCTTCACAGGGCATCCAAGAACAAATGTGCAATGAATTCTTTCTAAAATAGAAAAATAGAAACAGAAAGATTGGGGGAACTGACTTGTGTCTCTGAATATGAAAAATGGAAATGGAGAGGTATGAGCCGGAGCATCTAATGACCTCCACAAGGGCTGATGAATAACTGAAAGCTCTGATCAAGCTGGTGTCGTGGATCAATATGATCATGTTATCAGGGCTCAGGCATTTGATTGTGACACTGAGACAGTCCGATTTATAGTCCAATTTATCATGACACATAACAACATATGAAATTGAAATTTTCCACTGAAATTATACACTATATTGACAAAAGTTCTGGGACGCCTGCCTTTACATGCACATTACATTTAATAACATCCCATTCTTAGTCCGTAGGGTTTAATATGGAGTCGGCCCACCCTTTGCAGCTCTAACAGCTTCAACTCTTCTGGGAAGGCTTTCCACAAGGTTTAGGAGTGTGTTTATGGGAATTTTTGACCATTCTTCTGGAAGCGCATTTGTGAGGTCCGGCACTGATGTTGGACGAGAAGGCCTGGCTCGCAGTCTCTGCTCTAATTCATCCCAAAGGTGTTCTATCGGGATGAGGTCAGGTCTCTGTGCAGGCCAGTCAAGTTCCTCCACACCAAACTCGCTCATCCATGTCTTTATGGAGCGACGCTTTGTGCACTGGAGCGCAGTCATGTTGGGACATGAAGAGGCCGTCCCCAAACTGTTCCCACAAAGTTGGGAGCATGAAATTGTCCAAAATGTCTTGGTATGCTGAAGCATTAAGAGTTCCTTTCACTGGAACTAAGAGGCCAATCCCAATGCCTGAAAAACAACCCCACACCATAATCCCCCCTCCACCAAACTTTACACTTGGCACAATGCAGTCAGGCAAGTCCCGTTCTCTTGGCAACCGCCAGACTCGTCCATCGGATTACCAGACAGAGAAGCGTGATTTGTCACTCCAGAGAACACGTCTCCACTGCTCTAGAGTTCAGTGGCGGCGTACTTTACCCCACTGCATCCCACACTTTGCATTGCACTTGGTGATGTAAGGCTTGGATGAGCTGCTCGGCCATTCCATATAATTTTGTCTGTTCAATTGCAAGAGGACGTGAAAGACAGCTCAATTTAGTATTGGCGGGCTTTTGTGGCTTTCTGGGCGTGCTCTTTGGAACCGGAATGAGTTCCCTTTCACGTCTTCTTCCGCTTGAATATTTAAATTGCAAAGTCTTAAACTTTCATGACAATGCATCACTGACCCGTCAACTGAGTATCGTTCATGTTTGTTCACGTTCATTCATTGTTAGAATTCATAAAAATTATCGTCCAACTCGCGAGTGACAGCATTTCATATACTCGCCAACAACCGTTTTTAATTGCATTTGGTGCTTGAATAGTGTTCATTTTAAGCCTATTCAAAGTATAAAATTTTACTTGTAATAAAATGAATGTTTTATAAGGAGTCATACAGTATTACACTGTAAGAAAAATATCCATAGAAAAACATTTCTTGGCAGAAATTGGGTAAAACACCTTTTAAAGATCAATGTGGAAAATTCCTCCATATTAAAATGGTTCAGTGGGACATATTTTTACAGACCTTTCTTAGAGTGCACAAAAAGTGCAAACATTCATTGATGCTCAAGAAGGCAACACACCATATTAAGTACCAACAGGATGTGGTCGTTTGTAAACAGGATGATCAGTGTAAATTATTTGTCTTGTGGGAAATATGTAAATATTTAATGTAGGTTCTGAAAGGCAGTTGTAAATAAAAATAAGATCAGTTATATTTGCATCATCTGTAACAGGCTGAATAAAATCAGGAGACAAATGTGATTTGCAAACTTAGGTATTCAACTGTATATAACATTATATTATACAGTATGTAATCCGCACAATTGTATAAGGCATGTTTCTATGCAAGAAGCTCAGCCTAGATAAGTATATTTAACACTATATTCGTATATAAAACAGTTGTTTCTTCCTGCCTATTATCCTGCGTCCGAAATCACATACTCTCGTGAGTAGGTACTTATTATTTCATGACCACTAAAAATTTACCTTCTTTATAGTATGAATGTGTGTAGTATGAATGTCATCTGCACGTACTACATTCGCCATGTTGTCATTGTCAATGAAAAAGGGACTTTGCTGTTGATCTCGAGTTTGCAGTCCGTTTTGAGAATTCAGTGTTTTGTGACTTGGCGCTGCAGGTGGGAGTTGTTGTCTTCTGGTCACATGAACAAAGGCTGCGTTTATTGCAAAAGGCTATTGGTGGGGTCACTTTGATATCCCATCAATCACAGCCAGCTCCACATTGTAATAGCTCCCTAAGCAGTCATTGCATTGTTATAAATACTTGGCCAGAGCGACGAGCCAATGCAATTACTGTGTTTAAGAGAGCCTATGGACATGTAACAAATGCCCTTAGAACATAATTGCATTGCTAGGGGTTGCTTTCTGGTCAGGTCTGAAATTATGCTTCTTTGGATCGATTTCATTCAAACAGGCACGATTTGAATTGAAGACTAGGAGACAGCTGCAGATAAAAAAGATGAAAGATTCATTCATTTACTCTGGTCTGACTGCTGTTTTAGAGCAATGAATTTTAACAGTATGTTAAAAGCCCCGCCTTCCGAAAAGTGCAGTGTGTTCTGATTGGTCGGCTGGAGCAGTGTGTTGTGATTGGTCAGCATTTGAGCGTATTTGGGAAATGTCATAACTGCGAGTTTAAACACACTACTAACTAAATCAACCAGGCCCGCCCCTTTATTTTGCATATGCCTTGGCCGGGAATTATTTAAATGAGGAATATTCGTTCCTGGAAAAAAACTCAAGAATTCAAAAAAATTCAAAAACTCTGTTTTGTGCTGTGAAAATTACATGATCTAGGACCTTTATACAGTGCTTGCCATTGTAAAGACTGTACGTCTGTCCCTCTCAGCCTCGTTTTCATCTGCGTTAAATTTAATATATGGTGTCTATATGGACTAAGGTCTTTTTGGAGCAAGTCTCCGTGCTTGCTCTACTGCAGTAGCAATTATCAACAGCAGCATCATAGCAGATCTATTCCCACCAAGACCAAATACATCAAAGATAGAGTATGCAATTTTCAGAGAGGCTAGCAATAGCGAGCTAGCTTTGAAAGCATGAGATCCCACCTTCCCTTTAGAGCATCTCCAAAGCCACGCCTCCTTAAAAACACAAACGCGTACGTACAGCAGGGAGCAAACACAAGCGCCACGAGAAACCTCATGTCTCAAAGCACATAACATTACAATAATAATGAACATAAACAACTTTAGAGCACTGAGTTGTACCACCTGACTGCTGCAGATTCATTTTGATGTTGATAGTGTTGCAACTGAAATGCATAAACTCGAGTCATGAACCGCTCGAGTATAACATCATGCGTTTTCAAAATTATAGTAGTTATGGTGTGAACACAGCAAAATCTCGTTGTTTTGTTTCAGGAGGAACTGTAAAAGGCAGTTACTGTTTCGTTCGCGGCGCTCGGCGACTGACGTCTGTCTAACTCTGCATAGCATGATACGCATCGATGATATGTGATGTCTGCACGGGTGCCTAGGACATCTTATCATTGCATTTGAGTCGAATGCAATGATTGGACGAACATTTGATGGTCCCACGCCTTCCACAGAGTATATATACATATAAAAACATTTAGACCACTCAACTTAGTGATTGATATCAGGATTTGAAGACACTTTCAACCAGCATAACAAAAAAAAATTCTGGAACAAGTCGCCTACCCTGCCTTTAAAGTGCCCCTGTAGTAAATAATTGTATCCCTTAAAATTAATCTTTGATCTCCAAAATGACAATAAAAAAAATTCTTCATACATTAAAATAGTTTGAATGTGACTCTACACCCTTGCTTCATTTAGTATATGCGGATTCATGAATATGCAAATTAGCCCCGCCTCCACTCACTCACACCAGCTCAGAGATCCACTCAGTCAACTTTACTGTAGTAAATGTTGCACAATGGCATCACTCTTTACAACGTCAGACACATAATGGTAATTTATATGATTAGCCCCTTGCTTGACTATGTTATCAAACAGCTAATAATGTGTTGCTAATGTTACACAAACCATGTTCCCGTTCTCCATCTCAGTATGGCTTCAGTATCAGTCAGTATCGCTTTGAACATCATAGAACGTCAGTGGAGAAAGGCATATAGTTCAACAAAACAGCATAATATACATCATATACATAATTCACCTGCATTGCTATATTTTT